>VSWD01000009.1:26441875-26791832 GCA_033119305.1 Pinctada imbricata
TTTTTCGGGGGTACAATTTTATGCAATTCTTAAATTACAAACAAATATGTGCATATGATTTCATTGTTTTATACCCTCTGTTATTGAAATTGTAGTTATTTCTGTCAAAAGATATTACTCGATTTACTTTTCCTTATGTTTAATCAAGATATTGTGAAGAATGACATATGTACAATAATAACAAAATGTCATTATTTGTTTGTTAATCATAATTTCATTTTCATCTGTTCAAAGCTCTTTTTAAAGTTAGAATATTATATTGAATCCTTTTTTTAGCTGATTTGCAAAACTCGGCTCTTAATTTGATGTGAGACAGGCGGATGGGTGGGTGTCTGGGCAGGCGGGCGTCAATGATTGGTTTCCGGACTATAAGTCAACTATGATATATGCTAGAACAATGAAACCTCATACACTTACACCCCATGAGTTAAGGATGAACTCTATTTATTTTGGGGTCAAAGGTCAAGGTCATAGGACTCTGATTATTAAATATGCTTTCCATACGATATAAGAGTCTGTGTTGCTTCTATGATTATGAAACTTACCGAAAACGTTTCCCATGAATCAAGGATGAACCCTATTGAATTTGGGGCCCAAAGGTCAAGGTCATAGGACTCAGATGATGGTTTCAGGACCATATAGGAGCCTGTATCGCTTCTATGATGGTGAAATCTACCAGAAATGTTCCTCATGAATCAAGGATGATTCCTTTCGATTTTGGGGTCAAAGGTCAAGGTCATATGACTCAGATTATTGAAAATGGTTTTCTGACCATAATAGAGCCTTTATAGTACCTATGATCATGAAACTTGTCAGAGATGTTTCCAATAAATCAAGGATGATCCCTATTGAATTTTCGGGTCCAAAGGTCAAGGTCATATGACTCAGATGATTGAAAATGGTTTTTGGACCTTCTTTAAGAGCCTGTATTGTACATATGATCATGAAACTTGCCAGAAATTTCCCCAATAAATCAAGGATGATCCCTATTGAGTTTTAGGGTCAAGGTCGTAGGATTCAGATGATTGAAAATGGTTTCCAGACCATATTATATCCTGTATTGCACCCATGATAATGAAACTTGCTAGAAATGTTTCCCATGAATCAATGATGATCCCTATTGATTTTTTGGTCTGAAGGTCAAAGGTCAAGGTCATAGGACTCAGATGATTGAAAATGGTTTCCAGACCATATTAGAGCCTGTATTGCACCTTTTATCATGGAACTTGTCAGAAATGTTTCCCACGAATCAAAGATGATTCCTGATGATTTTGGGGTCGAAAGGTCAAACTCATAGGAATCTGATGAATTAAAATGGTTTCTGAATCATATATAAATGAGTATCAACCTGAAATGTGCCAGTAATGTTTCCCATCTGCCGAGATCATATTCAATTCATGTACACTGCAAGTCTGCATTTAACTTTCATTCCAGTTTTGCAACTCAGCACTTTGCATCTTTGATTTATTTAAAGCTTATTGAATTCTATTTTAGGTAGTTGATACTGAAAGGTTGATGCGCAGAAGCTCTATACATAGAACCAGAGATAAAACCCTTTCTGTGTACCAGACAAGAGGACTCCGTAATTGGTGTAAAAATTGTGGGCAACATTATAGAATTCCACCAAAGAACAATGGGCAGAGAATTCTTTACTGCAATAGACGGGCATATAATTCCGCCATACAGTAAAAGTTAATTTGATCCAGTCTCTGAAGAGGAAATGGATTCTGCCTATAGAAAACAGTGCTCCTAGTAGTGTGCAATTGTCTGTCTTATCGTCAAAAGACAGACAAACAAACGACTGCCTGTCTCGTCTTTAGACAGGTGAAGTCTATTCTCTTCTCGGCAGAATCTTGGATTTTCTGAGAGCAAGACAAAAGGCAAGTTAGTCTTTATTTCTCTTTAGTCTTTGTGTGTTTTTGTTTCCAAGACCTCGCAGTGGTTACCGGGATTGATTCAGAGTGACCTTCACACTTGACCTTGATCAATAAGAGACACTTTCCTTTCATCATGGGATGAAGGAATGGCAAGTTCAGCCATTTCGGAACCTGCAGCACAGACCACAACTTGCAAGGAATATCCTCTTATAGAGTTACCCCTTGATCTTGATGGTAGGTTGATCTATGGTGAATTGTGGAGTGGGAAAGGGAGGCAAATGTTGCAATCAATCACTAACAGGGCTTCAAATGAGGAATGTAGATTTGGCAGACATTGAAACATCTCAGACAGGGTGTTTCTATTTGCTTGATCCAAGGTCTTGCTAGACTGATCTTGGTTACATTTAGGTCTGTTTGGTTTTTTTTTAATTTTTTTTTCATTTTTCAGGTGGGTCAGTTTGGGGTAAGACTTGGTGTGGTGTGCTGGGTAGACTGATGTAAACAGGCCCAGTTAAGGTTTTGGATTATAAGCTGTAGAAACATACTGCCTGAGCTGTCTCAATGTCTCTCTGATCTATAAATTTCTTGTTTGAAGTTTTGTTACTGGTTGATTACAACATTTGATGAACTTTTCAATTCCATTATACTCATCACAGATTAATTGAAATCAAGATCAATGGGTAACTCTGTAAGAAGATGTTCCTTGCAAGATGTGGTTTGTACTGTAAATTCTGAAATGGCTGAACTTGGTGTTCCTTCATCCTATGTTGAGAGGAAAGTGTCTCTTGTTGATCAAGGTCAAATGTGAAGGTCATTCTGAGTCTTTCTGCTGGTCCATTGCCTGGTCTTGTTTTAGTAACACAAAGATTATGGAGGGTAAAGTTACTTTCTTTACTTTTGGCTTAATCAAAGAAATTCCATGATTCTGTTGTGAGGGGAATCTGCCTTCCATGAAGTCCTCCAGTCCTCCAGTGTCCTCATTCATTATATAACAACCAGTTCTTGACACCTGTAATAAGATGAAGATGGCTTACTCAAATTAGGACATTAAAGGTACCTAACTTATGCAAGAAACCAGCGAAAAATTTCAGCCAATGGAGGACTTTCAGAAAGTAAAGCAGAAAGGAGCGCTAAGAGAAATCAGTGATAAAATTCACCCACCTAGAGAAACTAGTGATAAAATTCAGCCTATGGAGGACATTTGGAAAGTAAAATAGAAAAGATGTGCATAGAAAACTAGTGATATAATTAGAAAAGATATGCCTAGAGATACCAGTGATAAAATATAGCCTATATGGAGGACAGAAAGTAATGTAGAAAGAAGAGCCTTAAGTGACAAGTGATAAAATTCAGCCCATAGAGGACATAAAGTAATCCAAAATTGAACCGAATGTCTAGAAAAATCACTGTTATAAAAATCAGCCTATGGAGGACACAAAGTGAATTAGAAAGGAGTACTTGTAATCAATATGAGCTTTTGAAGGACAGAAAGTACAGTAGGAAGAAGTACCTATGGTAACTATTGATTAAATTCAGTACATTGAGGACATTGGAGTTCCTAGAGAAACCAGCCAATGGAGGACAGAAAGTAAAGTAGAAAGGAATGCCTAGTCTAAGAGTAATACTGCAAAGAACTAGACGATTTTATCAAAAGAAAACCAAGGTTAGCAGAATTTTGAACATAATTATGATATTCATTTTAAAGCCACTGTCACACCTTTGCGTTCTGGCATGGCGTTCGTACTACGACCACCAAAATTGTACAAAACGTGGCATGGACGTAGTAAGGATGTGGGGAATGTAGTAAGAACTCGCTGATAAGTATTAAGATTGTAATAAGGACGCCAACGAACGTGCCCATACGCCGAGCAACCACGACAGTTTTGAACTGTTCTAAACAGTCGTAGTGAGGACGCGCTGATGACAGAACATGTTAAGTACTGCATGTACTTGCGAACGTATTGAGAACTTCATTGACGTATTAGAAACGTGTTGCGAAGGTAGTAGTGTTGTAAGTTGTAGTATGGACTGCTAAAGCTTTTACATATAATCATATGGAGATCGTCACATCTCTGCCGTCCTTACCACGTTCTCGGTTTTAGGGCTTGAAAAAGTCAAAGTAGACCTGGTCCAAACCATTCTTCCCTTGAATGTGTTATGATTGTAGCATGAACGCAGTAAGGACTTTGAGAACGTAGAATAAACGCAGTACTGTCATAACACAGACGCCTTTGTGGTCGTGTGAACTTGGGGCGGGTCGTAGTGGGAACTTGACTAAACATATTAAAGACGGGAAGGACTCACTGCTAATGTGTTACGGACACTGAAGGTCGTGTTGCACACGTAATGGAGTTGTCAATTATTGTTTTGGAGAGCCCTTCCGAGTGAAAAATGCCACGTTCTCACTACGTTCATGAAAATTTTAAGGACTTCAAGGACATAGTAAGAATGTCTTGAGTTAACATGTAGGTGTGACAGGGGCTTTAGCAAGCAATGGGTTTTAATAATATTTCATAAAATTGTTTATTAGTATCCATAGTTGTCATGACTTTTAGCAAAGGTCAAGGTCACAATTGACTTCATTGTTAAAACTTTCTGGGGAACAACATTTTATTATGCCCCCATAATCGAAGATTCGGGGGCATATTTTTGTCCTGTCCATTTGTCTGTTTGTCCAAAAAACTTTAATCTTGGCCATAACTTTTGAATGGTAAGGGATAGGGCTTTGATATTTCACATGTGCAATCCTTGTGGCAAGACCTTTCAATGGATACCAAAAATTTTGGCCTTGTGACCTTGACCTTGCAGTTTGAACTACTTTTGAAAAGCTTTAACCTTTTCCATAACGTTTGAATGGTAAGGGATAGGGCTTTGATATTTCAAATGAGTTTTCCTTGCTACAAGACCTTTCAATGGATACCAAAATTTATGACCTTGACCTTGCAGTTTGACCATTTTACATTTTTACTGACAAAGATGCCGACCGGGGCATTTGTGTTTCACAAACAAGTTTTTTATTTCGCTCTGCATGGATTTCAATAATATTTTACAAAGTTGTTGCTCAAGGTCACTGGAAAAAGTTAAAAAAAATTGTATACAACTTAGAGGACACAGTTTTGATTGGATCTTTACCAAACAACATCAAAATGTTAATTCACTTATTCCTCTTAGCAATTGATTTTCAAGGTCAAATATAGATTTCATATTCAATATGTGTATTCCTTGTGACAAGACCTTTCCATTAATATGATTAATACTGAAATTATAAACCTTGACCTTTGACCTACTTTTGAAAAAAAATATAACTTATCAAAATTGAGATACTTTACAGAGAATGGTATTTATACTAACAAAGATTCCAATAGGGGCGTTCATGTTTCACAAACTCAGTTTTATTGAAAGTAATACTTTCATAGTTAGAGTACTTCAACAATTTTGTATGTTGAAAATTTCACTTCGATGATGAATACATTTTTAGCTCACCTCGACGAAGTTGAGTGAGCTTATGCTATACCCCCGCGCATCCGCGTCTGGTTAAGAAGTTTGGGGTAGCTCAGTATTTGGCAAAGTACTGATGCTACAGGAACAAAACTTGCACAAGTGATTCATCTTTGGATGCTGAGGTGAACCCATTCATCGGATGCTGCATATGACCTACATTTTCCGCTTGATTGACTTGGTTTAGAAGTTTGGGGTAGCTCAGAGTGGCTTGGTTAAGAAGTTTGGGGTAGCTCAGTATCTGACAAAGTGCTGATGCAACAGGAACCAAACTTGCACAAGTGATTCATCTTGGGATGCCGAGGGGAACCCATGCATCGGATGCTGCATCTGACCTACATTTTCTGCTTGATTGACTTGGTTAAGAAGTTTTGGGGTAGCTCAGCAGGGATGCAAATAAGCAATCGCCCACTCGCCAATGCGACTAAAAATTCAGTGTGGACTACCAAAAATGTTTTTCTGATCGCCCACTTGGCGACCGTAAAATTCCGATCATAATTGTTTTCTTGTTTCGTAGTTGCCGTAACTCACGTTGTGAAACAAAAACTCATGGGTATTTGACAAATTTTCGGTTCGCTTTGTCGCGGAAAATGAATAGATCTCCCTTATTTCCTTGTAAAGACGTAGCGTAATTTTAAATCAGTATACCAAAATATAGATACATTGTAAAAATTCTTAAGTGAAATTTACGTGGAAAATTACTCAAACTGATTTGATGGAAGAACGGTGTTGGAAAAAAGAGCGCTGACCTCAAACGACTGACTGCAATTATCGTTCAACGTATCAACATTGTCAAATAAAATGGACATGTTAGGATGTACACTGGTCTCTCTCATTTTTGGCCTTCATTTCGTACATGGTTCACCTGTACGATGGCCTTGACTTGATACTGAGAAGGAGAGAAGGAGGGGGTTGAATTCAAAAATATTATTTTAGGTACGTTTTGATGTGGGCTAATTGTTTCTGATGTGGGCGCCTAAATTTATTGACTTGGGAGCCCACTTAGCCCCTGAAAATTTCAAAGAATTTTCATCCCTGCTCAGAGTGGCTTGGTTAAGAAGTTTTGGGTAGCTTAGTATCTGACAAAGTACTGATGCTACAGTAACCAATTTTGCACAAGTGATTCATCTTGGGATGCGGAGAAGAACCCATGCATCAGATACAGCATCTGACCTACTTTTTCCACTTGAGTGATATTGCTTTAAAAGCCAATATTTAGCAAAGTATAAGTGCTACATGTACCAAACTTACATATTGGATGTATCTTTGATCACAACTTTCATAAAATGATCTCGACCTACATTGTTCCACTTTAGGTGATTTTGCCTTTAAAGCCAATATTGAGCAAAGTATAAGTGCTACATGTACCAAACTTGCATATTGGGATATATCTTTGGTCAAACTTTCATAAAATGACCTTGACCTACTTCTTCTTTTTCTGCTGAGTAATTTTGCTTTTTAAAAGTCACTATTGAGCAAAGTGTAAGTGCTACAGTACCAAACTTTCATATTGGATGTATCTTTGATCAAACTTTCATAAAATGACCTTGACCTTCTTATTCCCGTGAATGATTTGTGCTTTAAAAGCCAATATACAGTACTTAGAAATATGTTTGAATTGAATTTTGCTGCCACGAGGTGAGCTTCGTAATCTGTGATTACCTATGTTGTTTTATTCCATTTGACGACTTTTCTACTAGACTATCTGGAGAAATCAGTGTTTCACTTGCACATTATTATGCAAATGATACTATGATTTAATTGTATTTCTATGAATATCTGCCTATCAATCTCATTAAACTTTTCTCTTGCAGGAATTCAGTTGTAGCATACACAATACATGTACTAGAGATGAAGACTGTAACAGCTAGAAATGGTGCAGAGAACCTGGCATCACTCAAAACTTCACAGACTCGGCAAGGACACACTGAGCTACTGTCACTGGTTGTATGGCACGATCAATGGGGCTGAAGTATAATGACTGGAGTAGGCTCAGTAAGGACACACTGAGCTACTGTCACTGGTTGTATGGCTGGATCAATGGGGACTGCAGTATAATGACTGGAGTAGGCTCAGTAAGGACACACTGAGCTACTGTCACTGGCTGTATGGCTTGATCAATTGGGACTGCAAATAATGGCTGGAGTAGGCTCAGTAAGGACACACCGAGCTACTGTCACTGGGTGTATAGCTGGATCAATGGGGCCTGCAGAGTAGTCAATGTTCAAGGTAAGGAGATGTAATAAAGATTTAAAAATTAGGTTTGCTTTTTATTTTCATCTCTATTTTGCTTTTAAATTTCATATTACATATAAAGAGATGAATTGATAACAAATTTTCAAATATTGTATTATAGCTACTGGTTATATGGCTGGTATCAAAGGGGACTGCAGTTTTATGGCCCGAGTAGGCTCAGTAAGGACACACTGAGCTACTGTCACTGGTTGTAGGCTGGATCAATAGGGGACTGCCAGTATAATGACTGGAATAGGCTCAGTAAGGACACCACTGAGCTGCTGTCACTAGTGGATGGCTTGGATCAGTGGGGCCTGCAGTATAATGGCTGGAGTAGGTCCCAGTAAGGACACACTGAGCTACTGCATTGGTTGTATGACTGATCAATAGGACCTGCAGTATAATGGCTGGAGTAGGCTCAGTAAGGGACACACTGAGCTACTGTCACTGGTTGTATGGCTGGATCAATGGGACCCTGCAGTATAAATGGCTGGAGTAGGCTCAGTAAGGACACTGCGCTACTGTCACTGGTTGTATGGCTGGATCAATGGGGACTGCAGTATAATGGCTGGAGTAAGCTCAGGTAAGGACACACTGAGCTACTGTCAATGTTTGTATGGCTGATCAATGGGACCTGCAGTATAATGGCTGGAGTAGGCTCAGTAAGGACAACACTGAGCTACTGTCTCTGGTTGTATGTCTGGATCAATTGGGACTGCAGTAATGGCTGGAGTAGGCTCAGTAAGGACACACTGAGCTACTGTCATTGGTTGTATGGCTGGATCAATGGGGGACTTGCAGAGTAGGTAATGTTCAAGGTAAGGAGGTGTAATAAAGATTTTAAAAAGTATGTTTGCTTTTATTTTCATCTTTATTTGCTTTAGATTTCATATTACTATGTAAAGAACTGAATGATAACAAATTTTCAAATATTTGTATTAAAGCTACTATTACTGGTTGTATGGCTGGATCAATGGGGACTGCAGTTTATGGCCGGAGTAGGCTCAGTAAGGACACACTGAGCTACTGTCACTGGTTGTATGGCTGGATCAAATGGGGCCCTGCAGTATAATGACTGGAGTAGGCTCAGTAAGGACACACTGAGCTACTGTCACTGGTTGTATGGCTGGAATCAAAGGGGACTGCAGTATAATGGCTGGAGTAGGCTCAGTAAGGACACACTTGAGCTACTGTCACTGTTTGTATGGCTGGATCAATGGGGACTGCAGTATGATTGCTGGAGTAGGCTCAGTAAGGACACACTGAGCTACTGTCACTGGTTGTATGGCTGGATCAATGGGGACTGCAGTTTATGGCCGGAGTAGGCTCAGTTAGGACACACTGAGCTACTGTCACTGGTTGTATGGCTGAGATCAATGGGGACTTGCAGTATAATGACTGGAGTAGGCTCAGTAAGGGACACACCGGAGCTACTCTCTCTGGTTGTATGGGCTGGATCAATGGGGACTGCAGTATAATGACTGGGAGTAGGCTCAGTAAGGACACACTGAGCTACTGTCACTGGTTGTATGGCTAGATCAATGGGGACTGCAGTATAATGACTGGAGTAGGCTCAGTAAGGACACACTGAGCTGCTGTCACTGGTTGTATGGCTGGATCAATGGGGACTGCAGTATAATGACTGGAGTAGCTCAGTAAGGACACACTGAGCTACTGTCACTGGTATTGTGGCTGGAACAATAGGAACTGCAGGTAGCAATGTTCAAGGTAAGGAGATGTAATAAAGATTTCTAAATGTATTAACACTATGTTTGCGTTGTCCCCGCTTTCGTAAAAGTGCGGGGACATTAAAACTGTCCCATCTGTATGTCTGTCTGTCTGTCTGTCTATCAGTCACAAAAACTTTTACATTGCTCATAACATTTGAATGGTAAGTGATGGGGCTTTCATATTTCACATGTGTATTCCTTGTGATCAGAGGTTTCCATTAATATGAAAAAGTTTTGATCTCGTGACTTTGACCTTTTGACCTTTTTTACAAAAAGTTTAGCATTGTGTAAACTTTTGAATGGGTAAGTGATAGGGCTTTTGATATTTCACATGTGTATTCCTTGTCACAAGATTTTTTCCATTGATACCAACATCTTTGAACCCAGTGACAGGTGAACTTGACCTTTCACATTCTTAACAGAAAGTGATGTTTATACTAACAAAGATGCCACAAAGGGCATTCGTGTTTCACAAACAGAGGTTTATTCATTTCTATTTTACTTTCAAATTTCAATAATAATATCAAACAAACTATCTTACATTTCTTTTATAGCTACTGTGACTGGTTGTATGGCTGGATCAATGGGGACTGCAGTATAATGACTGGAGTAGGCTCAGTAAGGACACACTGAGCTACTGCCACTGGTTGTATGGCTGGATCAATGGGGCCTGCAGTATAATGACTGGAGTAGGCTCAGTAAGGACACACTGAGCTACTGTCACTGGTTATATGGCTGGATCAATGGGGACTGCAATTATAATGACTGGAGTAGGCTCAGTAAGGACACACTGAGCTACTGTCACTGGTTGTATGGCTGGCTCAATGGGGACTGCAGTATAATGACTGGAGTAGGCTCAGTAAGGACACACTGAGCTACTGCCACTGGTTGTATGGCTGGATCAATGGGGCCTGCAGTATAATGACTGGAGTAGGCTCAGTAAGGACACACTGAGCTACTGTCACTGGTTGTATGGCTGGATCAATGGGGACTGCAGTATAATGGAACTGGAGTAGGCTCAGTAAGGACACACTGAGCTACTGTCACTGGTTGTATGGCTGGATCAATGGGGACTACAGTAAAATGGCTGGAGTAGGCTCAGTAAGGACACACTGAGCTACTGTCATTGGTTGTATGGCTGGATCAATGAGGACTGCAGAGAAGTAATGTTCAAGGTAAAGAGATGTTAAAAAGTATATTTGCTTTCTATTTCTCATTACTATTTTTCTATCAATTTCATATTACTGTAGAAAGAGCTGAATAATAGCAAACTTTCTTACATTTCTTTTATAGCTTCTGTCATTGGTTGTATGGCTGGATCAATGGGGACTGTGCACAGTATAATGGCTGGAGTAGGCTCAGTAAGGACACACTGGGCTACTGTCACTGGTTGTATGGCTGGATCAATGGGGACTGCAGTATAATGACTGGAGTAGGCTCAGTAAGGACACACTGAGCTACTGTCACTGGTTGTATGGCTGGATCAATGGGGACTGCAGTATAATGACTGGAGTAGGCTCAGTAAGGACACACTGAGCTACTATCACTGGTTGTATGGCTGGATCAATGGGGACTGCAGTAAAATGGCTGGAGTAGGCTCAGTAAGGACACACTGAGCTACTGTAATTGGTTGTATGGCTGGGTCAATGGGGACTGCAGTATAATGGCTGGAGTAGGCTCAGTAAGGACACACTGAGCTACTGTAATTGGTTGTATGGCTGGGTCAATGTGGACTGCAGTATAATGGCTGGAGTAGGCTCAGTAAGGACACACTGAGCTACTGTCACTGGTTGTATTGTTGGATGAATGGGGACTGCAGTATAATGACTGGAGTAGGCTCAGTAAGGACACACTGAGCTACTGTCACTGGTTGTATGGCTGGATCAATGGGAACTGCAGTATAATGGCTGGAGTAGGCTCAGTAAGGACACACTGAGCTACTGTCACTGTCATTGTGGATGGATCAATGGGAACTGCAGAGTAGTAATGTTCAAGGTAAGGAGATGTAATAAAGATTTTTAAATGTATTCAACACTATGTTTGCTTTTTGTCCCCTACTTTTATGAAAGTGCGGGGACATTAAAACTGTCCTATCTGTCCATCTGTCTGTCTGTCTGTCTGTCCATCAGTCACAAAAACTTTAACCTTGTCCATAACTTTTGAATGGTAAGTGATAGGGCTTTCATATTTCACATGTGTATTTCTTATGATAAGACCTATCCATGGATACCAAAAACTTTGACCTTGTGACCTTGACCTTGGAGTTTGACCTACTTTTCAAAAACTTTAACCACGGCCATAACTTTTGAATGGTAAGTAATTGTGCTTTCATATTTCATTCATGTATTCCTTGTGACAAAACCTTTCCGTTGGTAAGAACATTCTAACCTTGTGAACTTGTCCTTGGAGGTTGACCCATATTTAAAAACTTCAGCTTCGACCATAGCTTTTGGATGATAAATGATATGACTCTCATATTTCACATGTGAATAGCTTTTCACAATACATTTCCCTTGGTACCAAAAGTTTTGACATTTTGACCTTTTCTTAGAGTTGAATCTTTTGATAGTTAGAATTTTGATAATACATAAGATATATTATGGAAACTTAAGAATAGGGTGTGTGTGTAAGCATTTCTTTAAAAGAAAATACCCAAAAGCGGGCGACCACAATTCTTTGAATTTGATTTTCTTTTTTTCATTTTTATTTTTCTTTCAACTCTACTTTATAAAGAGCTGAATAATAGCAAATGTTCTTACATGTCTTTTATAGCTACTGTCACTGGTTGAATGGGTGGATCAATGGGGACTGCAGTATAATGGCTGGAGTAGGCTCAGTAAGGACACACTGAGCTACTGTCACTGGTTGTATGGCTGGATCAATGGGAACTACTGTATAATCCTTAGAGTAGGCTCAGCAAGAACACACAGAGCTATATTCAGTAATCGCAAGGACTGCAGAGTAATTATGTTCAAGGTAGGGAGATTCAATTAAGATTTAAAAATGTCTATTTGCTTTTCCATTTTTACCGAGCCATGACAAATGTCTGGGGAGCTAATGTCATCACCTGAGTGGCGGCGGCGGTTAGGTGAACAAATCTTTAACCTGGGCTATATCTCATGAAGTAGAAGGGGTAGGGCTTTGATATTTCACATGTGTGCATTCCTCATGATGAGACCTTTCACTTAAGACCTTGACTTTTGACCTATTGACCTTGACCCTAAAGTTTGACCTACTTTTAAACAAACTTTAACCTGGGCTATATCTCATGTACTACAAAGGATATGGCTTTGGTATTTTACGTGCAATATCCTCATGACCAGACTTTTCATTTTAGACCTTGATGTTTGACCTTGTGACCTATATCTTTGAGTTTGACTTACTTTGAAAAAAAATTAACCTGGGTTATATCTCATGTACTATAAGGGGTAGGGTTTTGATATATGACTTGTAGATTCATCAAGACCAGAGCTTTCATTTGATTCAATGACTATAGACCTAATGACCTTGACCTGACCTTTGACCTACTTTTAAACTATAAGATTGATATTTCACATATAGATTCTCATGACCAGAGCTTTCATTTGATACCATGCCTTTTGTCATAGTGACCTTGACATTTGATACTTTTGAACTATAAGGAATATGGCTTTGATATTTCACTTATAAATTCCTCATGACCAGAACCTTCATTTAATACCATGACCTTTCACCTAGTGACCTTGACTTTTGATCTACCTTTATAAGACTTTAACGTTGATTCAGATATTTTACATGTAAATTCTCTTGACCTGAGTTTTCATTTGATATCATTCATGACTTTTGACCAAGTGACTTTGACCTTCAGAACTATAAGGGGTTTGATATGTCATATTTAGAATCCTCATAATCATAGCTTTCATTTCATATCATGACTTTTGACTTAGTGACCTTGACGTTTATTTTTTATGAAGTTACCATTTTACTATGAAAAACCTGCGAGGCGAGCAATATTGTCTTCTGACAAGTATTATTATAAGCAGTTTCCTCATTGTATGTTAGATTAAAATAGTCATTCAGTGCCTCTTTGCTGAAGATATAGAGAATAAGTGTCTTAATTTGTGTTTTGTTACGGGTATGCAACACACAGCAAGTGCATTTATCGTACATGTAATGCGCGTTAGCGCATTTCATGCGATAAATGCACTTGATGTGTGTTGCATACCCGTAACAAAACACAATTATGACATTTATTCTATATATATGCACCATAGTTGTCTGTTTCATTCTTGTTTTCTGAAATTGTTTTTCCTTGGTAAAAGGGTGACGGCAAAATTCATCTCGCCGGGGTTCAGTTTGCAAGTTAGAACTGCCGTCGCGGCATGTTTCTTTAGATCTTATGCATTGTGACGTCACGAGTGTTAATACACGAAATGCAGCACGTTCCTTTCAATAGTAACATCCCAGGGACTTACATTGGCTGTATATATATATAAGATTAGCAACATACTTTATGTTGGCATTTATGTGAGAAAGTATGATCAAGAGGCTCTGAGATATATTCAGCACAATTCTTCTTTCAGATGAAAAGCAGCTGTGACAAGAGAGTTTTGATAAACATTCACCTTTTGTACCGTAGGAAGTGTTTTATGAAGAGTGTACGATGAAGTAGACTGTCAAATAGACTAAATATTAATGATAGACGGTTGCTCTGAAGAGAAGTGAAGAATTTGGAAACCAGAGAAGATGATCCATTAGTTTGACCTTGACCTCCAGAATTCACAGTCATCTTTACTATAGAAATTAGATGGTAATTTTTCATTTGTTGTACATAAGTTTATTTTATCCTATTTATTGGAGATAATTTTAGTAAGTAGTTACCATATGTATAGAATATGTATAACCTTCTAAGCTGCCATTACATTCTCCCACCACAATAGTATTTTGCCTTGTACTTCCCTAATCATTGTATGATTAAGGGTCCACATTTAAGTTATCTTATCCAGACTTATCTTGATAATTGGGTTTCTACCAGCTTAACCATCCTCCTCTAGCCTGGGTAATTTAAGGGTAATAAAAGGGTATTGTATCCAGCCTGTACTGTGATTGATGAACAGGGCATGCTTTTACCAACCTGGGTAATCAAAAAGGTATCCAGCTGTGTAAGGGTAATGTAGGGTCATTGTATCAAGCCTGTACTGTGATTGATGAACAGGGCATGTCCTCCCCCCAGCCTGGGTAATTTAAGGGTAACAAAGGGGTTACTGTATCCAGCCTGTACTGTGATTGATGAACAGGGCATGCTCTCCTCCAGCCTGGGTAATCAAAAGGGTATCCAGCCTGCATCCAGCCATAGTCGTAAGGGTAATAAAGACGTTATTGTATCCAGTCTATACTATGACTGTTGAACAGGGCATGCCCTCCCCCAGCCTGGGTAATTTAAGGGTAATAAAGGGGTTACTGTATCCAGCCTGTACTGTGATTGATGAACAGGGCATGCTCTCCTCCAGCCTTGGTAATCGAAAGGGTATCCAGCCTGTGTAAGGGTAATAAAGGGTTACTGTATCCAGCCTATACTATGATTGATGAACAGGGCATGCCCTCCCCCAGTCCGGGTAATTTAAGGGGTATCCAGCCTGCATCCAGCCATAGTCATAGTCATAGTCATGGTGAAGGGCTCGCATCTAGCCCAAATATTCTCCCACAGAACCGCTATCTGTGGGAGATGTGGAGTGGGAAAGGGAGGTAATGTTACAGTAACTATTGGTAACATTACTTGTAGAGAGGAATCTAAATTGGATAGACTTTGGAACAACATAGATGTGATGTCCTGACATCATGATTCAACAACTTGCTTGACTAGGTTGATTACATCAGGTCTTTTTCCTTTTTTTTTTCCTTTTATTTTTTTCTTGGTCTTTTGGGGTAAGGATTTGGTTGTGGTGGTTCATGGTAGACTAATGTAAGCAAGCACGGCCAAACAAGTTTTTTGAATCATGCTGCCAGGACCTCTCACATCTAGTTGTTCTATATAGTCTCTCCGATTTATTTTCCTCTAGTCAAGTCCTGTTACTAGGTTATTGTAACATAAAGCCAAACTTTCCAATTCCACTGTCACTTCTCCAGCCATAAAACTGAGTTTTTGCACTCTAAAATATCTACATTTATGTCATGTAAATAAAACATTTTTTATAAGTCAAGTGGTCATGTGAATTTATGATCATTGGTTGAAATTGTTTCTCTCCTCATGAATTATGAGCTACCTATTCTAATAGTTTGTATGTTATTGTATACTGTCAGGAATTGAAATTATCCCTTTTTCTTTTACATCTAATTGGAAAATATTTTGAAACAATTTATGATTAGTCTATCAGCAAAAATTAATTTGACATCAAATGAAAAATGGTATAAATTTTACCTGAAATCATCACAATAACATGAAACAGTAACATAAAATTATCACCACTATAAAGCACTATCCTCAAACAGTAACATGAAATCATTATTACACTTTTTTCAAACAGTACCATGACATAATCCACACTATCCTCTACAGTAACATGAAGCGCCACATTATCCTCAAACAGTAACTTAAAATCATCACACTATTCTCAAACAGTAACATGAAATCACCATCACACTATCCTAAACAGTAACATACATTCATTGCCACACTATCCTTAAACAGTAACAAATCATAACCACACTATCCTTAAACAGAAGCATGAAATTACCATCACTCTATCCTCAAACAGTAACATACAATCATCACCACACTATCTACAAACTGTAACAAGAAATGATAACCTCACTATCTTTAAACAGTTAGATGAAATAACCACACTATCATCAAACAGTAACATACAATCTTCACCACATTATCCTCAAACAGTATCATGACATAATCACCACACTATCCGCAAACAGGAACATGAAATCATCTCACTGTCCTCAAACAGTAACATAACATAACCTCACTATCCTCAAACAGTGTAATGACATAATCTGTGCTTTTCTTGACAGTAACATAAAGTAATCACCACACTATCCTCAAACAGTAACATAAAACTATCACACTATTCTCAAGCAGTAACATGAAATCACCATCACACTATCCTAAAAAAATCACCATCACACTATCCTGAAACAGTAAAATACATTAATCACCACACTATCCCCAAACAGTACCAAGAAATCATAACCACACTATCCTCAAATAGTAACACAAAATTATTTCACTATCCTCAAATAGTAACATACATTCATCACAACACTATCATTAAACAGTAACAAGAAATCATCACACTTCAAACATTAACATAAAATCACCTGCACACTATCCTCATACCATAACATAAATCAATTCATCCTCAAACAGTTACATGAAATCATCACTTTATTATCCTAAAACAGTATCATGACATAATCCGCACTATTCTCCACAGTAACAGGAAGTCATCACCACACTATCCTCAAACAGTTACATAAAATCATCACCACACTATCCTCAAACATTACTATAAAAGCATCTCCACACTATCCTTTAGCTGTTACACAAAATCATCACACTATCCTAAAACAGTTATACAACATCACCATACTATTTTCAAACAGTAACATAAAGTCATCAACACACTATCTTCAAACATTAATCATAAGAAAATACTATCACTATCCTCAAAAAGTTACATGAAATCATCACACTATACTAATCTTCAAAAGTAACATGAAATCATCACACTATACTATCCTCAAAAAGTTACTTGAAATCATCACACTATACTCTCCTCAAAAAGCATTCATTCTACTATTTTCATTTTTTTTATCACTTTTTGATGATCATTTTTCCAATCAAACAAATTGAGCTGGTGAAGACCGGTAGTGCTGTTGAAAGCTTCTACATTAAAAAGTTCAGTGTTTTTGTAATATTTTGTTGTACATGAATAAGTAATGAATTTAATCTTTTTTCTAAAAGGGTAAAGTTTAAGGTCAAACATCAAGGTCAATGTGTGACTTTGTTTGTACCTATATAATACGATGTGATTAATATGCTTTATAATTTTGTTTCTTAAGGTCAAACATCAAGGTCAATGTGTGACTTTGTTTGTACCTATATAATACAATGTGATTAATATGCTTTATAATTTTGTTTCTTAAGGTCAAACATCAAGGTCAATGTGTGACTTTGTTTGTACCTATATAATACAATGTGATTAATATGCTTATAATTTTGTTTCTTAATTTTGTATCGTTTTTAATTATACATATAACATAATAGTGATGTAAATGGCTGGAGAAGTTTAAGCATTAAGGTTGAAGATCCATAACCTACAGATTAAACACAAGTCCCGATTATATGAAATTGAAATTTCTTACACTAATTATAACTAACGAAATTTCTATAAAGTATTTTAAGAATTATTCTTATGTTTTTAGGCTTTATGCATTGTAGTGTAGTTTGGTATTGAATAACTCTAAGTCAATATTTGATTATAGAAAACTGAAATAAAAATGCAAAGAAGTAATTGACTAGAAACAATTTGAGTATGTCAAATATTTCAAGTTTTCCACAAACCATAGACTTGGCCAATTATTGTCAAGTACAAAACTGTACCTTTGTTTATTAAAATGAATGTGTAATATTTTTTATGGAAAACAAATCTTTTTTTTTAGCAAAATAATGAAATTCAATGAAAGTTATGGATTGTCACCTTAAGTTGTTTGTTAGTATCTGTAATACATTTTGATCATTATTTCACCCAGTTTCAGAGTTTTTACCCAAGTGGTTTTTATCTGTTTTCCTCTGGGTTTAAAGATGTTCAAATCTCATACATGAAAAATTTGCGAGTTGAACATTTTTGTTGTTTTTAATGACCTAGTTAAGTTTGTTTTGTATTTGAACATTGTTATGATATCTTTTATTTTATACAATAACTGTTGAAACATGTTATTTTACATATAATTTCTTTTCAAGATTTTCATTCCTTAAGTAAATACTTTGTTTATATACTTGAAAGAAAAGATATCTTGTGTAAAATAAACAATTGTAAAGAGCATTCCGTAGTCATTGATTCTTCAGCATGCATCAATTTTAGTTTGAATGAGGTCAGAGGTTATAAATGTTAGAGATCATGTCAGATCTTTGAGTTAACATCCAAGGTCAAACAATTTTGACAGAAACAGAAAAGAGTTACTGAAGTGAAGTTCATGTCAAGTTCACCAGAAAAGATCCTAAAGTATTGACATTTCCAAGCAAATTTTTCCAGACATTGTTGTTATGGAATCTGAATATATGAGATATAGCAACAAATCATATAAGGATGAAAGTCGCAATTGTAAGAAAATGTCAAGATGTTGACCTTATTCAGATCAGAAGATATATTTTTGACAATTTTTAACCAAGAGGTCAAGGTTACTTTGTGTGTACTATGTGGTTGTGCTGTCAAAACAACATACCATGCTGTCTGCCATCAGTAGAATATTTATGCCTCCTTCAAACAAAGTGGAGAGGGGGGGGGTATAAAAGGAATCGCCCTGTCGGTCCGTCTAACTGTCTGTCCATCAAACCTTGTCCAGAGCTAACTCCTCCCCCTGTGGATAGCTTTCAATCACATTTCACAGAAACATTCATTAGGACCCAAGGGTGTTTCATGACCTTTGAACAAAGGTCAAGGTCACAATAGACACCTTTAGTAAAACCTTGTCCAGAGCATAACTCCTCCTTCTGTGGATGGATTTCATTAATATTTCACAGAAATGTTCCCTAGGATGTAAGGGTGCTGCATGACCTTGAACCAAGGTCACAATAGACACCATTGGTAGAACAACGTACGGGGCATAACTCCTCACCCTGTAGATTTCAATTATATTTCACAGAAATGTTCCTTAGGACCTATGGGTGTGCCATGACCTTGAACAAAGGTCAAGGTCACAATAGACATCATTAGTAAAATATTGTCCAGAATATAGCTACTACCCCTTTCCTTGGTTTCAATATATTTCACAGAAAAGTTTCTTAGGACCTAAGAGTGTGTCATGACCTTGCACCAAGGTCAAAGGTCAAGATCACAAGAGACACCATTAGTAAAGCCTTTTCCAGATCATAACTCCTCTCCCTTTGGATTATTTTCAATAATATTTCACAGAAACGTTCCTTTGGACCTAAGGGTGCTTTATGACATTGAACCAAGGTCTAGATCACAATAGACACCATTGTTAAAACATTGTCCGGGGCATAACTCCTCCCCCCCCCTTCTGATGAATTTCAATTATATTTCACAGAAACGTTTCTCAGGATCATATTGTGTGTCATGATCTGAAACACAGGTCAAAGATCGAAGGTCATAATAAACATCATGTTCACAACCTTGTCGGGGTCATAACTCCACCCCCTGTTCATGGATTTCAATAATATTTCACATAAATGTTCTTTATGAACTACGGATACTATGTCATGACGATAACCAAGGTCTAAGGCCAGTTTCACAATAGACGCATCCAAGATAACTTTTCAAACAGTTTTCATTTTAGCTGGGTTGCATATGATAGATACCAACGCAAGAAAGCATCATACACTTACTTACCATGAGTCAAGGAAGACCTCTATTGATTTTGGAATCCGAAGGTCAAGGTCTTAAACTCTGATGATTGAAAAAATGGTTTTCAATTAATATTGCACCTATGATTAGGAAATTGCAAGAAATAATTACAATATAATTAAATATTTTACACTTTTATGAGTAAATTTTACAGTTTTTAGCTCACCCGAGCGAAGCTCAAGTGAACTACAATTGTGATAGTGCGCCCTCTGTCGTACATCTGTCTGTCCGTCCGTCCGGCATCGACATCTCTGCAACCCGCTGCACAGAAGTTCACAAAACCTTACAGGAAGCAAGTACTTAATGTCCTCTACCAGGTTTGTATTTTTCTTGCTGAACGGTCAGCAAATATGGCCGCCGAGGGCTGTGATTGGCTGACACATTTTCGACTTCTCCTCTGCAACTGCTGCACAGAATTTCGCGAAATCTTACAGGAAGCAAGTAGACGAGGTTCTCTTCCAAGTTTGTGCTTTTCATACATATCGGTCTACAAATATGGCCGTCTTGGGTTCTGATTCAGTTGTACAAAAGGGCCTCCACCAAATTGGCCAAGATAATTCTTTTGGGCCCCCTTGGGCCTCTTGATTCTGTAAATTCCAAAAAATTACATTTCTATACGCTCGTCTTAAGACGGGACGTATTATGTTATGGCGCTGTCCGTGTGTCCGTCCGTCTCCCCGTCCGAGGTAATGTTTTCCAGATGGATTGAAACTTGACAAATGACGTATATCAAACGGCGTAAGATCCAGTTCGAGTTTCGGCAAAATCGACCTTTTTTAGCAGAGTTATGGCCTTTGAACATAGAAATTTTCAACAATTTTACAGTTTTCCGGACTTTTCTTCTCAGCTATTGAATTGACACTTGATATATGCCTTTATGATTACAGATACAGTTCGAGTTTCGGGAAAATTGACCTATTTTTAGCAGAGTTATGGCCCTTGAACATTTTTCGCAGCCTTTGCAGATATATGCCTTTATAATAAATGATTACAGATCCACTTTGAGGTTAAGAAAAATTGACCTATTTTTGGCAGAGTTATGACTCTTGAACATAGAAATTTTCAACGATTTTTCAGTTTTCCGGACTGTTTTTTCGCAGCCTTTGCAGCTATTGAACTGAAACTTGATATAATATGCCTTTATAATAAATAATTACAGATCAAGTTCGAGTTTCTGGAATATTTACCTATATTTAGCAGAGTTATGACCCTTGAACATAGAAATTTTTAACAATTTACAGTTTCGTAGACTTTTTTGTAGCCTTTGAAGCTATTGGATAATAAATAATTACAGGTCTAATTCAAGTCTCTGAACAGTTGATCTATTTTCAGCAGAGTTATGGCCCCCAAACTTCGAAAATTTTATCAATTTTACAGTTTCCTGGACTTTTGTTTTTGCAGCTTTTGCAGCTATTGAATTGAAGCTTGGTACACACCTTCATTATAATGAATATCAGATCTGATTTTGGTTTGTGATTAATTTACTTTTTTTGTTTGGGGTCCGTCGATGCTCAATTTGGTGCTCTATTGTGTTTGCTGTTGAGATTATCGTCAGGATCTTCTTTAACTCATTTATGCCACACTTATGCCCTTTGCCGTGCGAAGCTCGTAAAAAAGTTCCCCGCGAGGGGTTTGACCGTAAGTGTTTTGAATATTTTTCCCTGACATGGTTGCCATAGCACTTTCTATATAGACATAACTTTTGACAGTACAATGCATGTTTTTTATATATTGCTTTATTTTCGTGCATGAACATCGACGGCGGGTTCGGCAAGCCAACAGGGGAAGCTTACTCCTCCCGGGCACCTGGTCCCACCTTTATTTGCTAGGGGTCCGTCGATGCTAAATTTGGTGCTCTATTGTGGTGCTGTTGCGATTATTGTCAGGATCTTCTTTAACTCATTAAACTGACATAATTGCATTCACAAAATTCACTGCGGGCGTATCTTGCAGCGGTGGTGTTGCTATTTGTTCTGTAAATTGTACACTTTTATGTGTAAATTATACACTTTCATGTGTAAATTATACACTTTCATGTGTAAATGTACACCCTTTTCTGTAAATTTCACACATTAATATGTAAATGTTACTCATTAAATATGTAAATTTTACTCATTAAATGTGTAAATTTCACACTTTTATGTGTAAATTTTACACTTTTATGTAAAATCTTTACACTTTTTCTGTAAAATCAGTACATTTTATACGGTCACGTTTTGGTATTTGAGGCACTTTTCAAACCGTAGAAATCAAGAGGTGATCATTGATTTACAATCGTAATATATAGGTACCAACCATCCTGAATGGACAGACGGATGAAACGATATTTACTTTGACCAATGAAAGTTAACCGATGATTCGCTTCGCGGGTATAAATAAATTTAACTGAAGTTAAACTGTAAAATTAGAATTAATTGAATATAATAAAACATATATATACAAATTTATCATGCCTCGTACTAATTTCGGTCAATGACGTTACGTGGTGCCCTACCTTGACACCGAGGTAGGTCACTAAATTTTCAAACGTCAAATATTACACAGAAAACGTTACGAAATGGTTCTCGGCGTGATAAATTCTTTATAGGATTAATTCCTGTCGTACTTCCTACTCAAAGTAGGTTTGTAAATATGTAGCGGGTTCGGCCTCCGGCCTCACCCCCCCCCCCCCAACAAATTTACAAACCTACTTAGAGTAGGAAGTATGACAGGAACAAACCCTATAACTAATAGTAGTAACAGTGGTGGATCTAGCAATCTTCATCCTAAGTGGGGGCTTGTTGAGTGGCGGGGGGGGGGGGGGGTTCATATCAGAAGAGTTTACTACATGTACGAAACTTTTTGGCTAAAATTTCAAAATAAAAATTTCTCCAAAAATCCGCGTTAATTTTAGCTACAATAAACAGTTTCATAGACTTTTTTTGCAGCCTTTGAAGGGCCATAGAAATTTTCAACAATTTTACAGTTTTCCTGACTTTTTTTCACAGCCCTTGCAGCTTTTGAATTAAAACTTGATATATGCGTTTATAATAAATAATTACAGATCCAGTTGGAGTTTCGG
Source organism: Pinctada imbricata (assembly GCA_033119305.1). Taxonomy (NCBI): domain Eukaryota; kingdom Metazoa; phylum Mollusca; class Bivalvia; order Pterioida; family Pteriidae; genus Pinctada; species Pinctada imbricata. The sequence goes on from VSWD01000009.1 coordinate 26,464,854, forward strand.
AAAAATTGACCAATTTTTAGCAAAGTTATGGCCCTTGAAATAGAAAATTTCCCGAACTCCCGATATGGGAGTGAGACCAGGTGCCCAGGAAGAGTAAGCATCTCCTGCTTGCATGTAACACCCGCCACTTCAATTCAGTAGAACTGTCACATCCGGTTACTTCCATTTCGGAAGACATAGAGTACACTCCTTGGTTGGATGGTTCAAATGGTCTATGACAGAATATCATCCACCATTCTTGATAGTGGCATACATAGTGTATGACGAGTTCCCCATATCGACCGTAGAACTTCCTCAGTGACGATGTTAGTCAATCACAAACATATCCCTGACTGAGAAGCTTATCTGAAAGACGCCTAGCTCAGAACAAAATCCGTATATTTGGTACTTGCTCTGGCATAGCGTAGAAACTGAGATATGAACACGCCATAAGCAGGCGATGAAGGGATGTTGCTACTCAGAAAAGGAAAGTTTGTAATGCTTAAATTGAAGTCGTCACGTTTGTAATAGAGTGAGGTGTTCATGTGACCATCAGTGTCGTAGGACAACATCATGTCCAAATAGGATGCTGAAATATTTGTTTCTGTAGTTTCTTTGACTTCAAGCTCCGAAGGATAGATACTGCTCAGGTAATCCGCGAAATTTGGATTATTGATGGACAACACATCGTCTATGTATCTGTAAGTGAACACTCTTGCACTCCATGTCTTCCGAAATGGAAATTACCGGACGTGATAGTTCTAACGAATTGAAGCGGCGGGTGTTGTATGCAAGCAGGAGATGCTTACGTTTCCTGGGCACCTGGTCTCACTCTCATATCGGGAGTCCGCTTCTTTTCGTGTGGTGGAGGTTTCTGTTTGTTTGCTTTGATTTCTGTTTTATCCTGATTTTGTATGCCTTCTAAATTTTGTGCTGTATACAGGGATATGGTCATTATCCATATTTGTCATTGATCATAGATTTTGTTTGGCTATGCTACTGAATCGACCCTACAGGAAATTTGGAGCCAGGCACTCTTTGCAAAGTAAATGCATGCACAAATTTCTAAAAAATAAAACTAGAGGGCGCTACTGAAATGGATTTTGGCTGTGTCTGAAATTAAATAACTTTGGTTGGAAAAAACAACCGTAAGTAGACTCTATAAATCACAAAAAATGGGTATACACATCCATGATAAATACAAAACAAAAGATAAATATTGAGGAGATTCTCAACAGTGACAACAAAGGGTAGATGGCGCAACTGAAATGAATCTAGCGCGGCGACACACAAACTCAAATGATCATATTTAAACCGTGATAACTAACTTCCAGATTCTTCTTTGTCGGCAAATAAGGATTTATACTATAATTTGAAAACAAAGTTCGAAACCAATGATTTCAAAATTTGTCAAACATAATAATTTCTAGAGGAACGTGCTAAAAATATTAGCTGGACACAGTAAATATAGAAGACTTGTGATTTCAACTCATAATTCCTCCCTTCTTTTCTCATAATAAAAGGTGATCCCTGATTATTTAGAAAAAAAGATAAATATTTGCCAAATTTCGTACAATAACATTTTTGGACATTAAAACATCATGACAATAAGAAAACTTATATCAACCTCTGAATATTTTCTAAAACAAAGACAGGATAAAAGGTTCACCATGTCATAAAACAAGAAATTTGATACTAGCGAGGAAAAAACCGAATTTCGTCTCGTGATTCGAACCCGGTACCTCCTGTTTAGATGACACACACCTTTACCGATTGAGCTAATTTAGCAGTGTAATTTAATCTATCAATTTATAAACCGGTTCAAACATAAATATAAAAAAATCAACTTCTTTGTCATTCTTCAGTGTGGAAGGCGAGTTCGAAGTTCCTCTGAGCTTTATTGAAAACAAATGAAAATGCTGGGTGTATAATTGTCAATTTAAAAATTAATGGTAATATACTAAATCTTCTTGGAGTCTTGTCCAAAGAGTGTAAAAATTATGAGCATCACTGACATTGTTTTTATTTTCCTTTGTAAATTAATGTGAAGATTGCCCCCCCCCTGTGTTTCCCATACATTTGTATCTATACATGATTTGTAGAAATAGCTGAAACCTCAACGAAACTCAGAGACAGGGTTGTCAAAGGATTGAGAGAAATGCCCTGTGTTCAGATTGGGAAACAACCTATACGTCTTATGTAAGCAATTGTCGCTTGAGAGGACGCAAGTATTCATACGTCAACAAGGAAAATTGGGTTAATATGGTAAGATTAATAGAAGACAAATTTAGTGTACTTTATTTACATGTACAATTCTCTAATCACTTAAAGGTATTGTTTGAGAATGAAAAAAAGCCGTCGTCATTTTTGGATGGGAATTGTGATCAAATTATATTTGTACTGCTTTATTTTCTTCACAACATTATTCAGGAAAGAAGAGAACATCCACAAAAAGGAGTAAAATTGAAAGTTTACATTTTTTCAACTGCTAGTAGGAATGATTTCCCTTTGTCATGCTTCTCTAAAGCGTAGTCATCTCGTAATAATTAACACCTTTCCCTATTGGGCCTTCGTGGTGTAGTGGTTAAAACACTGGTCAAAGAGCAAAGACCGTGACCACAGAAAATAAGGGTAGATGGTTCAAATCTGCCTGGTTATCAGAAATAACAAGGCAATTAATTTTTTTCGCCTTGTTTTGTATTTTGTTCGTTTTTGGGATGAAGATATCTTTATGTATAATAATTTCAAATTTGCCATTTTGCATTTTATTACTTTGTTTTGCTTTGGCCCTTTATCAATTTTACATGATATATATTATTTTGCTATTTCGGAAACTTTCCATTTCATCCAAAATATCATCGAAATTGAAGGAGATTGACATCTTAGTACCATCCCTCCGATGATATTTTGATCATAGATTTTGTTTGGCTATGCTACTGAATCGGCCCTACAGGAAATTTGGAGTCGCGCACTCTTTGCAAAGTAAATGCTTTCATAAATAAAACCAGAGTTCGCTACTGAAATGAATTTTTGCTTTGTCTGAAATTAAATAACATTGGCTGAAGCATTACTGATGAAGATTTACCGAAACACGTGTCTTTAGGATTCAAATTGGTTTGAAATATTCTTCAAGATGGTAAAGAGTTGGAACACTTCAGTATTATTAAAACGTTTAATTTAAAGTTTGCTGTTTTATGTACGTCCCTTATATACGATTTAACGTATCCAATATACAAATGAAGATCTCGTGGACGTCTCGTCCATTTAAACAATGTTAAATTTATCTCGGTAATCTTCGGCTGTGTCTCGATAGTTTCCGTGGCTTTAGTGACGGTCGGCATGTTGACCTTTGGTGATAGAAATCATTATGTATGTTGTATTAGGTATATTTAGGTAAAAATATGCCATGATTCTAACTATATCATACACTTGATATTTATTTGTACAACGGATACCTTAAGTCAGTGAGAGAAAGTAAAAAACAACCGTAAGTAGATTCCATGAATCACAAACAATGGGTATTCACATCCATGATAAATACAAAACAAAATATAAATATTTAGGAGATTCTCACCAGTGACAACAGCAGGTAAGGTGATGAAACTGAAATGAATTTAGAGCGCAAATTCAAAATATCATATTTAAACCGTGATAACATCCTTCTAATATGATACTTTTTATTCCGGCAAATAAGTATTTATAGTACAATTAGAAAAAAAACTAGAAGTCTCTGACGAGACTGAAGCTCTCCTGGTTGTTTAGTAAAATATATAACTAAATAACAACTATTTTTTACGACCCAAGGGTAAGGGGCTAAAAAAGTATATCAGATGCGCAAGCGTAACATTAAGCGTAAGTCTGAACATAATGAACAAATCTTTTTTATCAGTCATACTTTCTAAGTAACAGTGTTCAGAAGATTACATAGAGTTGTATACTAGAAAATGACCACATCCATTTTCCAAGAACCTGGAGGTCAGGTGCTAAAACTGATTATCAAGTGGATAATAAAACCGCATACCCTTTACATATGCATTATGAAAAAAAGAATTTATACTCCATCAATTATGCACTCTGAGAAGACCCTTGGGTAAAGGGCTCAAACAAAACTTCAAGTGCACACCTAGATCATAGACCTTGAACATTGCAAAAGGAATTAACTATCTATCATTTACACTTTCTGAGAAATGGTGACCACAAGATTACACAGGGTTATATAAGAGGAAACGACCACACCCTTTTCTAAGACTCTGGGGGTCAGGGGCTCTAACAAAATATCTTGTGCTTAACTCATCATAGACATATCATATAGCAAAAAGAAATAACTTTCTATTATTTATACTTTCTGAGAAATGGTGACTTAAAGATTACATTGAGGTCTATAGGAGATAATGACCACACCTATTTCCTGAGACCCCGGGGTCAGGGGCTCAGATACTTTCTGAGAAATGGTGACCACAAGATTACACAGGGTTATATAAGAGGAAATGACCACACCCATTTCTAAGACTATGGGTTCAGGGGCTCTAACAAAATATCTTGTGCTCAACTCACCATAGACATATCATATAGCAAAAAGAAATAACTTTCTATTATTTATACTTTCTGAGAAATGGTGACTAAAAGATTACATTGAGGTCTATAGGAGATAATGACCACACCTATTTCCTGAGACCCCGGGGGTCAGTGGCTCAGATACTTTCTGAGAAATGGTGACCACAAGATTACATAGAGTTATGTAGGAGAAAATAACCACATCCATTTCCTAAGACCCCAGGGGTCAGGGGCTCAGATGAAATATCAGCTAGGTGCACAACTAGATCATCAACCTTTAATATTGCAAAAAGAATAAACTTTCAATCATTTATACTTTCTGAGAAATGGTGTCCACAAGATTACGTAGAGTTATATAGGAGAAAATGACCACAACCATTTCCTAAGACCCCAGGGGTCAGGGGCTTAGATGAAGTATCAGGTGCACACCTAGATCATAGACCTTTAATATTGCATAAAGAAGTACCTTTCTATCACATATACTTTCTGAGAAATGTTGACCACAAGATTACATAGAGTTATATAGGAGAAAATGACCACAACCATTTCCTAAGACCCCAGGGTCAGAGGCTTAGATGAAGTATCAAGTGTACACCTAGATTATAGACCTTTAATATTGCAAAAAGAAGTGACTTTCTATCATTTATACTTTCTGAGAAATGGTGACCACAAGTTTACATAGAGTTATATAGGAGAAAATGACCACACCCATTTGCTAAGACCCTGGGGGGGGGGGGGGGGTCAGAGGCTCAAACAAAATATCAGGTGCACAACTATACCATAGACCAATCATGTTGCAAAAAGAATAAACTTTTCATCACCAACAGTTTCAGAGGATTGGAAACGCAAACAAGAAATGTTTAACGGACAGACGGAAGGACGGACGCCGGACACAAGGCGATCGCATCGTCATAGACCAGTAGAGCTAAAAATCAAAACCAATTATTTCTAGGGCAAACAAAATCATAATAAAACAGGAACCAACGCAAACAAAGATAAGATGCCACCATATGAACAGAAACGAACTTCCAATAAAAGAGTGAGACAAGATGCCCATGAAGAGCCTAGGTGTAGGAGGCTGAAGTGTTACTCTCAATTTCTTTGATTTCCTATTCACTAGGATAGTTGGAGCCAAGGTAATCCTGAATGGTTGGATTACTGATGGAGGGTGTGTCATCAATGTGCAGTTGTGCTGCGATGTTACCTTCTCTTTACTGTTTGAAAACAGAGACTGTAAGAATTCCGCCTCGTATGAATAAAGGAATATGTCAGCTTGAAGAGGGGTACAGTTTGTGTCCATTGGAATTCAACAGTTTTGTTGAAATATTTGACATCAAACAACAACGTAATTTTCGTCAATCAAACATTCCAGCACCTTGATTATCGTCTTCAGCGCACTTGTGTTCTGAATCAAAGTTGTTCCTTAACAAAATAAGCTTCAAAACTTCCTAAAACGAGGTATTTGTATCTGCGATTGCCACTTTTGTGCACGAAATAGTTTATTTTAATTATGAAAACCAACTTATAATAGTCCCCGATCCAGAAGGGTGTTTATCCCCCCCCCGTGGGGAATTTTGCAGACATACCTCATTTGAAAGAGCATCATCTTTCGAACATTTTAAGCGATGTTTGCACTTTGGCCGTAGGGGCGTTTTGGAGTAACGGACGTGTAGATAACGTCAATTGACGTTACGTAAAGCTATTATGTTAAATCATGTTTCGTCTAATATTCTGATCACTGACGAGAGTTAAATACCCGAAACGTACATGTCTGGTCCATATTGTAAATGTATCTGCTCTAAAATGATGCTTATGAATTTGAAGACGTTAAACATTTGACTAATAGTGATCATAGAAAAGTGAAATTGGTCTGAAATGAAAGCTAATGAATTTCCCTTTCACTTGGCATATACTTATGCAAATTATCTTATTTGCATGCTCATGAATATTAATGAGTTTGTTAAAAATGTTGGTAATTTCTGTTACTTTTCTTATTATTGTTTCTTTTAGTGTTGCTACTGTTGATATAAGAGACTTGTTATATATACTAAAATAAAGTATGGACTATAACAAATCGATTGATACCCCCTACAGTCTTTATAGTATAGGAGTTATGTCCCCTTAAAGATAAATATGTTTAATTACTAAGTTAAAGGTGATTTGTTAGGGCATGTTTCATCCAATATCTTAACTAGTATCAATACTATAAAAATAAAATTTGTCTCAAATGAATACTATTGAAATTTTCTTTCATTTGATATCTATCATGCAAATTGTTTAATCTGCATACTCATGAATATTAATGAGTTTTTTTTTGTAAATATTGGTATTTTCCGTTACTTTTCTAAGTATTGTTTCTTTACTTAGATTTGCTACTCTTGATAAGCGAGACTTTTAATATATAACAGCATATAATATAGACTTTACAAAGCGATTGGTATATGGTATACCCCTATAGCTCTTATAGTCTAGGTGTTATGTTCCCATAGAGATAATACCGTAACAAGTAAATGAGATTGATGGTTTTTTGGGGGTTTTTTTTCTTATTAGTATTTCTGCTAGGTTGATCTATAAACAATCATGTATATATACATCTGTTACTTGAACATGAAGAATAATACAAAATGATAAATGTATTTGTCTTGAAGTGCTTCTACAACATTAACGAATCAAAGAAACGTAATATATGCATGTACATGAACATATAATACATAACGATGCTGGGGATATGAATGTTTTGTTTTTAACTGTACTCATAAGACTTTTATTCACAGTCCCCATCGTCATCAAATATCTCATCAATGAGATTATTTAATTCAACATCATCTTCATCATCATCGTGATCTGATATGTTATCGTCAGTTTTAGAGGCACATATTATATCAATAAGTTCCTCTGGTACGATGGCCCCATTTGTCCATTCAAAGTCTATCCCATTCTCTCCTTCTTTCCACCCACTAGCTACCACCCACTCTCTCGAATATCAGGAAGGTCAGGTTTGTTGTCTATAGCATGAAGCCAAAATGTAGGTCTTGTAGTTGACTCTGCGTGAATGCATCTCCAAAGAATCCCTACAAAGTGGAACGAGACTCATATCTACGATGTTGTAGGAATTTAGAATGTTACCATGCCCTTGGTTCTTTTTGCAAAAATAATCGTATCTCAATTTGTTGATATCCTTGTACTTGGGCTTCCCATAAATTGCACATACAAATTTTTCCACCTTTTCAAGCAACTCTTCGCTACAAACATGTTCTTGGCCAAGTCTTGATAACACAGATACGAAATTTGGATTATTTTCAAGAACTTTAAGGGGTGCAATTTTGCCCTTTAGAACATAAGCACTGGTTGTATCACAGCCAGTTAGAGCATGGTAGGCTGGAAGTATTGAGCAGATTTGTGTACCCATATGTTGCACTAGATCTTGAACACTTAAAAGACGACGTTTATTGCCAACGCCAGTATGAAACAATACTATTAATCTGGCTAGAGAAATGCATGAGTAGAACTAAAACATCTGTGTCTGGTGACCTCATAAGTATTGTAGTATTGTCTGGCTTTGTATCTCGAACATGAACACAATGGAGAATGATTCGAGTGTCAGCCTCCTCTTGTGTGGAGGAAAGGGAATCTAATTAAAAAACTTGAACTGTTTTGCCATCAGGGCTTGTTAGTCTGTAGCATATTTCATCCAAGACAAAATGAAAGAATCTGACATGAAGAGTTGGGCATATTTGGCAGTTTTCCATTGATCTAAAAGCAACTTGAGCAACTGGGTTTTGTTATCATCATTACCCATAAAACCCTTCCAATCCTTTGGATGCCTAGTCTTTGGATCCGAGATCAAAAATGTGGGTGCTGAGCTCCTTCGCTTTCGTTCAAATGATTTGATTGAGATAATTCTGACTGTACGTGTCAGTCACAAAATCTTCACGTCCAGATTTAGGAAGATTAACTGATGGAATGGAAAGATGGAACTGATTCAGCCAAGGATTCGAAATCATCGGGAATAGCTGTGAGACTTTGAAGAAAAGCATTCCCATCGAAAACGTGTACAGCATCTGTATTTGGCCGTGTGAGTTGATTCAATATAGTGTAACAGTTTTGCCTTGTCGGTATTTACTGGCATTCCGTCTGCTGTAGCCAAGAGGGTACGAAAGTGTAACATCAAGATTAATGTTGTGCTGCACAGATAAGAGAACAGGTTGTTCAAAGATATTCCGCTCTGTTTTGATCTGAGTCATTTTATTCCTTGAACTTTTGACGATCTTTGTAACTTCCGCAGTAGCAAAGGTTTTCTATTTATTCCGCTTTATTGGGCTGTGGAAAGGAACTTTCTGCTCTATAAGCCTATCCTGTATGAATTCTTCCATTTTAGCTTTTCCAATATACTTTGAACATTAAGCAAGTCTTCAGCAACGACTTTGCTGGGACAACAGAAGATAGGCAATATACCCAGTTAACACAGGCAGGTTTTAAAAACATGTCAAAAATATGTAAATGTTATAGAAACGTGATTTTGTATGGTTCCAGAAATATCAATAAAACAATTGTGGAAATATTTCATTTTGTTCAGCGCTCTTAAATGTTGTAAAAACGTTTAAATACAGATTCTCTATAAAAACATAAAACAGCTGGCCACGGCATGTCATGGATTTTGATGAAACTTTCTGTAATTATCATACTTAATGTAAAAACAATGAAAATAAACCATTTTGTTACATTTGAACAACGGTTGCCATGGTAACGGGGTCCATCTATTTGACACTCTCATATATATGAGATATAAGACTGTGGCATTCTGTTGCCATGGAAACCATGGTCAAAACTTACTTTATGAACACAAAAACTTTTCTTTGTAAGTTCAACTCTAACAAGAATAACTTTTTTGGGCGAGGGATTTATAAGGTAGTTGTTGATCTTTAGTCAAAATATGTGAAATTTTAGCAAAAAAAAAAAAGGTCTATTTTTAGGGTCATTTTTTGCCTGTTTTTGACTATTTTGAAGGATGAAAACCATAATTTGGCACGCGTTATGGGTATTTGATGTCACCTTGACAAAATCAATGTCCCTAACTTACAAAAATCAAGAAATAAAGTTTATGGTGAAACTCACCATTTTTTTATGAATACCAATCAAAAACCGTTACTATAGCAACTTCGAATCATGTTTTCTGTATAAAGCATATTTAAAAATAATTGTTTTTAAAATCATTGTTTTTCCCTATTTTTGAGTCCGATGATTATGAAATAGCATACCTGTATAAAAAATAAATTTATCATTTTCACTTGACCTTCAAATCATTTCAAGGTCATCTGTCCAAATCTCAAGGTCATTTCTAACTTTAGACTAAATTTTACACAAAAATCAGGATTTCCAATTATTTTGAAGTGATTTCTCTAACCTATTTCATTAGATATTTTGATTTTGAATATTAACAGTTAAACAACCGATCAAAAGAAGTAGAATTCATCACAGTTTTGTGAAATTGTATTTCACTTCTATGTATGACATACTTTCAATAAGAGCATAAAATTGAGATTTTCTTAATTTTTCTTGAAAATATGTGACATTTATATGGGTCTTCAATGAACTTTGATAATTTTGATACTCATCCCAACAGATAATGAATTTATCATACTTCCACCTCTAATTGATTGTTTTACCAAAGTTTCATATCGTTTACTGATAATCATGTCTATTTTTAGTGAAAAATCACAAAATTTGGCCTGAAAATAGCAAATATTTTTCAATGACCTTGAAATTTGAGCAAATGACCTTGACATTTTGTCAAGGCCATGATAGCATCAAATTGTCTTTAATACATCTTCATACCAAGTTTTGTAACGATAGCAGGCATACATCTATAGAAATTAGCTTTTTACTTATGACAGGTATTTACATCTTCATACCAAATGTTGCCATTGTAACCTATTTCAAAGGCATATAAACAGAAAAATCTAATTTCCACATAAATTTCCTTCGATTCCCATGAAGTCCTAGGATAGTTCTATTCAGGAAATAGGCAACTTTAATTCAAATCTTGTGCAACTGCATTATTACTCATGTCAAAAGTAGGTGAAATATAGGTAAAATCAGGCCTATATTGGCTCCAAAATGGCACATTTTTAATAAGCATTTTTTTCTTGAAATTGAAGCAAATTTACATGAAATACAGAAAAAATTAGCATTGAATAATCAAATTATATTAACTTAAGAGGATTGAAATAATCTGTTCAACATTCGTTTCCATGGTAACGGGATGCATAAAAATGCCTTGTGTAAAGGGGTTTTTATACAGAACCTTGGTTACCATGGCAACGGAATGACAGAGAAAAAAATGGAAGGTCATTTCGTTGTACACAAAAAAATGTCCAAAATCTGAGACATGTCGTGGCCAAACATGTCTGATTTTTTAGGTTTTTACAGAGAATCCATATTAAAAACATTCTATACAACTGCACAGTGTTTTAAAAATGTTCTTGGAACGTTTTGTCAGAAATGTTTCAACAGAACCAGTTTGAAACCATACAAATATTTCGAAAATGTTTTGTGTTACCTGGGATAGATCCTGACTTCTCAATGTCAAATGGATTTGTGAATGAGCATATTGCTTCAATAACTTTCTTGACATTGGTCTCGCTCTCTACAACTTGGGATGTACGTAATTCTGTGTGTGATGAAGATTCCTCTGTGACCATATCTGTCATATCTAGCAACGCTTCTACGTACCTAGCTCTACAATGTCTAGTTGTGCATCATCTATAGTAAGCAACATAACAATAATACCACCTTGACACTTAGCATTTTTGTTGATAGTCTGTTCAAGTGTGATATCTATTTGATTTCTGCATTTTGGAACAGCCGATCTTGAAACGCTAAATCCATTGCTTTGCAATAATTCTGAAGCTCCAGGGTGAGTTTCTGACAAATTCAGGAGACTTACCAAATAAGCAGGAATGTATCTTGAATAGTTGTTGTGGTCAAAAGCGAAAAACATATGACAGAGCATACAGAGCTGCAACATGTAAATCTAAATCATTTTCCTTGGTTGCTTTGATAAGTGTCAACACCAAATTGATGAAATCTATGTTATGAAGCCAGAATTGCGCTGTTTTCCCCAAATCTCCACAGCGAATCGGCTCTTTTTTTACACGTTAGGTCTTACATTAACTAACAGATACCGTCTATAACCTCTTTAATTTGGTTACTTAAAGCATCATTAGAACTTTTACGTGTTCTTTTAACATTTTACACCATTCAAAGTAATGATTATAGCTCGTAAAAACAGCAATATGCTAACAAATACAAAAAATATGAAACTAAATGAAAAAATCGCAAAAAAGTAACTTTTTACCCAAAAAAGCAGGTGTTTCTTTTTTCAAGAAAGGAATTAAATACCTATATCATCTGATAGAATAAATCATGAAGAATATTATTACACTTTAAATTCTGGAAAATATCTAAACATTAAAATATTTATTTAATTTCCATTTTAAACGATTTTTGTGTAAAATCTTATGTTTTTTACCCAAAACTCAGAAAAGCCCCAACGGCCAGAGTGCAAACATCGCTCATTTTGTGGCATTTTTTTATATGCTTTCAGAAAAATATACCCTTGAAAATTCCCCCTGGGGGAGAACAGAGGTATAGAGCAGCTCAAGGACTATACGTTTTTGATGAAGTATGGTGGTGAGATTATGGTGGTGTAATATTGATAATCAAACCGTATACTACTTGTGTGGCAGATGGCCGTCTTTAGTCGGCATCGGTTGTCCATTGGTCTCGATGGTTTATGTGTGGTCTTTTGTTATTCATCTTTCTATCGTGTGGTCTTTTTTGTTTCATGTTTCTATGGTGTGAGTTGGTGTTCCTCGTCCCTTTTTCGTCTCTTTCTGTGGGTGTCTGCTCTGTGTTTTGCATTGAGTGTATTGGATTTTTGCTGCGGGTGCTGCAACCGAGTGTTGTTGGATATCCCCTCCTTAAGCTTTCTTTGAGATTCATGAGAACAGACAAGTATATGACACGATTGTTCATTCGCCCCTGAAAGTAGCTCATTCTCCTCTACATTCGCGACAGTGGAAGCCCGGCTTATATAGCTGCAAAGGCTGCAAAATAAGTCCAGAAAACTGTAAAATTGTTGAAATTTCTATCTTCAAGGGCCATATCATTGCTAAAAATATGTCATTTTTAGTTCACCTGAACCGAAGGCTCGAAGTGAGCTATTGAGGATTTTTATGAAACTTGGTATGCATGAAGTACTAAAAGTCCTCTACCACGTTTGCTCATTTCGGCGGGATCCCTTCAGGGATGGATCCAGGGCGGGGTCAAATAGGCCCCAGAGTGTACCCCTCTTAAAAAACTTCTTCTCCGGAACCGCTGCATGGATTGAAAAACTAATGACATCTGAGTGTTTAGAAAGAAAGTATTATTTAATTTTGTTTCATTTCGTTAAAATCCGATAACTAATTTTGACGCGTTTTGACGTCTTTTTCGACTTAGTTATATTTTAATGCAAAAAGTTGAGATTTCTTTAATTCTTTTCTCTTGGCTAAATTTGCTACCCCAATTTAGTTCATTTTAGCCATGATAAACTAGAGGAATGCTTATGTGAAAGAATTTCGCTGAAAAGTTTTTTTTTCTATAATTTTAATGATTTTTTTAACTGCAAAAAAGGAAGAGGGATGGTCATTTTTAACATTTTCAACTTCTCCCTTGAAATTGCTTCTATACTTTTTGATATTTATAGAAAGAAATGCAACTGTGAAAGAATTTTGTCAAAATATACACTTCTGGATTTTTAAGGATTATTGTAAGATTGTACATAGGTATGTATGGACCCAAGGGTAGTGGGTTCAAATCCCGGCGGGACCTAAAAAAATTCTTCGGCCTTTTTAATTTTTTCTCATTTTCTTCTAATATTTATTGCTAGAAGTGTAACTTTGAAAGAATTTTGTCAAAATATTAATTTTTAGATTTTTAATGAATTGGTTAAAGATTGTATACATAGATTGTTTTGCATGCCCAATGGACCTAGGGGTGGTGGGTTCAAATCCTGGTGGTACCAACAAAAAAATCTTTTTTTTTCACTTATGTAGCTCATCTGAGCAAAGCTCAAGTGAGCTATTGTCACAGTGTGGCGTCCGGGGTCCACCTGTCATCCGTCTGTCGTATTTTAAAAAGTGACTCAAAGCAATGGCGTAGCTCTGCCTGGAAACGTGGAGGGGCACAACATCCAAAAAGTTCTAATAAGCAAACAAAAAAAGGGGGGGGGGGGAGAGGAAGAGATTTACAAAAAAATAAAAATGGGGGTTTCATGTTCTGTATGCGCAAATTTTAACATTTCTGGTGTATTTCTAAATTTTAAGTACATGAATAAATGTCTGGCGAGCGGTAGCGAGCCAGGAAATTTTTAATAGCGAAATATTGACTTATCAGAAAATACTTTCTACACTGTAATTCCCCTCTATCATTAACAAGTACATGTAATAATATTCTATATCGTTTGAGTTAAATGTCTTCATGTACATTGATAAAGTAATATGTACAAAGGATGGATCAGAAAAGCTAAATTATTCAGAGAGTCTATAAAGAACTTGCGAGCGGTAGCGAGCCAAAACTTTTTTTTTGGAAAACTGACAGAAAAATTGTAGATTTATGATACAAAATGTTGCTATTTTAAACAATGTTAATGCATCATAAGATTTTGTGACTGAAAACTGAGGGGGGGGGGGCACAAACATGCTTGTGCCCCCACTTTTCAAAGTGGGGGGGGGGGGGGGGGGGGGGGGGCATGTGCCTCCGCTGCCCCCCCCCTTCTCCTACGCCCTTGCAAAGGTTTCATATCTTGACCCATGGTCATCATGGTCATCTGACCGAGGTCAATGTCACTTTAATATTACATCTTTACTGAAATTGTTCTTGCTTTCCTGTCCGGGCTATAACTCCTGAATCGTTTGACAGATCACTTTCATATTTTAGTACGTTGTTGCTTATGACTCAAAGGTTTCACATCGCCTTGCCCCAAGGTCATGTGACCAAGTTAAAGGTCACTAAGTACATTTCCTGTCCGGGCTATATCTCTTCAACCATTTACCAGATCATGGTTTGTCATATTTTAGTATGTTGTTGCTTATGACCCAAAAAATTCTGATCACCTTGACCCAAGGTCATGTAACCAGGGTCATCTAGTACATTTTATAATAAAATTGTACATGTGTCTGGGCTATTTCTCTTGAATCGTATACTGGATCACTGCCATACTGGTATTGTTGTGTTCATGATAAAAAAAAATTGCTGATTACCATGACCCAATGCCATGTGTCAAAGGTCAAGGTCATTAAGTTCTTTTTAATGAAACTTTATATGCTAATGTCATCTAGTATATTTTATAACGAAATCGTACATGCTATCGTGTCTGGGATATATCTCTTAAATCGTGTCATACTTGTATTGTGTTGCTCGTGATCAAGATTTCTTATCACCTTGACCCAAGGCCATGTGTAAAAGGTCAAGGTAATTCAGTTCTTTTTAATGATATGCTAATCCTGTCCGGGCTATATCTCCTGAACCGTTTTTATAATTGTTTACATATTTGAGTATGTTGTTCCTCAGGACAAAATGTTTCACATGACATTGTCCCAAGGTAACCTCTTACTTTGGTAATGAAATTATATATGATAATTATGTCCAGGCTATCTCTTTTGAACCGTGTATCCATTCGCTAATATTTCAGTTTGTTGTTGCTCATGATCCATAGGTTTCAAATCACCTATATCCATGGTCATGTGACCAAAGTCAAGGTCACTCAGTATGCTTATGATGAAATTGTATATGCTAACCATGTACGGGCTATACCTCTTATTCATTGTTCACAAGAGTCATTCTCTGTAAGAATCAAAGCTAAGAATTCCAGGAAAACTTTGAAATGGCATATCTCAGATTTTCATGATTTTCACCAGGTATACCAAGTTCGACCCCCTGAAGATGAAAATAACATTAATTTAGTTATTGTATATTACCACCCGTTGCCATGGTAAGCGTACCAGTCCATTTTGGCCAGAAAATGGTCTCTGATTGTAAAAATCCGATCTAAACCAAGCATTTTAGCAATTTCAGATCTGTGACCTTGACCTTTGGCGGATGACCTTTAAGTGTATGGAGTTTGGTAAATATCTCATTTAAACTGAGTACTTTAGGCTGTACGCAAGGATTTTAGACATTTCCAATCTGTGACCTTGACCTTAAACCTTGAAAAATCAATAGGGTTCATTTTGTCATGAGGAATAAGTATATGAAGTTTGGTCAGTATCCGATCGAAACTGTCCTCTAGGCAGTATACAAAGAGTGACGTGCTGTATACAATGATTTTAGCCATTTCCAATCTTTAACCTTGACCTTTGATGTTGAAAATCAATACGGTTCTTTTTCTTGTCATAAGGAACAAGTGTATGAAGATCTGATCAGAACTGTGTCTTCTAGGCTGTAAACAAGGATTTTAGCCATTTCCAATCTGTGACCTTGACCTTTGGCCTGAGACCTTGAAAATCAATAGTGTTTTTCTTCTTGTCATGAGAAATAAGTGTATGAAGTTTGGTCAAGATCCGATCAAAATTGTGTTCTCTAGGCTGTATACAATGATTTTAGCCATTTCCAATCCTTGACCTTTGACCCATTACCTTGAAGATCAATAGGGTTCATCCTCTTGCCATTAAAAATTAGTGTATGGAGTTTGGTAAAGATCATATCTAAAATGAGTCCTTTAGGCTGTACACAAGGATTTTAGTCATTTCCAATCCGTGACCTTGACCTTAAACCTTGAAAATCAATAGGGTTTCTCTTGTAATGAGGAATAATTGTATAAAGTTTGGTCAGGATCCGATCAAAACTGTGTCCTCTAGGCCGTATACAAAGAGTGACGTGCTGTATACAATGACTTTAGCCATTTCCAATCTGTGACCTTGACCTTTGACCTATGATCTTGAAAATCAATACGATTCTTTTTCTTGTCACAAGGAATATGTGTATGAAGTTTGGTCAAGATCTCATCAAAACTGTGTCCTCTGGGCTGTATTCAAGGAATTTAGCCATTTCCGGATCCCCCCTCCTCTGGATCCGCGCTTGCTATCTTGAAAATACCTGAAAAGGAAGATATAATAGTTGATATTAGGACAAATCTACTGACAAAACAACATCATTTTCATATGCAGAGTGCACCTAATTAACTTAATGATGAAAACTTGTGAATGACTTATTCACCTTGATTGGATCAATACTTGTTTGTACTTTTTCTCATTTTATGATGCTGATTTTTTTTTTTTTTTTTGTATTTTGGTACTTCAACACAGAAAAACATTAATATTGTGGGAGAAATGTCTCAAAATACTACTAATATTCTAAAAAAGTAAGTAAAATGTCACGATCAAAATATTTTCCCAACACTTTCTACACTGGTGGGATTGTTTCATAAAGAAAAATGTAAACACCTGGAAATCAATATATAGAATAAACATGAAGTTCAAGAATGATTTTGTATATGGACAATTTCTAAATGTCTGTAATTAAAAGTGCAGGTATTAGCAGTCAAACATCTAGAATAAGTTTTATTTATTTCAATAGGGCCTGTTCTTTCAAAACAGTATAGCTCATCTGAACTTAAGTCTCAAAATGATCTACTGTCATAGTCTAATGCTGGCGTCACACTGTCCCGATTTAAAGCAGCCAATGGCCACACGATAAAGGATTTTTTTAAAATTTGGGTGTGATCGTAATATCATCGGGCTATTCGTAAGGCCATCTTGAACCATCGTATGACCGCCGGCTTGATTTGTCAAACTTCGGAAACAACTTCGGGAGTGCTGTCAAAATATTTGACATGCCAAAAAAATCCTGATGGCACTCCCGAAGGACCATCTTCGAAACAGGTTCGTGTAATCATCTTGACCTTCGTAAGACCATCGAGGAGGCATCTTGCGTATTCGTAACATCTTCGTAATCATCTTGACCTTCGTAAGACCATCGAGGAGGCATCTTGCATATTCGTAACATCTTCGTTTCTCCTTCGAATTACCATCGGGACCATCGGGGAAATTTTGCCATACGAAGGCATTACGAACGTGTCAAGAACCCCCTGAAGGAGTTAGGAAGGCTATACGATTTCGTGACAACCTCGCAATTCCATCGAAATGACATCGTAATGTCGTCGTACTCTAGTACGATGACGTTAAGATGGGATCCCGATACAGAAGATGACAGACACAAATTTTAAATCCTAAATTTATCAAAGCATGCAAGACTGACGGAAAATCAGACTAGGCCAATATCTCTAACTTGAAAAAAAAGAAACTCTCATTCACAAAGACCCAAAGATAGACACTGATCAAAACACAGATATGAACATCCTGAAAGGAACATCCTGAAAGACATACACAGATAGGCGCAAAATTACAGACTGACAGACACAGGGACATACACACAGACATGCGCAAAAACAAACGTACAGACAGGCACGCATATAGACAGACAGTCACACACACAAAAGACACAGACAGATGCACTCACTCACAGACAGACACACATGCTTACAAACGCGGACAGAACTCACTCGTAGACAGACGGAGATACCGACATTGATGACATACGAACTTACAGACACACATAGATGGAAATAAACATATCAACTACAAGTTTCATTATCACCTGAGATATACGTTTAAGGTCTATATTATACCCCCATCGAAGATCTCTATTGAATGCAAAAATATAAATCCAAACCATATTAATGGTAGGCGAGGGAAACTAGGTTTAGGGGAATTCAAAGACTACTATAAAGTAGTTTTTTTCACCAGAGGAGGGGGGGGGGGTGTTAAAGTAAGTGTATAGCATTTTTTTTCCAGGGGGAGCTACAATGGGGAAATTATAATGGCAATTTATACTAGTATTTTATTAATTACTTTGTACGTTTGTATTCATTTCTATGCATTTGATATCCATTTGTCCTTTCGATAAAACAGTGCCCAATAACCCATCTGCAGGGGGTCCCTAGCTGTAAAGTGCGAAACGAAACAAAAACGAATCGAAACGAAACAAATCGAAACGAAACGAAACAAATCGAAACAACGGAAACAGATCGAAACGAAACGAAACAAAACGAAACGAAGCAGATCGAAACGAAACAAAACATAAATCTTTAAGAACTTGAGGAAAATTGATGTAAGTGCAGAGAACTAGCACGGAAGTCAATATCTGCATATATTATTACCTTCACCATTAGCTTTTGTGGCTGGAGGGTTTTTAAAAGGGTCAAAGTTGGCGAGTAAAGCATAATATATAGTGTACGGTATACAGCACAATTGCATTTTAAATGATTAAAGGAGAGTAAGCGGGATGAATAGCCTCGTCATAGGCGGAAAAAAATATTATTTGGCAGGAAGGAATTCTAGTACAGAGGAAACGGAACTGTTCCTTTATATGAAAACTTTACCAGAAAAATGAGAACATATACTGGGGTGGGGGGTACATTTCGTTTGAAAAAGGATAAGATTTTCTTTCTGAATTGTGCCCCCCCCCCCCCAGTTTTATGATCTCATTACGGTGTCATAGCGTGGTTTTCTATCCCCTCCCCTTTATTCCTCTTATATACATGAATGACATTTGACAGCTACTTTTTTTAATTGTCAATTTTGACTCTCTCAGGAAACCCTCTCGGCACTAGTTACAAATGTAGAACTCTTGGATTTAGGCAATATTACATGCTGATCTTGTCTTTAAGGTGGCTCAATAATCCAAGAATTCTTTGTCAGAGGAGAATAAAATATTCTGTTTATTTAACATTAATATCTGATGATTTTTATTTGTAATTAAGATGACATATCATCGACCATTTGACTGACCAGTGGTCCTCTGGATATACATATGTAAACCAACCCCGAGATATGTCGCAAAACAATGAATTTTGATCGATAAAAACATAATATATTGATAATGATTCCAGATTGAAACCATTCTTGCGATCATTTTCACCATAATATCATCAAATATGTATATTTCTTTATAGATAACGCTTTCAAAGAATGAAATACCTAAAACTGTTCCAGAAAAGTACATTTTGGGTACCCCCACCCCAAAATGAGATTCTAAAAAAAAGGACTCAGGACCCTTATTTGACATCAAAGTGATAAGAAATCTTTGTCAGAAGTTATTTTCTTTTACATATTTCTCAACGACAAACTCTGTCCTTCGAAAAGAAATATAAAAAAGTACATGTTATCGTTCATTCTGATTTAAAATATTTGGTTGTCATAGTAACGATTTTGTAACCATTTGCAACAAGTCAAATAAAAATGCCCTGTTCCCTTAGTTGACATTATAACGATGAAAATATTTGTTAAAAACTGTTATAATTGACATATTTTTCAAGATCAGACTCTAATCTTTTAACAAAAGTACAAGACATTCCGTTTTACCTCGTTTCCATATTGTAAAAATCTACTTGGTTTATGCTGGACGGACGACAGGCGACGAACGGACGGCGCGCTATATGTACAATGGCTCAGGCGAGCTAAAAATAAGATATTATTCTTTCCCAACATTCAGTGAACGTTTCAAATTCTGATACAAGGAAGAATACTTACACAATTATCATTTATCATCGAAATTAAATAAGAATAAACGAGTTTACAAATGATTTGTCGAAAAAATAAACAAGAAAAGGAAAGTAACATGTGTACTTCTAAATATCCTTGGCAAAGCGTTATTCGACCTGTTCTTTTATAAACTCACCTTTCATGTTTTGTTAGTGTCAGTTAATGAGTTTTGTCAAATAAAGTTCAAGTTCAAGTCAAAGCTTAAAAAATGTTTTGTTCAAAATTTCATATCTGATTCCATCAATCTAATTAGAGATAGGGAAATATATATAAGAGAAATAGAACTAAAGTAAACGGAAGCGTTTTGAAACATTTTGACGTTCAATGTCAATAAGTGGACGTCAATCCCCTCCCTCGTTCTCGATAATGCGTGCAGTTATCTGTGAAATGGATATATCTTTGAACAAAGCAGGGTTAACACTGAAATTCATTCGCTTAAATTTTTCAAATAGGGAAAGTTTATTCGATAACATCTTGTTGCAAAGTACGAAAGTTGACAAAATTGAAAAAAAAATCTTTAAACCAAAGATTATTAGAGAAACCAAACTTGAAATATCTTATCTATGATATCGCAAAAATCTCCAAGAAATATCTTGTTTTATCATATACTTAAGTTTACCTTCTTGATTTTGTTCGTAGGCAACAGGCGGTTGAATTTCCGCCGATGACGTTCTAAAAACGATCCGTTTACGGCGTTAACCAGGGTGTCTCACTTACGGGATATTTTTGTATATATGAATTAAACGATACATTTGACTAAATATTTATTACACTCAGATTGTAGATGATAATTTTCTGTTTCCATCGATACCAAACATGTCGAAATCCGTAAAGAAACAAGCAAATTACGGAGGAGTTTGAAGGCCGAAAACTAGAAAGGCCACATATAAAAGTACTGCACTCGATATGTGATGACGTCAAACGATTATTGAGCCTCCTTAAGGATCCCGCACCCTAATAGAGTACTTCCGGTTAACATTTATGCACATTTTCATAATGTCCCGACAAATGCCGATGATTTCATAAACGGGCATCTTCGGGGTGACAGAGTAGATTATTGCATGAGATGTGTATAATCCCTAATTTTAGATAGAAGAGTATTTAAAGCATTTTTTCGAAGAGAGTGAAAAATTCTTATTTCTGGTATTTATTATTGAAAATGCATTAGGGATTGAATACCTTAAATATTCGTTCTCGGCAATTTTTCCTTCTTTTCTCATATTCTTTAAGTTTTATGTTTTGTTTCGTTTCGATCTGTTTCATTTCTTTTTGTTTCGTTTCGTTTCGATTTGTTTCGTTTCATTTCGTTTCTTTTTTGTTTCGTTTCGCACTTTACTGTGGGACCCATCTGCAGGTAAGAATCTTATTGTTTCTGAAAAAGCATGCGAAAATTCTAGATCAAAGAGCGATTTCGGGTAAAGAACGTTCGGAACAATTACAATTACAATTCGGAACGATTACGTCTCTGTTTTTAAGGATATATGACTTCAAAATCCAAATTCAATTCTCCAATCATGCACAAAAACCGTTAAGAGTCATGTCAACGGACCATATCTTCTTGTCTTGTGACTGTCATAACAACGGACATACCTTATCAAATAATCAAAGTATACAATAAATATACAATGTAAACGACGGCCATTCACATATATCATTTGGATAATGTTGTGGATAATTTTCTACATAAAATTGGTATATGAAATCAAATAATTAAGAGGCACGATAGTTTTCCTTTTCAAATTCCGTTTTCGTTGCTGACAGTAGGTCATCGCCAATCAGATCTCCTTATAACATAAAAGGAGTTTAATTCATTTCACATTAATAATGTATTACTGAAGCATGTGGCTAACCCCCCCCCCCCCATCGGATTTTTAAAAGAAATAATCCGTTACTTAATTATTTATTAGTGATTTTACTGAATTTTTGTCGATAATTTTCATGACAACGGATGCTCACCAGTGGCATAATGTCAACGGACCGTTTTAAGTGCAGAACTTTAAATGCCTCTGACAACGGTACTGTAAGGCGACATAACGTGTTCCTGTCCGTGCGTCTGTTCGGTCGTCCGTCAGTAAAATGTTCACCTTCTCATATGCAAATAAATCTGCGCAGAATTTTACAAAATCTCACAGGAATCAAGTAATCTAGATCTAACTCTATGACATTATATTTCAAATTGGCCCAAAGATTATTGATTTTTTACGTATAAGATTAATCTGATTGACTGATCAGGTTTGGTAAAATATGACACCTCCATCTCTGACTCAAGTTAAAGTTCTGTCATGCAGTCAATTATGGCCGGGAGTATGCATCTGTACAGATGCTTGATCTGACCTACATGTATAATTTTCGCTTTAGAGACGAGCTAGACTAGGTAAATTGCAATATCTCCGTTCCCAACATTTTGTTTAGATATGCAGTGCCATTATGATAACGTATTTTATTTGATTTTTAAACATAAAAGTGTAAATTTATCACTTTTATGTGTAAATCTTACTCAATCATTGCTTTAAATTTTACACTTTAATGTGTAAATTTTACACTTTTTTTTCTGTAAATTTTACACTTTTTTTCTGTAAATTTTGCACATATATGGGTACCAAATTGTCCACTATCATTCTTTTGTCTGCAACTCAGGTGAGCGATATGGCACTCTTGGGCATCTTGTTTTTACAATGGGAGGGGTGGTGTGTTTCAACTGGCATTGGCGAATCTAGAAGGATTCCACTGAGGCGGTTAATCCTATCCCACAAAGGGGGGGGGGGGGTCAATATGTATTTAAAACAACATAATAATATAAAGCATTAATTAACAAATGGTAAATTCCAGAGGGAGGACACATTGAATTCATCACCCATGACGAAAGCATGTATGATCCATGATTTAATGATTACCTCAATCAACGCAATCAACTGAGCATGTTGTCATTTCCTAGGATCCCTGACCAGTCACATGACTTTTGCATTGTCTCCGAGAAGTGATTACAATTCAAGTTTGTACGTGACCAGATCGGACCGGGAGAACAAAGACGTCAGTGAACAAAGATGAAAAAGACGAAGCAATTAAAAGATCTGCCTGATAGCGATAGAAGGTAGCTTTATTTATTTTTTATTCTTTTCAAAACTTCACATCTCAAATATTAAATTTAACGTTTTACGAGTTTTTGTCGCGGGCTCGACCTGCAACTGCTCAGGACTTTTGGCGGGTAAGTTCACGATCTTTTCGGCGTCCAGACCTTATCACGTGTGTAAGTGGATGTGCACATTATTCACCAAGACAAGACAAGATTTAAGTCGGCATGGTGATAAGAAGTGATAAGTACGTTTCCATACCAAGGGCGTAGGGGAAGGGGGGGGGGGGAGCCCCCCCCCACACACTTTGATAAGTGGGAGGGGGGGGGCACAACCATGTTTGTGCCCCCGCTTTTCAATCACAAAATTTTATGATGCATTAACATTGTTTAAACTAGCAACATTTTGTTCCTTAAATCTATTTTCAAAATTTTTCTTTGGCTCGCCATTGCTTGCCAGTTCTTTATAGACTTTCTGAATAATTTAGCTATTCTCAGGGTTTTTTTTTTATTTTGGGGAAGGTGCCTGTGCCTGTCCCATTTGGGAAAATTTGAGACATTTTGCTGAAATTGGGAAAATTTTGTACTTATTCTTATCAAAGTATAACCCTAAAGTATCATTTATTAACACTGATTATTCATTGATTTGCCTGAACTGAACAAGGGATGAATAAAAAACTTCAAAAAAATGCACAAGAAAAAATCACATACAGGTATATGAGTTTATAAATGATCAAGATATCGCTCTGAACATACTGCATAGAAGGAAAAACCCTATAAAGGTTCCCTAACTCAAACTATATAGAATATTATTACATGTAATTGTTAATGTAGAGGGTATAGAAAGTATTTTCTGATAAGTCAATATTTTGCAAAAAAGTATTTCCTGGCTCGCCACTGCTTGCCAGGCATTTAATTCATGTACATGTACTTAAAATTTAGAATTGCACCAGAAATGTTAAAATTTGTGCATACAGAACATGAAACCCCACTACTTTTGTTTAAATCTCTTGCTCCCCCCCCCCCCCATTTTCTTTTTTGCTTGTTAGAAATTTTGGGATGTTGTGCCCCTCCACTTTTTCAGGCAGAGCTAGATGCCATTGCATACATAGAATTATAGATTTCAAAGCATATTCCGATCTATAGATTGACTATGTCCGTCCATCTGTCTGTCCGTCCGTCCGTCCATCCGTCCGTCCGTCTGCAGTCAACATTTTGGTTGAAGTTTCTGGTTGAAGCAAAATATAAGGAACGTTATGCAGTAGAAACTTCATACTATGCATGTAGTTTGCCCATGACAAGATCTTTCAATTTATGTCAACATTGGACCTAGTGACCTTGACCTTGTACTTTCACCGAGTTAAAAATTTTGGTTAAAGTCATCTAAGGAACTGTATGCAGTAGAAACTTTATATTATACATCATGTACGTAGGTTGCGCATGGCAAGACTTTTCAATTGATGTAACATTTGACCTAGAGACCTTAACCTTGGACTTCAACCTAGTTAAAGATTTTTGTCAAGTTTCTGGTTCAGTGGTTGAAGCAAAATCTACTATACGCAGTAGAAACGTAGTATTATATAGGTAGATTGTCCGTGACAAGACCTTTCAATAGATTCCTCTATTTTTGACCAAGTGACCTTGGACTTTGATCCCGTTACTAACAAAAACTTACTTTGCAATCTTTAGTGGTGTTTTAATACCTCTTGACCTTGACCCTAAATAGCATTTTAGGTTAAGAAGTTTTGAAAGCAGATTTCTTTCATACAGTAAATAAGAGGCTGTTCATATTTCATGCTCACTTTCACCACAAAGGACACTGCATTTTAGCATTATTACTTACTTTTGCCCTTTACTGCAGGGCTATATTTGCATTTTAGGTGAAGAAGCTTTGAAAGCTGATTTCTTTTATAAAATGTGCGAAATTAACGGTGGCACGATGGCCAATGTCTACAGTAAATTGGATCGGTCTATAGCGATCAAAAATGCTATAGACCAACTTGTCTATAGGAAATTCGAGCATTTTTAGAAATATTAGCGTTGTAAACTTAAAACAGCATTCCACAAAATTATATTAGTACAAATGGAGGAAAATAATGAAATGATCAGAAAAATTATTTGAGATTATAAATGTGTTTTATCAAATAAAATGCATAAAAGATTAGATTTTAGGGGTCTTTTTATTTTGGTCTACAGGAAATTTCTGCGGTCTATAGGAACTGAAATTACTGTGGACCGAATGTCTATAAGACTTTAAAAGTCAATTTCACACACTGTTTATACTATCAGTGGTGAGCCTTTCACATTCTTTACAAGAAGTACTACATTTTGTTAGCTCTACTGGTCAAAGACCAGTCAAGCTTATGCGATACCATGTTGTCCGGCGTCCGTCCGTCCGTCTGTCTGTTAACAATTTTTTGTGAGGGCAACTCCTCTGAAACCAGAAATGATAGAAAGCTAATTCTTTTTGCAATAAGTTTGGTCTATGGTCTAGTTGTGCACCTGATATTTTGTTTGAGCCTCTGACCCCCAGGGTCTTTGAAAATGGGTGTGGTCATTTTCTCCAATATAAGTCAGGGCCGTTGCTAGGGCTGATTTGGGGCCGATATTTGGCCCCATTCCCAATGCAAAATAGTATCTTTTTTTCCCAATTTAGACTCTAAAAATTCCCAATTGTGTATGGTCTTTGTTTGATATATTATATTGTATCATCCCTGTCATTAAACGCCAAACTCGCATACTGCTACCCATCACTGATGTAATTAGGTATAAACAAGCGTTAATCCACCGATAATTACCGCTAAACAGGTATAATTAGGCATTCTCTTATACAAATAAATAATATGTTTTAAATAAACACTGTCTCAGGTAAGATATTTTCCAAAGAGTTTGATTGTCATGTATGCGTAGCTTTGACGCTGCAGTCGAAATTTACATTAAATGACGATGATATGCGCCCTTTGCAGCAGGGTGTTGGGAAAAAAAAACAACAAACAAATCAACATTCTGTGAAGTCATTGATACAACAATTTTTTTTGGACGACCTTCCCGCCATCACTACCGCGCCGTGCGTAACATTAAAAGACAAAGGCAAGTACAGACTAAAGTGTAAAGCTATTTACCGCCAATTACCACGTTATTGGTATTCATGTTTTCAATATTTTTAATGAAAAAATCTTATTCACTATTCACAAATTTTATTGATGAAATCAGTAAACCTCGATATACCCCCAAATCTGTTATACCACCAAATTCTAGAAAAACGAAAGACGGCAGTATAACGAGGGAGAAGTGCATATTCAACTGTCATCTAGCCTGAATATAGGGTTACAATAACATTTTATTTCAGCCGTAAATTTCCCAATTTTGCTTAAAATGCCGCTGTTTTTTCCAATTTGAAAGGTCCCGGCCCCTTTCCCAAAATACCCGGCGACAGCCCTGTAAGTCTATGTAATCTTGTGAACACCAATTCTCAGAAAGTATAATTGATAGAGAAATAATTCTTTTTGCAATATAATCAGTCTCTGGTCTAGTTGTGCACCTGATATTTTGTTTGAGACCCTGACCCAGGGTCATGAAAATGGGTGTGGTCATTTTCTCCTATATATATCTATGTAATCTAGTGAACACCAATTCTCAGAAAGTATAATTGATAGAGAAATAATTCTTTTTGCAATATAATCAGTCTCTGGTCCAGTGGTGCACCTGATAATTTGTTTGAGCCTCTGACCCCTAGGGTATTAAAAAAATGGGTGTAGTCATTTTCTGCTATACAAGTCTATATGATCTAGTGAATACCAATTCTCAGAATGTATAATTGATAGAGAAATAATTCTTTGTGCTTGCATTATAATCAGTCCCTGGTCTAGTTGTGCACCTGATATTTTGTTTGAGCCTCTGATCCCTAGGGTCTTCAAAAATGGGTGTGGTCATTTTCTGCTATACGAGTCTATGTAATCTAGTGAACTCCAATTCTCAGAAAGTGTAATTGATGGAGAAATAATTCTTTTTGCAATATAATCAGTATCTGGTCTAGTTGTGCCCCTTATATTTTGTTTGAGTCCCTGACCCCCAGGGTCTTGGAAATGGGTGTGGCCATTTTCTCATATATAAGTCTGTTACCTTGTAAACACCAATTCTCAGAAAGTATAATTGATAGAGATCAATGGAAAAAAAAGTCATACCCTTGGCAAGAGATCAATGGAAAAAAAAGTCATACCCTTGACAATGGCATCATAATTGTCTGTAGACAAAACTTTAACCTGGGCTGTATCTCTTGAATTATAAGTGGTAGGGCTTTGATATTTCACATGTAGATACCTTATGTTAAGACCTTTCATTTGAGACCATGACCTTTGACTTAGTGACCTTGACCTTGGACTTTCACCTACTTTTCAAAAACTTTAACCTTAGCTGTATGTCTTGAACTATTAGGAGCAGGGCTTTGATATTTCACATATAGATACCTTGTGATAAGACCATTCATTTTAAACCATTGCCTTTGACCTAGTGACCTTGACGTTGGACTTTGACCTACTTTAACATGGGCTGTAAAAAACGTGAACTATAAGGGATAGGGCTTGATATTTCACATGTAAATTCTTTGTAATGAGACCTTTCATTTGAGACCATGACCTTTGACTTAGTGACCTTGGCCCTGGACTTGAGCCTTATTTAACCTTAGGTATACTTCATCTGCTATATGGGGTTAGGTTTTGATATTTCACATGTAGATTAAGATACCGTGTGAGGAGAACTTTCATCTGAGACCATGACCTTTGTGACCAAATGAGTTGAATGACCTTGACCTTGAACTCTCACCTACATGGTCGATCTTCATCTCTTCAACTATAAGGGAAAGGAATTTTATATTTCATGCATATATTTATCATAATCAAGACCTTTTATTTGAGGCAATGACCAATAACATAGTGACATTGACCTCAACCTTTAACCTACTTTTTGGATACTTATACTCTGGCTGTATTGTAAGCTCTCTAAGGGATAGGACCAATATTGGACGCATAGTCTCTTCATGACAATACTTTTTGGATGTTAGAAGTCATTTGTTTTTTGACAAAAACCTTCTACGGCTAGCTACGTAATTTTTGATTACCCTATCTTTATAAGATTTCTCAAATTTACTTTATTTTAAATTTACTTATTAATTTATATATCATTTCGTTTAAAGGCCTGGATATACCTCATCCTAGGAAGTTGATCAGTGGACTGGTGGATCTAAAGGGGCTACAGGGGTGTAGTACAGAGATGGGTCATGTAAGAAACCATTTAAGGCTGAGGCATGGTGTTTGTGTGGGGGGCTGAATTCAGCCCCCAATGCAAATATCATGGGGAACCGAGGATGAGGCTCAGGAGGACCGAAGTCAGCGGTGGATCTAAAGGGGCTACAGGGGTAGAGTACAGAGATGGCGCGTCATGTATCGAACCATTTAAGGCTCAGGAGGACCAAAGTCAACAGACCAGACTGAAAACAGTGTTAGCTGCACTTTGAAAGGTATAATAAATAGTCTTAATAACAATATTCCATTGAATTCTGTAAATGTATTGCATTATAATGCTAACAGGTAATGCAAATAGATTTTCAGGGTTGAGGATCAAAGGTCAGGGTCATTATAAACCCTACTTTTATAACTTCCTGACAGCATTAACCTCAAAGCAATCATATCACTGTTTGTGGTATGGTTTGATAAGTGTAACGAGTACAATTAGGGTTGCAATGGTACACTATGCTCACAATACGATATGTATCACAATATTTAAGTTCAGTATGATTCGTATCATAATTCTTTAATTTTTCACCTAAAAGATGAAATCAGACTTTAAATTTTAGGCTTTGGGCACTCTTAAATTGTATTTGCTTTGGTATAAAAGAATACCAATAAGAGAGCAATACTATGAAGTGTCAATCCCCATGAAATATCTTGAATGTCTTTATATAAGTTTATTAATACATAATCTATGCTCCTTTGTTTGAAAATGTCTTCAGTTGTGTTTGAACTGCATCGAAAAAGCTCGATACGCAGACATTGCCATAGTGCATACCATGGATTGAACCATTGACAAGAACTGTGGTTAATGGAGAACCGTGAAGAATTGTTGCCGCCCAAATTACAATCATCAGACCATACCACAAATAGGGATAACATGAGCATCATTAACTTTCAAGGTCAATCGTTAGTGCCTTAGTCTAGTTGTAAGGCTGTTAAACCAGTAACCAGAAGGTTGCTGGTTCAAACCTTACTATTACTGATACTGATAGGGCTTTGATTTTCTTGTGACAAGACCTTTCCATTGATTGAGAAGTTTTTGACCTCTTGATCTTAACCATTGACCTACTTTTCAAAAACTTTTACATTGGACATAACTTTTGAACGGTAAGTGATAGGCCTTTTATATTTCACATGTGTATTTCTTGTGATAAGACCTTTCCATTGATACCAAATTGTATTACCTTGTGACCTTGACTTTTAACATGATGCATAACTTTTGATTGGTAAGTGATAAGGTTTTGATATTTCACATGTATATTCCTTGTGACTAGACCTTTATACCGACGTTTTTAACCTGGTGACCTTGACCTTTCACCTTCATTAAATGGTGTAAATACTGACAAAGATCCCGTTTGGGGCATTCACGATTCACAAACACAGGTTTTATTTGTATTTTATTTATTTGTATGGAGAGTTATTATATTATTCGCCTTTCAGAAACAAATGGTATTAGGACAGATGACGTATTACTAGTGAAGAGTCGGGGAGGACAGATTCCAGTGGAGCCAGGGAGGACAGATTCCAGTGTGTCTATAATGCATGACAACTCCACAGATGACATGAGGTTATTTTACTTATTTATATTAGGTTATATATTTCAATCATTTATATGAATTCTTATTTTAGATTGGAACTCTTTTAAAAGGACTGAAAGTGTAGAATGGTCAATGGTCATTTTAATCTATGATTCACTCTTGGTAAAAATTCACTCAATTTGCCTGTCTGTGTGAGTGTCTGTCTGCATGACTTGTGTTATTTAAGCTATAGCTGAAGTTTTCAACATTTTATCAACTTGTCTTCTTTCAATAAAATGAGGACATTTTTATAAGATTTCTCTAAGGACAAGGGGCGATATGCCCCCTATTTGGCCATGGTTTTGCTGCAATTTCATAAGCCATTGTTGTGATTTCATGTTTTGTGTATATATAGATGAAGATCTGTCATTAATATTAGCGAGTCCGAAACTTGACGTAATTTTGTCTATGACATCATAAAAAGGTGTCAAAGTTGATTCGCTTGCGAAAATCTGTCAATTTTTATATGATTTTGCGTCGAATTTGACGAAATTCTACATGAAGCCACACAACAACCAAGTTTATACTTTACACACAATTTCTGAAATGATTTATGATCTCACTTCTGGCAAAGTATCGTGTTGGTTGTCACCTGTGATCTGTACTAACTTTAAATATATTCGTAACTTTTCGTCACTTTTCGTCACTTTTCTCATGTCACATGAAAATTTAATTTCATATATTAGGTCAATACAGAGGAAGTGAATGTGTATTCTTTTTACTAATTAGATTTACATATGCCAGTATATGAATGCAAAATTACACAATAGCCTGTCGTTTCCTAAACAGTATTAGTTATTAGGTTTGTTACTGACTGTAGATTTGTCGGGTTGATCAAGCCCATAGAAGCCGAAATCTCGAGATCTGTAGACAGTCAGTAACAAGCCATAATAATAGTTTTATCTTGTCGAGGACCAAAATCTCTGTCTTTTGTTACAGAAAATGGGCGTTTTGCGCCGTCCTTTTACATGTGAATTCATTGATACAGTAATTGCGGAACTACTGACAGTCTATAGAAATTTAGACTTCGAGCACCCGACATGATTTACGCTCTCTGATTGGTTCGAATTAGTCCGTGGCAAAATAAAAAGATTATATATGTCTTATTTGTTTCCGTGTTTGGGGAATTGATACCTCTGCACAAAGGACAAATGATCAGATTATTGGCATGCCGTTCCATTTAGTAACTTACATGTATCAATAAAAGAAAGAAAGACTTGAAGTGATCAAATTTCTTTGTAATATGTCTTATATCAATTTATTTATGTGAGAGAGAAAGGCCAGGAACAATTTTGAATTTTGTATCATTTCTGAAATATATATGTATCGCCCATGATGACGAGAACATTCCCAGGTTTGATACGAACAAGAAATTTGAATGAAAAATTAAACTTCGCAAATGTGGAAAATATTTTCCGAGAAAGTAAAAAATTCTTTCAAGATATATTTTTTATGACCAAGCAAACTCCAGGCAGCTCAAGTTTACGTTCCGTTACCCTACTCTTCAACATCACTGCCACAGACTTGCCGCCATAAAGCATATCTTAACGTAAAGCTGCTATGATGTCATAGTAACTTTATGCCAGGATTCTTGACATTTCTTGAAGTCTGTGGCAGAGATTGTTTGACTGTAAGGAGGAGACAACTCTGTTAGGAGAATGATGACCAAGAAAATATCGTAGAAACCAGGACTTTTGTTTGACTGCTTTATTCATTTCAATTTATATTTATTCTATCAAAGTTATGTATGTTTTTTTTTCTTTTTTTGTAATTGAAATTGCGTATGTTTACTTTTTACTTGCTATTTTATTTTTCATTTTAATAGTGCCCTCTAGTTTTCTTACTTTTGGTCCAACTATATAGAACTTGATGACCTCGACAAGTTGAATATTATGGATCAACATTTTTTTCATTATAAGGTCAAAAGAATGTTAGGCAATCAGGGGTAAACATTTTTGCCGAAATGTGGCCCAATTTCCACTGGAATATTATTACGTTTTGCCTAAATCTGGCAAAAACAGCTTTAATTGATCATTTCAAAAAGATTTCACGATCCTCAAATTCTAAACAATTTTAAAATTTGTAAATTTTTTAGATAGTTATATCGAATATTTGGTAAAGAAATATCTGTGTTTGAGCTTGTTTATGCATTGCATTGAGTCATATTCCTGGTTCATCAAAATTCATCCCTCAGATCAAGAAACGTTAACATTCCGATATGGTGTTCCGTTAGGGAATCGCTTCTTCACGCTTAAAATGGATCCAGGAAGAAGCAAAGTCACGATGGGAAGAAGCGAAGTTATGATGCGAAGAAGCGAAGTTACGATCTCCGCATTGTAACTTCGTTTCATCTTGTCTTTGCTCCTTCTCCGCCATCCTTCTTTTCAACTTCGCTTCTTCGCATTGTATAACTTTGTGTCACAATGTGTTTACGCGAAGTACCCTGAACGGAACACCATACGATATGTGGCAATGCTGTGGATTGAGAAGATTTTGGAAAATTTATTCAAAGGAGGGTACTTTCAAAGATTTTTTTTATTGAAACAGTAATTTGCTTTCAAAGCATGTCTTTTGGCACTGCGGGAGCACGGCTATATCTGTCACTGCTCGCATTTTAATCGACTGTTACGTAAACTATGTAGATGACCGTGAGTATGTGCTTTTTGTATTGTGGTGCAAAGAAAATACAATCAAAATATGTCGGTTAATCATATTCTTTGTTCACTGCCCTCATTTGAAAACGTACACTTGGTAATGAACCTTTAGTACCTCCTTATTTCCTAAAAGGTTTCACGAAATTCTGTGCGGAAGGAAATGGAGAATGTATGTGGATGGACAGACAGACGGCTGGCTACGTAAAACTTATTTGAACCTTTAACTCAAGTGAGCTTCAAACATTTGTCACATCCAAATGTCTTCTTTTCCATTGTACGTAATCTTACACTTATCTTACAGTACGACTTTTTATACATGAATGACGTATTCATTTGTTTAAAATGTATGTCCACTGGTCGCATAATATTATTTTTATATTATTTCATGAGGAATGGATACTTCAACCTCAACCAGGGGCGGATACAGAATTTTCAGTGAAAGGGTTGCTCATTAACCAAACGTCTAGGTGTCTGGAAGCCATCTCGATTCAGTTGGTTCACGGGGCGAGGTATCCCTCCTCCTCTACGAAAATTATTTAACACTTTTCAGATTTTAAACAAAAGCAATCTGGAGAATTGCTATTAGACCCTAGAATCGTTTCAAAATACTTGGTTCGATAGCGTTAATAATCGGAACTATATGTTAACATTTTTTGTATAACCCTTTCTCTGCTAAAGAGTGTGCGTCCATCACGCCTCCTTCTTTATCCGCTTATATGAAATTGTATATACTGTAAATCTGTTTATTTTTGCTGTCGATTAATTTTAGCAATTTTGCGGGTATGATGGATTCGCAAAAATATTTTTCTAAAAAATAAATCAACTTGAATAAAACTATGCTTTTGATACATCACTTTAATGGCTTTTATTGATTACCGTTTTGACATTCGGTCTTTGGAAGGGGGGTTGCATATGTCTCATTTAGTGATAAATTCACTTGATCTAAAAAAGAGCACCTCAAACTTATAAAAACAAAAAGGAATTCACAAATATTTGTTTATGCATTGCGTATAACAAAACCTAAGTAAACATGAACATGTGAAATACTGTATGCTATGCTGATCGCTGAATAGGTGTGAAAAATAAGCCAATAGACAATAGAACGGAGTCTTTGTTTGTAATGAGGGAGTTTATTACTTCATAATGTAAGTAAACTTTCTCTGATTGAGGCTGTCGTTACTGAAATTATCTGCGATCCGTATACTTTTCAGATTTGTGATATTCAAAAGGTTAGCTGCTCCGAATCGGAAAACATACTGACGATAAAGACAATAAGATAGGGTTATCATTTCTTTTCTGTCCGGCCAGTTCTTTTTTTTTGTAATACTTTCGATTAAAACATGCAGCAATGTTGAACAACGAATAAGCAAAATACCATATGCTATAATTTTATTTTTTGGTTTCGATGGATTCACAAAAATTAGAATCACAAAAATAAATCTATAGGCTTTTTACTCAAAACCGCAAAAATAAATTGACGCAAAAATTTCCAGATTTACGGTATAGTAAGTGAAAACAAACGCACATGTATATATGAATGTATGGACACATTACAGATTAAAGGATTAAAAATCTAGTAATACATATGTTGAGGAATTGAGGAAGACCCAAAATAGGTATACTATTGGTTTATCAAACATTGCCAAAAATTTATATACATGAGAGCGCTTTGTGACAACGTCAAATAGCGAAAACGGCGTCAGAAGTGCAACGTCAACATCACACCAAGGATACTTTGAATGCTTTATTTGGCATCTAAACATTGTCCGATTCCCATAATTAATATACCAAATAACAGAGGAAGATGCCCTCTATGCCCACAATAAATGTCATTAATTTTCTGACATCCGCCATTTTAAGCCTAAAACGCCCATTGTCCTTTATCTTATTTTCAATGTACTTAATTGTTTATGTATCATTTCATTTAAAGGCCTGGATATACCATGTAGGTAGTCGATCAATGGTAAATCTAAAGGGGCTACAGGGGTGGAGTACAGAGACAGCGCGTCATGTATCGAACCATGTAAGGCTCAGGAGGACCGAAGTCAACAGACCAGACTGAGAACAGTGTTAGCTGCACTTTAAAAGGTATAATAAATATTCTAATTCATTCTGTTTGTTTCATGCACTCTGATTGGTCCACAGCATTTCCACAAGCACGTATAACGATGATATACATGCCACAAACTGATTCACTTGACTAGACAGTTCAAATGTCTAAAGATCCCAGAGAATGATGATGATGTTAATTTTTTTTAAGAACAAATTGCGTGAAAGCTTGTAACTTGCAAGTTTACATAGGAAAACATTTTAAAGTAAGTCGAGTGAATCAGTTTGTGGCATGTATATCGTCGTTATACGTGCTTGTTGAAATGCTGTGGACCAATCAGAATGCATGAAACAAACAGAATGTAGAGTTCATTTCACACAAAATCTTCATCATGGTATAGCTATAACTAAAGAAAAATATATCTAGCCTAGTAAATTCAACTATGAACCTTCAGGCCTTTTTAGCTCACCTGAGCGAAGCTCAAGTGAGCTATTGTCATAGCGCACCGTCCGGCGTCCGTCCGTCGTCCGTCGTCCGTCGTCGTCCGTCGTAAACTTTTCACATTTTCGACTTCTTCTCCAGAACGGCTGAAGGGATTTTGATGAAACTTGGTAGGTATGAAGTACTCATGGTCCCCTACAAGTGTTGTTGTTTTTCGTCCGGATCTGTCAACAGGTGGCGCCACCACAGCCAAAAGTAGGTCACGGGGGGTACCCTCCTTTGACAAACTTCTTCTTCAGAACCGAAGCATGTATCGACAAACCGAAAGCATCAGGATGATCTAGAGAGATGTCTTAAGAAGTGTTGTTATTTTTGGTTCCACTTCGAAGTCAAATTTTTGACGCGTTTTTGACGTCTTTTCGGACTTAGTCAGAAATGCACATTTTTGCACTATTTCTTTAAATAACTCAATAAGTGTATGATTTTACACACTCATTTACTACATATTTATCATATTTAACTTACTTAATGCTTTGATATGTATTTTATGCTTAAATTTTATTTTTTTTGATTTTTTATGAATTTTTTTCTTATGTAAAAAGGAAGGGGGGGGGGGGGTGATTTTCATACATTTTCTGCTTCTTTTCTATAACCACTCTTCAGATTGTCATGACAATTTGTAGGTATGAGGTACTCATGCATGGTACCCTACAAGTGAAAGAATTTTGTCAAGATATCCACTTTTGGATTTTTAAGGAATATTTTTTAAGATTGTACATAGGTATAATGTATGTTTTCCATGCCCAATGGACCCATGGGGAGTGGCTTCAAACCCCGGCGGGACCCCAAAAAAACTTTTTCCCCTTTTTAGCTCACCTGAGCGAAGCTCAAGTGAGCTATTGTCATAGCGCACCGTCCGGCGTCCGTCCGTCGTCCAGCGTCGTCCGTCGTAAACTTTTCACATTTTCGACTTCTTCTCCAGAACGGCTGAAGGGATTTTGATGAAACTTGGTAGGTATGAAGTACTCATGGTCCCCTACAAGTGTTGTTGTTTTTCGTCTGGATCTGTCAACAGGTGGCGCCACCACAGCCAAAAGTAGGTCACGGGGGGTACCCTCCTTTGACAAACTTCTTCTTCAGAACCGAAGCATGTATCGACAAACCGAAAGCATCAGGATGATCTAGAGAGATGTCTTAAGAAGTGTTGTTATTTTTGGTTCCACTTCGAAGTCAAATTTTTGACGCGTTTTTGACGTCTTTTCGGACTTAGTCAGAAATGCACATTTTTGCACTATTTCTTTAAATAACTCAATAAGTGTATGATTTTACACACTCATTTACTACATATTTATCATATTTAACTTACTTAATGCTTTGATATGTATTTTATGCTTAAATTTTATTTTTTTTGATTTTTTATGAATTTTTTTCTTATGTAAAAAGGAAGGGGGGGGGGGTGATTTTCATACATTTTCTGCTTCTTTTCTATAACCACTCTTCAGATTGTCATGACAATTTGTAGGTATGAGGTACTCATGCATGGTACCCTACAAGTGAAAGAATTTTGTCAAGATATCCACTTTTGGATTTTTGGCCGGATTGCAAAGCAATTCCGGTCTATAGATTGACGATGTCCGTCTGTCCGTCTGTCCGTCTGCCGTCAACATTTTGGTTAAAGTTTCTGGTGAGGCAAAATCTAAGGAACTATATGCAGTAGAAACTTTATATTGTACATGAGGGTTGCCCATGACAAGACCTTTCAATTTATGCCGTAACATTTGACCTAGTGACCTTGACCTTGGACTTTGACCTAGTTAAAGATTTTGGTTAAAGTTCCTGGTTTAAGCAAAATCTATGGAACTGTATGCAGTAGAAACCTTATATTATACATGTATGTTGCCCATGGCGAGATCTTTCAATTTATGCTGTAACAATTGACCTAGTGACCTTGACCTTGGACTTTGACCTAGTTAAAGATTTTGGTTAAAGTTCCTGGTTTAAGCAAAATCTAAGGAACTGTATGCAGTAGAAACCTTATATTATACATATAGGTTGCCCATGATGAGATCTTTCAATTTATGCCGTAACATTGGACCTAGTGACCTTGACCTTGGACTTTGACCTAGTTAAAGATTTTGGTTAAAGTTTCTGGTTTAAGCAAAATCTAAGGAACTGTATGCAGTAGAAACTTTATATTATACATGTAGGTTGCCCATGATGAGAACTTTCAATTTATGCCGTAACATTTGACCCAGTGACCTTGACCTTGAACTTTGACCTATTTAAAGATTTTGGTTAAAGTTCTTGGTTTAAGCAAAATCTAAGGAACTGTATGCAGTAGAAACTTTATATTATACATTTAGGTTGCCCATGACGAGACCTTTCAATTTATGCCGTAACATTGGACCTAGTGACCTTGACCTTGAGATTGACCTTGACCTTGAGATTGACGATGTCCGTCTGTCCGTCTGTCCGTCTGCCGTCAACATTTTGGTTAAAGTTTCTGGTTGAGGCAAAATCTAAGGAACTATATGCAGTAGAAACTTTATATTGTACATGAGGGTTGCCCATGACAAGACCTTTCAATTTATGCCGTAACATTTGACCTAGTGACCTTGACCTTGGACTTTGACCTAGTTAAAGATTTTGGTTAAAGTTCCTGGTTTAAGCAAAATCTATGGAACTGTATGCAGTAGAAACCTTATATTATACATGTATGTTGCCCATGGCGAGATCTTTCAATTTATGCCGTAACATTTGACCTAGTGACCTTGACCTTGGACTTTGACCTAGTTAAAGATTTTGGTTAAAGTTCCTGGTTTAAGCAAAATCTAAGGAACTGTATGCAGTAGAAACCTTATATTATACATATAGGTTGCCCATGATGAGATCTTTCAATTTATGCCGTAACATTGGACCTAGTGACCTTGACCTTGGACTTTGACCTAGTTAAAGATTTTGGTTAAAGTTTCTGGTTTAAGCAAAATCTAAGGAACTGTATGCAGTAGAAACTTTATATTATACATGTAGGTTGCCCATGATGAGAACTTTCAATTTATGCCGTAACATTTGACCCAGTGACCTTGACCTTGAACTTTGACCTATTTAAAGATTTTGGTTAAAGTTCTTGGTTTAAGCAAAATCTAAGGAACTGTATGCAGTAGAAACTTTATATTATACATTTAGGTTGCCCATGACGAGACCTTTCAATTTATGCCGTAACATTGGACCTAGTGACCTTGACCTTGGACTTTGACCTAGTTAAAGACTTTGGTTAAAGTTCCTGGTTTAAGCAAAATCTAAGGAACTGTATACAGTAGAAACTTTATATTATACATGTAGGTTGCCTCTGACAAGACCTCTCAATGTATGCTGTAATATTTGACTTAGTGACCTTGACCCAGTTGGTGACAAAAACTTACTTTGCAATCCGGCCATACCGTCTTTAGCGGTGTTTTATTAAGGAATATTTTTTAGCTCACCTGAGCAAAGCTCAAGTGAGCTATTGTCATAGCGCACCGTCCGGCGTCCGTCGTCTGTCGTCTGTCCGTCGTCTGTCGTCCGTCGTAAACTTTTCAACATTTTCGACTTCTTCTCCAGAACCACTGAAAAGATTTTCATGAAACTTGGTAGGAATGAAGTACTCATGGTCCCCTACAAGTGTTGTTGTTTTTCGTCCGGATCTGTCAACAGGTGGCGCCACCACAGCCAAAAGTAGGTCACATGGGGTACCATCCTTTGACAAACTTTTTCTTCAGAACGGAAGCACGTATCGACAAACCGAAAGCATCAGGATGATCTAGAGAGATGTCTTAAGAAGTGTCGTTATTTTTGGTTCCACTCGGAAGTCAAATTTTTGACGCGTTTTTGACGTCTTTTCGGACTTAGTCAGAAATGCACATTTTTGCACTATTTCTTTAAATAACTCAATATGTGTATGATTTTACACATTCATTTACTGCACATTTATCACATTTAAGTTACTAAATGCTTTGATATGTATTTTATACTGAAATTTTAATTTTTTGATTTTTTATGAATTATTTTCTTATGTGAAAAGGAAAGGGGGGGGGGGGGTGATTTTCATACATATTCAACTTCTTCTCCAGAACTGCTGAACAGATTTTTATGAGTATTTTTTCAATCATGAATAGATATGTTTACTGTGAACATGGACCCAAGGCTTGTAAGTTCAAGTTCTGGTACCCTGGTAACTTTAGTTTCGTATAAGTTGGTACATGTTCATGTATGCAAGAGTTGTCTTTCTTTAATATTGATTTATGTTTTTGAGGTTTAAATTTTTGGATTATCGATTCATTTGAATGTTATATATTTTAAATTATTAATTAGGTATGGAAATGGAAACTAAATAATTTTAAAAAGATGAATAAGTATTTTCAAATTTATCTTGTGAAGACTTGGATATACAACTTTGAAATTACAATATTGAGAGCAGCTCAAAATATTAATGTAAGAACAGATCAATATTATCAATAACACAGTGAAAAGATGGGGAGGGGGTCTGTTATTTTGCTTTAGCTTCTGTATAACTATCTCTCTCGGGTTACTTAGATTACTCAAGAAGAAGGGGGGGATGATTTTCATACATATTCAACTTCTTCTCCAGAACCACTGAACAGATTTTCGTTAAACTTCGTAGGAATGAAGAAATCATGGTCCCCTACAAGTATTGTTGTTTTTAGCTCACCTGAGCGAAGCTCAAGTGAGCTATTGTCATGGCGCGTCGTCCGTCCATCATCCGTCCGTCCGACGTAAACTTTTAACATTTTCGATATCTTTTCTGCAACCGCTGCACAGAATTTCACGAAATTTCACAGGAAGCAAGTACTCAATGCCCTCTATCGAATTTGTGTTTTTCAAGCCGATCGGAAATCCAAAATGGCCGCCACAGGCTCTGATTGGCTGACACATTTTCGACTTCTCTTCTAAAACTGCATCACAGAATTTCATGAAGCTTCACAGGAAGCAAGTACTCAATGCCCTCTACCAAGTTTGTGTTTTTTCGAGCCGATCGGAAATCCAAGATGGCCGCCACAGGCTCTGATTGGCTGACACATTTTTTACTTCTCGTCCGAAACCGCTGCACAGAATTTCATGAAACTTCACAGGAAGCAAGTACTCAATGCCCTCTACCAAGTTTGTGTTTTCCGAGCCGATCAGAAATCCAAGATGGCCGCCACAGGCTCTAATTGGCTGACACATTCTCGACTTCTCATCTGAAACCGCTGCACAGAATTTCATGAAACTTCACAGGAAGCAAGTACTCAATGCCCTCTACCAAGTTTGTGTTTTCCGAGCCGATCGGAAATCCAAGATGGCCGCCACAGGCTCTAATTGGCTGACACATTCTCGACTTCTCATCTGAAACCGCTGCACAGAATTTCATGAAACTTTAGGGAAGCAACTACTCAATGCCCTCTACCAAGTTCGTGTTTTTCGAGCCAATCGGAAATCCAAGATGGCCGCCACAGACTGATTGACTGACACATTTTCGACTTCTCCTCTCAAACGGCTGCATAGAATTTCACAAACCTTCACAGGAAGCAAGTACTGATTGCTCTCTACCAAGTTTGTGTTTTTCGAGCTGATCAGAAATCCAAGATGGCCGCCACAGGCTCTGATTGGCTGACAAATTTTCGACTTCTCCTCTGAAACCGCTGTGCAGAATTTCATGAAACTTCACAGGATGCAAGTACTCATACCCTCTATCAAGTTTACGTTTTTGGAGCCTATCGGAAATCCAAGATGGCCGCCACAGGCTCTGATTGGCTGACGCATTTTCAACTTCTCCTCTGAAACTGCTTCACACAATTTCTTGAAACTTCACAGGACGCAAGTACTCATTGCCCTCTACTTAGTTTTTTTTTTTTTTTCGAGCCGATTTGAAATCCAAGATGTCCTCTATAGGCTCTATTTGAATGACACATTTTTGACTTATCCTCTTAAACTACTGCACAGAATGTCACCAAACTTTACAGGAAGTAACTTGTACACCTTGTCCTTCTCAAAGCTTCACTAAAAGCGATTTCCTTCAGGTTTTGACTTTGATTGAAAACATACATACAGTCTCCTCAGGTGAGCGATGTGGCCCCCTTGGGCCTCTTGTTAAATTTTACATATGTGCTACAATATCATGATTATGCAGTATTACAATTTAAATAAATGCTTTACATGTCTTACATCGACGGCGGGTGCGGCTAGCCAACAGGGGATGCTTACTCCTCCCGGGCACCTGATCCCACCTCTAGCTTGCTAGGGGTCCGTCGATGCTCAATTTGGTGCTCTATTGTGAGTGCTGTTGAGATTATCGTCAGGATCTTCTTTAACTCATTACAGTAAAATGAACTTTATTGACCTGCTTTTTTTTTGGGGGGGGGGGGGGGGGGGGGTTAAATTTCATTCATAATAACACAAGCAAAAGTTAGCAATTTTGTTTCGCATGCTATGACCCTCTTTTTCATTTACCAAAGAGGGTCATTGACCCACTTTTGTCTGGAAAAAGTTGACAGATATGATCAAATGACATCATCGTGTGACGCATAGATATAGTTGTGAGCTTCTAAACAGCATTCTTCATGTATAAACAACATTGCAAGTTAGTTGTTTTAAAATGGTCCACGCTTATTATTTTTCAGAATTTGATTTCTCGCAATTCAGATAAACAGGGAGCAGTGTATGCATTTTAGATTTTGGAGGTCGTTGTTCGTCCTCCTTATGTCACATTAATTAGAATAGAGATAAGCGTACTGTTTATTATCTTTCAGGATCAGAATTTCACACGGCAGCTATTTATTCCATGCTGAAAGAAGACTTTATGGTGTCTCCTTTTGATCTTAAAGGTAAATATGTTTTATAGAAACATGAACAAGTGTTAGTTAAGATACTGTAATGACTTTGCTGAAATTCTTGTGTAATAACAATTTTGCTTTCAAGCTTTACAGTTAAGTTGACCTAGAATGATTTCAGTCATTTTCAGCTTACATATGATCACTATAAATCTGGAGGCTGATTTGTTTATTATCTTGCAGGATGAGAATTTCACACAGCAGCTATTCATTCCATGCTAAAAGAAGACTTTATAGTGTCTCCTTTTGATCTTATAGGTAAATATGTTTTTATATTTCTTGGAAACATGAACACTATTAGTTTTAGGGTAGATTTTATAGAAGCCTATGTGACTCTGTTTCTCAGTCATACTGTTTGTTTAACTTTAAGCTCATATCTAACCTGATAATATATGTGCCAAAATAAAGAACTCAAACGTGAGATGCTGGAATCCATTGTCCTATAGGAATTACCCATTATGTGTATCTGTCTGTTGATACAATAGGCCTTATTGCCATTAACGTAAGAGTGATGTCCCTTATGTAACTCTCTAGCGTGAAAATCACAAAGAGTACTTAGTTCGGGAAATTTCTGGGGGCAATGTTGCAAAGCGATATAATATCGTAGAACACGTCGATTTCTTTGCTCTGCACTTTATTTTAAGATTAAATTTGACAATAGAATGTTGCATAGATCTTCTGTCTTTTGATATTATATTAGTTTTTGTTTCAAACATGTGAAACATGACACGGAATCGGAGGAAAGATCATATTTCGAGATGTTCAATGATTGCATTGAACATAATAATCAAAGATGCACTGTCCTAAGACAGTAAATAGACCAGTATGTGTATGTATGATTTTGATAACTTATCCTTCTACATTTATTACAAACTATATTGGGGAACTGAAAAGCAAAGATTGTGTAAAACGGTTAAATTCAAGTAATTCAAAAGAAGGGGGGGGGGGGGGTTGTTTCTGGACTGATGTTCGAGAACTAGCCCCCCCCCCCCCCCCCCCCCCCCCCCCCCCCCGGGCCCGGTTTTTATGCCCCCGGAATCAAAGATTCGGGGGCATATAGTTTTTGGCCTGTCCGTCTGTTTGCCTGTTTGTCTGTTTATCTGTTTGTCTGTTTGTCCGAAAAACTTTAACATTGGA
This sequence comes from Pinctada imbricata, assembly GCA_033119305.1. Classification (NCBI taxonomy): domain Eukaryota; kingdom Metazoa; phylum Mollusca; class Bivalvia; order Pterioida; family Pteriidae; genus Pinctada; species Pinctada imbricata. Next base: position 26,508,114 of record VSWD01000009.1, read on the forward strand.
CATAACTTTTGAATGGGAAGTGATAGGGCTTTCATATTTCACATGTGTATTCCTTGTGACAAGACCTTTCCATTGATACCAAAATTTTTGACCTCGTGACCTTGACCTTGACCTTTGACCTACTTTTCAAAAACTTTAACATTGGGCATAACTTTTGAATGGGAAGTGATAGGGCTTTCATATTTCACATGTGTATTCCTTGTGACAAGACCTTTCCATTGATACCAAAATTTTTGACCTCGTGACCTTGACCTTGACCTTTGACCTACTTTTAAAAAACTTTAACATTGGGCATAACTTTTGAATGGGAAGTGATAGGGCTTTCATATTTCACATGTGTATTCCTTGTGACAAGACCTTTCCATTGATACCAAAATTTTTGACCTCTTTACCTTGACCTTTGACTTACTTTTCAAAAACTTTAACATTGGGCATAACTTTTGAATGGGAAGTGATAGGGCTTTCATATTTCACATGTGTATTCCTTGTGACAAGACCTGTCTATTGCTACCAAAATTTTTGACCTCGTGAACTTGACCTTGACCTTTGACCTACTTTTCAAAAACTTTAACATTGGGCATAACTTTTGAATGGGTAGTGATAGGGCTTTCATATTTCACATGTGTATTCCTTGTGACAAGAACTTTCCATTGATACCAACATTTATGACCTCATGACCTTGACCTTGACCTTTGACCTACTTTTCAAAAACTTTAACATTTGGCATAACTTTTGAATGGTAAGTGATAGGGCTTTCATATTTATGTCTCCCCCCCCCCCCCCCCCCCCCACGGGGAGGAGACATATTGGTTTTGCCTTCGTCGTACGTCTGTCTGTCTGTCCGTCTGTCACACATCGTGTCCGGGCTATATCTCCTGAACCGTTTGCCCGATCACTTTCATATTTTAGTATGTTGTTGCTTATGACCTGAAGGTTTCACATCACCTTGACCCAAGGTCATGTGACCAAGGTCAAGGTCACGTGACCAAGGTCAAGGTCACTTAGTGCATTTTTAATGAAATTATGCATACATTCCTGTCCGGGCTATATCTCTTGAACCGTTTGCCGGATCACTTTCATATTTTAGTATGTTGTTGCTTATGACCCGAAGGTTTCACATCACCTTGACCCAAGGTCATGTGACCAAGGTCAAGGTCACTTAGTGCATTTTTAAAGAAATTATGAATACATTCCTGTCCGGGCTATATCTCTGGAATCGTTTGCCGGATCACTTTCATATTTTAGTATGTTGTTGCTTACGACCCAAAGATTTCACATCACCTTGACCCAAGGTCATCGGACCAAGGTCAAGGTCACTTAGTGCATTTTTAAAGAAATTATAAATACATTCCTGTCCAGACTAGATCTCTTGAACCGTTTGCAGGATCACTTTCATATTTTAGTATGTTGTTGCTTATGACCCGAAGGTTTCACATCACCTTGACCCAAGTTCATGTGACCAAGGTCAAGGTCACTTAGTCAATTTTTAAGGAAATTATGCATACATTCCTGTCCGGACTAGATCTCTTGAACCATTTGCCGGATCACTTTCATATTTTAGTACGTTGTTGCTTATGACCTGAAGGTTTTGCATCACCTTGACCCAAGGTCATGTGACCAAGGTCAAGGTCACTTACTGCATGTTTAAAGAAATTATGAATACATTCCTGTCCGGGCTATATCTATTGAACCGTTTGCATGATCGCTTTATATTTTAGTATGTTGTTGCTTATGACCTGAAGGTTTCACATCACGTTGACTCAAGATCATGTGACCAAGGTCAAGGTCAATTAGTATACATGTATTTTAAATGAAATTGTATTTGTTATGTGTATTATGTCCAGGCTTAAATTTTTGAACCGTAATTGGATCATTTGATATTTTAGTATGATGGTGCTGATGACCCAAAGGTTTCACACCACCTTGATCCAAGGTCATATTACTAAGGTCAAGGTCAAATATTACATTTTTAAATGAAATTGTAAATACTATTGAGTCTGGACTATATCTGTGGAATCGTATACTGGATCACTCTGATACTTTAGAATGCTGTTGCTCAGGATTGGAAGGTTTCTTATCATCATAACCCAAGGTCATGTGCCCAAGGTCAAGATCATTTAGTACTTTTTAATGAAATTGTACGTACTAATCTTGTCTGGGCTATATCTGCTGAACCTTTCTTACAATTGTTTTCATATTTTAATACGTTGTTTCTCAGGACTAAATGTTTCTTATCACATTGTCCCAAGGTCACATGATTAAGGTCACTTCTTACTTTGGTAATGAAATTGTACATGCTAATCATGTCCAGGCTGAAATTGTTATGCTTATCATGTTTAGGCTTTATATTTTGAATCGTGTATCCAATCACTAATTGAGTTTTTTTGTTGCGCATGATCCATACAATGTATTTTTCAGATCACCTATATCCAAGGTTATGTGACCAAAGTCAATTTCACTAAATATGAAATTGTATATGCTAATCATGTTTGGGCTTTACCACAAACAATACAATGAATCACTTTCATGTTTTAGTATGATGTTGCCCATGACTCAAAGGCTTCACATCATCTTGGCCCAAGGTCAAAGTAACTTAGAGGGAGGGGGGAGACATCTGTTTTTTTTTTATTTAATTCATATGTGTATTCCTTGTGACAAGACCTTTCCACTGATACCAAAATTTTTGACCTCGTGACCTTGACCTTTGACCTTTTAACCCAGTGACCTTACATACATGTACTTAACAGAAAATAGTGTTCATACTAACAAAGATGCCACCGGGGGCATTCGTGTTTCACAAACACAGGCTTTATTTCTATTTGTTCAGTTCATGAGAAAACGACCTTCATCAAGGAGAATAGGCAAACCACAGGGGATCCCCAGCTCGACTGGCAGGGGTAGTCTTTGGTAAAAATATTTTTCATATATTTTCCTTTGATTTTAGTGATATTAGAAAAAAAAATATCCTATATGCGTGAAACAAATAAATTGTCTTTCCTATTTTCATAAAAGGCAAAGAAATAACAGGAAAAGACGGAAAATTGCTTTTAAATGTGTCAATTTTGCCTTTTTAGACATGGTTACCATGGCAACCGATGATAAAATATAGACTAAATTTCAATAAAAATGTCAGAAAAATTGAAAGCTTCAATAATATACAAAAATTACATGTTTCTGTCTTCTGTGATCTGAGATACTTTATGTTATCCATCAATCATATAAAATGCAAATGTTGCCATGGTAACCATTTTTGAATAAGATTTATTTTCTTCAAACAAAAATAACATCTCTGGATTTTTTATATTTTCCTAATAGATAGTCAAACATTCATTCAACAATATTCAATCACTTCACTTAGCCTGGGTTATTTTGCTATGCATAGCCGAAAATGATGTTTTTTTGTGTTTTCGTAAAATGTCAAAATATTGAAACTTTGTCGTGAAATTTGAATGATTTTAAAAGTTTTTCGACCATAATTTAATGACACAACTTAAAGAGCAAGGTATCTAGTTTTACAATTTGGATGAAAAATTGAACAATTGAAAGGCTTTACCCCAGCAAATTGTACTTGAAAGTAGTTCATTTCATGCTCGTCAGAGCCCCCTTTTCTTGTCAAAATGGGATGGAGTGGTTACCATGGCAACGGATTGTCGTATACAAAAACAAATGTTATTTTTAATATCAGGGGGTCAAACTTGGCTCAGACACTCAAAATCATGAAAATCTGAGATGGTCGTTTTTCGACCACTTTGGTCCTTACAGAGAATGGCTCTTAAAAATATATATAAAAACTTTATATAAAGGGCCAGATTGCCGGCGATCTCCAGCGCATTTTGTCAATGTCCTGTGGATTTTTGTGGAAAATAGCATGTGTTTCTTTAACTTTTACGAAAACAATGTTACCTCAGTTTCGTTTCTTGCCAATTTTGGACTGTTGAAGCTCAAAACCTACAAGCTGAAGATTAAATGTACTGCAGATTGTTTCATGGCGCAACTACATTTAAAATTACAGAAAAAAAAAACTTACGGAAGTCGCCATCTATGAAATACTTGTGTAATCTTATCCCATGAATTTTCAAATAGCTGAAAATGTGAAAAAAATGTGCACTATTTTATGATGATGATCGCACCAGTAAAATTATAAAATATAAAACATTTCCGTTGAAGCTACCCTGGACACCCAACTGCAGAAGGTGCAACCCCATCTCGTACCCTTCCCCAATCGGCACTTCGTGCCTTGCATCGGCCCATTGGAATGAACCCCTCCCTCGGGCCACTTCAGTTCAACTCTGCGTCCGCCCCTGTTTTGTCCACGGCTTTTAAAATGAATCTGTCTTTATCATACTGAAATGTTCTTCATCTGTCTATATCATTATAAAGTACGTTTTCATATTAAAATCAACACCGTTGAACATCTTCTCCACCATAATCGATGTATAAAATCAATGAGAATTACGATAAGTAAATCAATGAATAATAATGTATAAGGGGGCAACTGAAAGACCACCATCGCGGCACGCCCTTTGCTGAAAACGTGCTTTGATTTTAGACTGAGAGAGCCCCCCCCCCCCCACGCACACACACACACACACACACTTCTGATGTTTCACATCCTTACCATGATTTTCAAATTCAATGGCAGATCTTGGTTTAGAAAAGGGTAGGCAAAACCTTTTTTTTCCAAATCACAATACGCCACTCTTTCACTCCCCTCTCCTAAATTAAAAAAAACTAACAAAAACAGGAAAAATAGAATAATTGAATAAGAATGTAATGAAAAGGAAACAGGAAAATATCATGATATTACGTCCGTCCGCATTATTACCCCTCGTTTCTTCCAGTATAATATATTGAGTATACTGTATTCCATCTTGAAGTTGCATCAATGAGTTAAAGAAGATCCTGACGATAATCTCAACAGCACTCACAATAGAGCACAAAGTTAAACATCGACGAACCCCTAGCAAGCTAGAGGTGGGACCAGGTGCCCGGGAGGAGTAAGCATCCCCTGTAAGTGTCAGATCACGATAAACAAGTTGTCAACGCACAAACCGCAAACAAAAGAAAAGAAAGGGGATTATGAAAAAAAAAAAATAATAATAATAACAATAAAAATAAAGTTGAAACAAATCACTCTGTCAAGTTCCAAACGTATATTTTTTAGACTTGTTTTTGGCAATGTAAAGAGTAAGCATAAATTGTATTGGGAATGATAAGGGTAGGGAAGATAGAACGCCAATGTCGGACTCACTAGGAGGAAAACTTTGCTATAATAACAGGGGGGGGGGGGGGGGGGTATTTTCAAAATTACAATTTGGTAAAAGGTGGCCCGGGTTGTCTCTGCCAATTCAATGAAAATTCATACTCTCCCCAAATTGATAAATCACCACAAAACATTTCCAACCCGACCGGTCATGTATATAAGATTCAGATTTCAGTATATTAGATTTAGATTCTGCTAGAATATTATCAGTTTTTGACTAATATAAGTTCAGTTATAGATTCCGCCTCTACTAGGTGTATCATAAACTGCATGGCGCAGAAAAAAAAAAAAAAACATGGTCATACGTTTCATCTTTTTTTTTTTTGATGTCTACATTAAAAAAATTATAGACTGTTTTTTACAACTGACACCCAATCGAGGGTCTCTTAAATACCAAATAGTATGATTTTACACCCTGAAAAAGACCCGTTCCTTACGGCACGTCTGGTTAGGATTTAATCCCCCCCCCCTGTCGTATCAGATGATCAATTTTGACTTATATTCACAAGATAGGTTATAAATAAACGAATACGGCTGGATGATTTGTCAAAACAATTATTATTTCAATGCAAGGATAGGACATTAATAGGAAACATTGAGTTGTTTTTTTTATCCAGCCCCGGCTTTATTTACCGTCTTTCTCTCTGTCTTCGTTAAATATTCGTTACATGTTTAATGTTACTTTATTTATTATTATTATTTTGTTTTTGCATACTTTTGGTATTTTTGTCTTTGTTTATTTCTTTCTTTGCATGTCTTAAATAGAAACTGGTTTATGGTACGTGCGTGTACGCGTGTTATATAACTGAGTTTGTCTTTAAATAGCGCTCATGACCTCTCAAACTCCTCTAATTACAATGAAGGTTTATTATTTTAATCTCTTTTTTTTTTTAATCATTTTTTAATTTTTTTTCAAGTCAATATTCATCAAATTAGCTAACAAGTTATCGTACATCCTTGAAGATTACACATTTGCTTTTCAAATAACGCGCGCTTTGTTGTTGACAATGACGCCGCCGCGTTGCCCCCACTGATAGAGCCTTTCTATCTTCAACACTAGAGAGCGCGCTTATGGCAATAAGGCCTATTGTGTCCAACAATTAATTTTCTATAAACTGAAATCTTAAGTTTCAAAGTTAGAATTTTACCTTCATTTTATTTGCCGAGTTGCAAAACTCAGCTCTTAATTTGATATGAGACGGGCAGACGAAACTTCATACACATACTCACCATGAGTCAAGGATGACCCCTATCGATTTTGGGGTCCAAAGGTCAAGGTCATAGTCCTCCGATGTTTGAAATTGGTTTCGGGACTATAAGTCAAGTATGATACATGCTAGTGCAATGAAACTTCATACACATACTCACCATGAGTCAAGGATGAGCCCTATTGATTTTGGGGTCAAAAGGTCAAGGTCATAGTACTCTGATGTTTGAAAATGGTTGCCGGATGATATAAGAGGGTGTATTGCACCTATGGTCATGAAACTTTCTAGAAATGATTCTTATGAATTAAGGATGACCCCTTTAGATTTTGGGGTCAAAAGGTCAAAGGTCAAGGTCATAGTACTCTGATGTATGAAAATGGTTTCCGGATGATACAAGAGGGTGTATTGCACCTATGATCTCGAAACTTGCCAGAAATGTTTCCCATGAATCAAGGATGACCCCTATTGATGTTAAAGGTCAAGGTCATAGGACTCTGATGTTTGAAAATGGTTTCCAGACCATATTAGATCCTGTATTGCACCTATGATCATGAAACTTTCCAGAAATATTTCTCATGAATTAAGGATGACCCCTATTGATTTATAGGTCAAAGGTCAAGGTCACAGATTTCTGATGATTGAAAATGGTTTCTGGACCATATTAGAGCCTGTATAGCACCTATAATCATAAAACTTGCCAGAAATGCTTTTCATGAATCAGGGATGACCCCCATTGATTTTGAGGTCAAAAGGTCATAGGTCAAGCTCATAACACTGATGATTGAAAATGGTTTCTGGATAATATTTGAGCCTGTATTGCACCTATGATCATGAAATGTTCCGGAAATGTTTACCATGAATCAAGAATGACCCCTAGTGATTTTGGTATCAAAAGGTCAAGGACATAGGACTCTAATAATTGAAAATGGTTTCGGGACTGTATTTGAGCATGTATTGCACCTATAATCATGAAACTTGTCAGAAATGTTTTCCATGAATCAAGGATGACCCCTATTGATTTTGGGATCAAAAGATCAAAGGTCAAATTCATAGGACTCGGGTGATTGAAAATGGTTTCTGAATTATATATGAATGTGTATCAAACTGAAATGTGCCTGTGACATTTCCCATCTGTTGAGAACATTCAAGTTTTGCAACTCCGCACTTTTTATCTTTGATGCATTTTAAGCTTATTTTATTTCATACATGGTTATAATTTGGTTTGACCTTTTGAATAGTCTTATCAAGGCCATTCTTAAGATCCAGGCTTCAATACTTATACATATGGTAATGAAACACATATTTTTAAGGATATTTTAAAGTTTTTATAAAATTTGAATTTCAATTTTTTGTTTACTTTGTTTTTACATTTATTATGTTACATTTTAGCAAACTCTTCAAAAAGGAGACCACCATAGATAGAGCAGAGCAGAGATGTAACATGGCAGTCAATGAGTGAGAACAAAGTTTCAGGGTTGAATTACAAGGACCCATGAACGCATTTGAACACAGGAAGATCAAGAAAAGTAAAGATTTTAATAAATACAGCTGCAGGAAGGAAATCGAGATCAGCTGGCAGAACTTACATGGTTGAAGAAATGGCTTGCTGACCACAGACTGACCACCTCATTAAAGAATAATAAAACAGATTGAAGAAGACAGGGGCAACATTTATACACTAGAACAGCTATTAGAACATATATAGAGGAAGGCAGGAACTGCTAGTAAAACATAAACATAAATATATATGATATAGAGGAATGCAAGACCAGCTAGTAGAACATAAATGGAGGAAGGCAGAAACAGCTAGTAGAACATAAATGGAGGAAGGCATGAACAGCTAGTAGAACATAAATGGAGGAAGGCAGGAACATCTAGCAGAAACTACAGAGGAAGTCAGAAACAGCTAGTAGAAGTTACAGGAAGGCAGGAGCAGTAAGCTGACCATACATGGAGGAAGGCAGGGACCTATCAGTATATAGATGGAGGAGGAGGCCATAATACTACTATATCTAAATAGTAAGTTGAAACAATAAAGTAGATATCATTTATTTAGGTGGATATCTGAATGAAATTGAATCATATTTGAACTGTATGAATAGGCATTCTTCTTCAGACTTGCATCTATAGCTCAGATCCAACGACTACTTTGCAAATAATGAATTTAACATGCCTATTGTATTTTTGGTATGAATGAATGCTTCAATGTTTTCATAGCATTTGTATTAGCTCGACTGCACTTTAGTGCAAAAGAGCTATTGTAATACCCCCTGCGTCGGCGTCCGCGTCGGCGTCCGCGTCGGCGTCGTCCGAACTAGATGATAAGGTAAATGTTAAGATTACATATTTACCTTTCCTATATTCATATTCTGTTGGGTTTTTTTGTTGCAAATGTTTAATTATACATCATTTAATATATCCAGATGAGGATATAGCCCCTGGGGTAGGGATTTTTAAAATTATTTCAAATGATAAGGCAAATGTTGAGATGATAAGGTAAATGTTAAGATAGCAATGAAGTCTTTAAAAGCCAATATTGAGCAAAGTATAAGTGCTACATGTACCAAACTTACATATTTGATGTATCTTTGATCAAACTTTCAAAAAATGACCTTGACCTACTTTTTTCCGCTTGAATGATTTTGCCTTTAAAAGCCAATATTGAGCAAAGTATAAGTGCTACATGTACCAAACTTGCATATTGGATGTATCTTTGATCAAACTTTCATAAAATGACCTTGACCTACTTTTTCCGCTTGAATTATTTTACCTTTAAAAGCCAATATTGAGAAGAGTATAAGTGCTACATGCGCCAGACTTGCATATTGGATGCATCTTGGGTTAGACTATTGAAATATGACCTTGACCTACTTTTTCCTCTTCAGTGATTTTGCTTTAAATTGGCAATATTGAGCTAACTATAAGTGCTACATGCACCAGACTTGCATATTGGATGCATCTTGGGTTTGACTATTGAAATCTGACCTTGACCTACTTTTTCTGCTTCAGTGATTTTGCTTTAAATTGCCAATATTGAGCAAACTATAAGTGGTACATGCACCAGACTTGCATATTGGATGCATCTTGGGTTAGACTATTGAAATCTGACCTTGACCTACTTTTTCTGCTTCAATGATTTTGCTTTAAATTTAAAACTTTAAATTTTTTATGTGACTTGATATATTTTGTTGCCTGAGAAAGGAAGTTTAAATAAATTGGCTGTCATGAGAGATATTATGCTATGCAGTCGAGCATTAGGTGACTCTGGCAACTATTTTTAAATTGCATACCTGTCAACTATTCCTCTTTTGAAGGGAGACTCCCTCTTTTTGACCAAATCTCCCTCGGCAGTTCTCCCTCGAGGGAGACCAAATTCTCCCCCTTTTTTACCCAGTCTCCCTCTTTCTCCCTCTTTTGGCATATTTACCAAAGTAGAGCATTTCATGAGAAATTGCATGAAAAAAATGCAAGAAAAGATTTATAGAAAGCAATAAATTATCGATTCATGTTTCATTGTTTATAAATGTTTTTGCTTTGAAATGCCAGCACAATGAAACAGGTTTTGCACAAAATGTCACGATTCATTAAAAGTGTAACAAAATGGGTTCAAGCACAACCTCCCTCTTTTTTAAGTGCCAAGGAGGGTGATTTCCCTCTTTTAAAAATTTCAAAGTTGACAGGTATAATAATATAACATATAATTTGGCTTTCATATTTCATAATTATGTATTCCTTATAACATAAACTTTTTATTGGAACCAAATTTTTTAACTTTGACCGTGACCTTGGAGTTTGACCGATTTTTGTGACAAATACCCAAAATTCAGACCTGCCTACTTTTACGATTTAGGTGTAATTTTTTTACGATTTTCAACCTTAAATTTCACCCTAAGCTTTTGCTATTCCATTTAACGCCGAAGAACTTTATTTTGAGCAAATTGACTTTTGTCGACATTTTGAGCCCTTTATTTAACAAATGTTTTCCATATCTTTTCTTCAAACAAATAAGTTCTCAGATTTTTTTTATGCCCCCAGAATCACAGATTTGGGGGCTTATAGTTTTTGGCCTGTCCATCTGTTTGTCTGTTTGTCCAAAATATCTTTAACATTGGGCATAACTTTTGAATGGAAGGTGATAGAGCTTTCATATTTCACATGTTTATTCCTTGTGACAAGACCTTTTCCATTGATACCAAAATTTTTGACCTTGTGACCTTGACCTTTGACCTACTTTTCAAAAACTTTAACATTGGACATAACTTTTGAATGGTAAGTGATAGGGCTTTCATATTTCACATGTGTGTTCCTTGCGACAAGATCTTTCCATTGATACCAAAAGTTTTGACCTCGTGACCTTGACCTTGACCTTTGACCTACTTTTCAAAAACTTTAACATTGGGCATAACTTTTGAATGGTAAGTGATAGGGCTTTCATATTTCACATGTGTATTCCTTGTGACAAGACCTTTATATTGATACCAAAATTGTTGACCTTGACTTTTCACATACCTAACAGAAAATAAAGTTTATACTAACAAAGATGCCACCGGGGGCATTCGTGTTTCACAAACACAGGCTTTATTCTTTCTCAAAATTGCATCAGTGGTTTATATTCAGCTTTAGTCATCAAAATCACACTTTCTTTAACTAAATATTACACTAATGGTGAGATACAGGTAGGGAGGTCTGAAAATTTGTCATTCTTTCCTTGTTATTTTGTAATTTTAACCCGATTTATTCAAAGCTCTTTTTAAATTCAGAATTTATTTATTTTAGGTAGCTGATACTGAAATAATGTGGATGTAAAAAATGTGGGCAACATAGATATCCTCGACCAAAGTAAATGACATGGGCAAATAATTCTGCCATACAGTGAAGTTAATTTGATCCAGTCTCTGAAGAGGAAATGGATTCTGCCTATAGAAGACAGTGCTCCTGGTAGTGTGCAATTGTCTGTCTCTCTCCTGTCTTATCGTCAAAAGACAGACAAACAAACGACTGCCTGTCTCGTCTTTAGACAGGTGAAGTCGTATTCTCTTCTTGGCAGGATTTTGGATTTTCGGAGTGCAAGACAAAAGGCAAGTTAGTCTTTATTTCTCTGTAGTCTTTGTGTTTTTTGGTTTCCAAGACCTCGCTGTGATTACCGGGATTGATTCTGAGTGACCTTCACACTTGACCTTGATCAACATGAGACACTTTCCTTTCATCGTGGGATGAAGAAATGCCAATTTCAACCATTTCAGAACCTGCAGCACAGACCACAACTTGCAAGGAATATCCTCTTATAGAGTTACCCCTTGATCTTAATGGTAAGTTGATCTATGGTGAGTGGTGGAGTAGGAAAGGGAGGCAAATGTTGCAATCAATCAGTAACAGGGCTTCATATGAGGAATGTAGATAAGGCAGACATTGAAGCAGCTCAGATAGGGTGTTCCTATTAGCTTGATCCAAGGTCTTACTAGACTGAACTTGGTTACATTTAGGTCTGTTTGGTTTTTTTTTTCAATTTTTTTCCTTTTTCAGGTGGGTCAGTTTGGGTAAGACTTGGTGTGGCGTGCTGGGTAGACTGATGTAAACAGGCCCAGTTAAGGTTTTGGATTATAAGCTGTAGAAACATCCTGCCTGAGCTGTCTCAATGACTCTCTGATCTATAGATTTCTTGTTTGAAGTTTTGTTACTGGTTGATTACAACATTTGATGAACTTTTCAATTCCATTATACTCATCACAGATTAATTGAAATTAAGATCAAGGGGTAACTCTGTATGAGGATGTTCCTTGCAAGATGTGGTTTGTACTGTAAATTCCGAAATGGCTGAACTTGGTGTTCCTTCATCCTATGGTGAGAGGAAAATGTCTCTTGTTGATCAAGGTCAAATGTGAAAGTCATTCTGAGTCTTTCTGCTGGTTCATTGCTTGGTCTTGTTTTAGTAACACAAAGATTATGGAGGGTAAAGTTACTTTCTTTACTTTTGGCTTAATCAAAGAAATTCCATGATTCTGTTGTGAGGGGAATCTGCCTTCCATGAAGTCCTCCAGTCCTCCAGTGTCCTCATTCATCATATGACAATCAGTTCTTGAAGCCTGTGATAAGATGACAAGATGGCTTATTCCAATAAGGATATTAAAGAAGCTTAAATAATGCAAGAAACCAATGAAAAATTTCAGCCTATGGTCAGGACTTTCAGAAAGTTTAGCAGAAATGAGTGCTAGAGAAACTAGTGATAAAATTCAGCCAAGGGAGGACAAACATATATAAGAAAGGAGTACGTAGATAAACCAGTGATAAAATTCAGCCTATGGAGGACAGAAAGTGAAATAGAATGAAATACCTAGACTGAAACCAGTGATAAAATTCAGCCTATGGAGGACAGAAAGTGAAATAGAAAGAAATACTTAGACTGAAACCAGTGATAAAATTCAGCCTATGGAGGACAGAAAGTGAAATAGAAAGAAATACTTAGACTGAAACCAGTGATATAATTCAGTCTATGGAGGACAGAAAGTGAAATAGAAAGAAATACTTAGACTGAAACCAGTGATAAAATTCAGCCTATGGAGGACAGAAAGTGAAATAGAAAGAAATACTTAGACTGAAACCAGTGATAAGATTCAACCTATCGAGGACAGAAAGTGAACCAGAAATAAGCAATTAAAGAAGCCATCGATAAAATTCAGCCATAGAGCGGACAGAAAGTAATTTAAGACAGAGAGGAGAAAAATCAGTCATTGTGATAAAGTATAGAGGACACAGAGTTAACTAGAATGGAATACATGTGATCAAACTGAGCTTGCTGAGCTCTTAAAGGACAGAAATTAAAGAAGAAAGAATTCAGTTTATGGGGGACAAAGGAGTTCCTAGAGAAACCAGTTAATGGAGGACAGAAAGTAAAGTAGAAAGGAGTACCTAGTCTAAGAGTAAAGCACTGAAAGATTTCATCAAAAGAAAACCTCAAGGTTAGCAGAATTTGGAATAGCATTTACATTTTTAGCAAACATCAAAGTCACAACATTCTTCATTGCTAACATTTTGTCTGTAGAGCAGAACTATTTTCCCCTGCATTGATTTCTATTGCATTGATTTCTATTACAAATGCATACCTGTTACCAATAGGGCTGAGTGGATTTATTGCAGTACCGGCATATTGTGATATGAGGCTTCGCAATACATACCACGATATTAAAACCCCCCCGCAAACGAAGTTTAGGGGATTCACTCTGTCCATCTGTTTGTCCGTCCGTCCATCTGTCTGTCTGTCTGTCCATCCGGTTAAGAAGTTTTGAAAGCAGATTTCTTTTATACTATTAATGATAGGCCTTTCATATTTCATGCACACATTCACCATAAAGAGAACTACAGTTTGGTATCATGACTTTTGACCTGGACTTTGGATATTTTTATGTTGCTTCTTTGAAAATTATGAGCAAACACGAATTACTATAGTTCTAGCTAGCCACTTTTAAACACGATGAAGTGTCCGTACTATGCTACACAGCCTTATACATTCCAAAAAAACAAAATTATTAACACTTGTTTGACCTTTTTAAAAAACATACGTCAAAAAACTGCACATGATTGACTTAGAATGTTTATAGGAGGACTGTCAAATTTGACTGCACATGTCCATCATTATACATGTATAAATGCAGACATTTTCAGATTTTTAAATAAAAGATTGAAAGCAAAATTGAAGAAGGAAAATGAAAATCATACAAAATCTCAATGTTATAAAATATTGCAATATATTGCAATATTTTTCAAAATATCGCAGTACAAATTTGACACGCAATACTCACAGTCAATCCGAAAGTCACCAGACATTCCAGACAAATCTGGTAAATTTTGCTTCGGTCTGGTAAAATATTTCAATTTTTTCTTAATAAACATGTTTGAATTTCTACAAAAGTTCAAAAAGGTCTTGTAAGTTATAAAAACTTTCAAGATGTCTGTACTCGGCCCTATAGTTACCAAAGGGTGTTTCATAACCTTGAATTAAGTTTATACATGTATGTTAAAAGGCTAAGGTCACAATAGATTGTTAATTGTGAAACCTTTGTCAGGGTCCATTCTTCCCCTTTGGATATATTTCAATAATATTTAATATTAATACAGAATTGTAACTTTGGAGCCAATACGGCTAATGAGTGTTATGATTTCGAAGAAAGGTAATATGTCAAAGGTCAAGGTCACAGTAGACTTTTTGTGTAAAACCTTATGTAAGAATATTCAGTGTGAAAAATTATAGTTCAAATCTATATTGTTAGAATAACTCTGTATGCACAAAATCTTCTGAATCATTTGTAGCTCACCTCGATGAAGTAGAGGAGGGCTTATGCTATGGCCCCGTCGTTGATGTTGGTGTTGGCGTCTGCACTATAGTTTAAGCAAAACGGGACAGGTCTATTCTTGCCAAACTGTAAGTCCTACATCAACCAAACTTGCATGGATGATGCATCTGAGGATGCTTACAACAATGCATGGTATGGAGGCTGCATCTGACCTACATTTCATACTTGAGTGAGCAGGTTAGATAAAATGGGACAGGTCCATTCCCGCCTTACTATAGGTCCTACACCAACCAAACTTGCATGGATGATGCATCTGAGGATGCTTACAACAATGCATTGTGTTGAGGCTGCATCTGACCTACATTTCATGCTTGAGTGAGCAGGTTAGGTAAAATGGGACAGGTCAAGTCTCACCTTACTATAATTCCTACACCAACCACACTTGTATGGAGGCTGCATCTGACCTTCATTTCATGCTTGAGTGAGCAGGTTAGGTAAAATGGGACAGGTCCATTCTCGACTTACTAAAAGTCCTACATCAACCAAACTTGAATTGATGATGCATCTGAGGATGCTTACTGAAATGCATGGTACAGTGGCTGCATCTGACCCACATTTTACATTTTAGTTAGCAGGTTAGGTAAAATGGGACAGGTCATTCCCGCCTAAGTATAAGTCCTCTATCAGCCAAACTTGTATGAATGATGCATCTAAGGATGCTTACTGCAATGCATGGTACAGATGTTGTGTCTGACCTACATTTCATGCTTGAGTAAGCAGGTTAGGTAAACGGGACATGTCCATTCCTACCTTACTATGAGTTTTAGGTCATCCAAAGTTGTGTGGTTGATGCATCTAAGGATGCTTACAACAATACATGGTACGGAGGTTGCATCTAACCTACATTTCATGCTTGAGTGACCAGGTTTAGTAAAATGGGAGAGATCCATTCCTGCCTTTCCGTAAGTCTTACATCAACCAAACATGTGTGGATGATGCATCTAAGGATGCTTAACGCAATGCATGGTACAGATGCTGCATATGACCCACATTCCATGCTTGAGCAATCAGGTTAAGTAAAATGGGACAGGTCCATTTCTGGCCTATTTAAAGTCCTAGATCAATAAAAAAACTTGTGTTGGTGATGTATCTGAGGATGCTTACTGCAATGCATTGTGCAGATGCTGCATCTGATCTATATTTCACGCTTGAGTTACCAGGTATGGTAAAATTAGAATCTTCATTTCCAGCCTTCTTTGAATTTTGTTATCAACCAAACTTTTGTGGATGATGCATCTGGAAATACTTTGTGCAATGTAGGTACAGATGCTGGTCATGGGACAATGGTGCCGTCAAAGTGAGCACTGTCATCTTTGATGACCCTAATGTTTAATGAGTTTGCACATGCTATCCGGCCAAAAGTTTTGACCTTGTGACCTTGAATAACTTTTGAATTGTAATCGATAGGGCTTTCATATTTCACATGTGTATTCCTTGTGACAAGACCACAGGGATTTATCTCGCTAATACCGGTTGCTCTATTTACAATATGTGTTAAAGGGATCTAACTCGGCGTTTAACAAAAAATCGACAAGTCATCATTAAGTCTTCAGAAATAGGCTAATCAATGTCAAAACCTATTTTCTGTGGTATATTTGGATAGATTAATTCATACTGAATCTTCATACGAAATTTGAAATCAGTACCTCCCTTACAAGCCGAGATATGCCCAATACCGCTCTCTTATGGGCGCCACATTTGTAGGTCGGACAAAAAGGTGTCCGATGATAATCAGGCATCAGTGATCAACATGAGGCACCACTTGACCATTCATTGTTGCGAACATCTCAAATACATAACATTGCATGAAATAGTCCCATATATGCTTAGTACAATTTCAAATAAAGTCTTTTTTAACGACTTTGAAATAAGAAAAGTGTCGGATTTAAGTGAGATTAAATTCAACATGTGCAGAGTTATGAATGACATATACGCGCATGCAAAGATGCAGCTGTATGAGGGGTTTTCATATACCAGCGATGTTTGAGATGGTACAAAGCATGTGAAGAGGAGATATCATGCAGTTGTATGTCTTTGAAGTGTTCGGACCTATAAACGATCAATCAGTAACCAAATTTTGTCTATACTGCTTGATTATCACCGGACACCTTTTTGTCCGACCTAGAAATGCGGCGCTCATAAGAGAGCGGTATTGGGCATATCTCGGCTTGTAAGGGAGGTACTGATTTCAAATTTTGTATGAAGATTCAGTATGAACTAATCTATCGAAATATACCACCGAAAATAGGTTTTGACATTGATTAGCCTATTTCTGAAGACTTAACGATGACTTGTCGACTTTTCGTTAAACGCCGAGTTAGATCCCTTTAACACATATTGTAAATAGAGCAACCGGTATTAGCGAGATAAATCCCTGTGGACAAGACCTATCCATGGATACCAAAATTTTTTACCTTGTGACCTTGACCTTGGAGTTTGACCTACTTTTGAAAAACTTTAACCTTGACCATAACTTTTGAATGGTAAGTAATAGGGCTTTCATTTTTTCACTTACAACTTTCTTGTGACAAGACCTTTTCATGGATACCAAATTTGACCTTGTGACCTTGACCTCAAAATGTGAACTACTTTTCAGCTGTTTTACAGACAAAAGATGCAAACGGGGGCATTTGTGTTTCACAAACACATGCTTTTTTTTTTCATTTTTAATGAATTTGCACATGCTATCCGGCCGGGTTTAGATCTCTTGAATTGTTTACTGGATCACTTTCATATTTAATTATGTACACAATGTATGTTGTTGTTTATTAATCAAAGGTTTTTCATTACCTTGACCCAAGGTCATTTGACCAAGATCAAGGTCACTTAGTACATTTTTAATGGAATTGTACATGCCTTTATCTCTTGAACTTTTTACTTGATCACTCTCGTATTTATACCCCCTCCCCCCAAAAATGGCGAGGGTATATGGTGATGCACATGTCCATCCATGTGTGTGTTTCCCTCTGTCCGTCCGTCCCACCTTCGGTTTCCAGACATTTACAGAAAAACTGTTACATATATTCTATTCATTTCTTGGATATAGTTTTTACACCAAGAAATGCAGGTCAAATTTGAATATGGGTCATGTCCATCAATTACATGCAGAGTTATGCCCCTTGAAACTTAGCAAATTCAATATTTAATTGTTTCTAGGCATTGAAAAGAAAACTGTTATAGAGAAACAATTCATTTCTTGGATAGCTTTTGCACCAAGAAATACAAGTCAAGTTTGAATATGGGTCATGTCCTTCGCTTACATGCAGAGTTGTGCCCCTTGAAACTTTGACGTTTAAAGGTAAACCTCTTTCCTTGAATTTAACATTTATTGTATAATAATTATACATAAGGCTGTATATAAGAAATACAAATCAAGTTCAAATACAGATCATGTTGCTGAATTTTGTATGGAGTTATGCCCCTTGAAACTTTGTATATGGTAATGCTTTCAGTAGCTTCATTGCTTTCATGTGAAATATGCTGGTAATGCTTTCAGTAGCTTCATTGCTTATATGTGAAATATGCCAGGCAGGGGTATCATTGATCCTTAGATTAACAATTTTAAGCTCGCCGGGACAAAAGTCTGAAGAGCTAATGTCATACCCTCGGCGGCGGTGTTGTCATCGTATGTAGACAAAACTTTAACCTAGGCTATATCTTTTCAACCATAAAGGGTAGGGCTTTCATATTTCACATGTGGATACCTTGTGACGAGACCTTTCATTTGAAACATGACCTTAGACCTAGTGACCTTGACCTTGGACTTTGACCTTAATCATTAACCTATTATTTGATTACTCGTACTTTGGCTGTATCTTTAGCTCTCTAAGGGATGAGACTTACATTAGATGCATATAATCCTCATGAAATACTTTTTGTATTTTGGAAGTTATTTTATTTTTGACAAAAACCTGCTACGGCGAGCTATGTAATCTTTTATTACCCTATGTTTTTCATTTAGTATGCTGTTACTTATGACCCAAATGTTCCACATATCCTTGACCCAAGGTCACAGTGGCTTAATACATTTTAAATGAAATTGTACATGTTAATCATATCCAGGCTATATCTTTTGAACTGTGTATCCAAATACTAACATTTCAGTTTTTTGTTGCTTATGATCCATAGGTTTCAGATCACCTATATCCAAGGTCATTTTATCAAGGTCATTCAATATGCTTATAATGAATTTTTATATGCTTATCGTGTTCGGGATATATCACTTAGCCAGACATTTTATTTGAGACCTTTGACCTAGAAGTTTGACCTTTTAAAAAACTTGAACCTGGGCTTTATCTCATGAACTATAAAGGGTAAAGCTTTTATACTCCACATGTAGATTCCTCCTGGCCAGACCTTTGACTTAGCAACCTTGACCTTGGAGTTTGTCCTTCTTTAATGAAACCTTACCCTGGCCATTTTATTGCCATTTTACAATCAAAACCTACACAGCGAGCAATGTTGTCCTCCAACAAGTCTTATTAATGATGAGTGATGGGCTTTCATATTTCGATCGCTCAACAAATATGGCTGCCAAGGGTTCTGATTGGCTTAAGCAATTTCAACATTTCCGAAACTGATGCACAGAATTTCTCAAAACCTTACAGGATTTGCAAGGACTCATGCAAGTTCCTCTACCAAATCGTCCACTATCATTCTTTTGTCTGCAAATTTGGTGAGCTATATGGCCACTGTGGGCCTTTTGCTTCCAATTAGCAGATTAATTTTACAGTTCTGACGAAAGATACAATTTAGGTGGGAAAATCAGATAACCTAAAGTATATAGTTTTCTTTCTATTCTACATTTAATACCAAATTGTAGATTAAAGACCTACAGATCTCATATTCTCAATTCACAATTGTTTTTTCAGTTACAATTTCCATCAGATCACGGAGGCAGAATCCACACTGAGCATAGCGGTATAGCTTCATCAGATCGCAGAGGCAGAACCCAAACTTGTCAGCGGTATAGCTTCATCAGATCACAGAGGCAGAACCCAAACTTGTCAGGAATATAGCTTCATTAGATCACAGAGGCAGAACACACTTGTCAGCGGTATAACATCATCTGATCACAGAGGCAGAACCCACACTTGTCAGCGGTAGAGCATCATCAGATCACAGAGGCAGACCCAAAACTTGTCAGCAGTATAGCATCATCAGATCACAGAGGCAGAACCCAAACTTGTCAGCGGTATAGCATCATCAGATCACAGAGGCAGAACCCAAACTTGTCAGCGGTATAGCTTCATCTGATCACAGAGGCAGAACCCAAACTTGTCAGCGGTAGAGCATCATCAGATCATAGAGGCAGAACCCAAACTTGTCAGCGGTACAGCATCATCAGATCACAGAGGCAGAACCTAAACTTGTCAGCGGTAAAGCTTCATCTGATCATAGAGGCAGAACCCAAACTTGTCAGCGGTATAGCATCATCAGATCACAGAGGCAGAACCCAAACTTGTCAGCGGTATAGCTTCATCTGATCATAGAGGCAGAACCCAAACTTGTCAGCGGTAGAGCATCATCAGATCACAGAGGCAGAACCCAAACTTGTCAGCGATATAGCATCATCAGATCATAGAGGCAGAACCCACACTTGTCAGCGGTATAGCATCATCAGATCACAGAGGCAGAACCCAACTTTGTCAGGGGTATAGCTTCATTTGATCATAGAGGCAGAACCCAAACTTGTCATCGGTATAGCTTCATCTGATCATAGAGGCAGAACCCAAACTTGTCAGCGGTATAGCTTCATCTGATCATAGAGGCAGAACCGAAAATTGTCAGTGGTATAGCATCATCAGATCACAGAGGCAGAACCCACACTTGTCAGCGGTGTAGCATCAACAGATCACAGAGGCAGAACCCAAACTTGTCAGCGGTATAGCATCATCAGATCACAGAGGCAGAACCCAAACTTGTCAGTGGTATAGCATCATCAGATCACAGAAGCAGAACCAACACTGAGAATAGCGGTACAGCATAGAGTTGGTGCTCATACTTGTTATGAACAGCTAAGCTGCAGTCAAAGAAACCACTCATTAATAAAGACAACAAATTTATACTATTGGAAATACAGAAAGGTATGTTATTTTCAAAAATGCAGCTTTCCAATTGAGTAGAAAATTGAACTAGCAAAATTATTTACTCTCTTTTTTTTCTAAACTTTTCCAAATTTTCCCCCAAAAATCCTAATATAGCATGAATTTCAAAATATTTTCATTTTTGTTTTCATCTTCATCAGATAACAGAGGCAAAACGCACACTGAGCATAGTGGTATAGCTTCATCAGATTACAGAGGCAATAGCCACATTGAACATATCAATATAGCTTCATCATTTCACAGAGACGAAACCCTTATTGAGCATGAAGGAAGGCAGAAACAGTTAGTAGAATATAAATGGAAGAAGGCAATGGCAGTTAGTAGAAAAAAAGTTGTAAGAAAGCAGGTACTGCTAGTAGAACATAAATCAATTCATTAGATAGAAAAAAAAGTTAGATGACAGCTATCAAAACATATGTGGAGGAAGGCAGGGACAGCTTATTATTGGAGGAAGGCAGGGACAGCTAGCAGAACATAGAGAAAGGAAGGGGCAGTTAGTAGAAAATAGATAGAGGAAGGTAGAGACAGATAGCAGAAGTTAGAAAGAGGAGGGAAGGGACAGCTAGCAGAAGATTAAATACAGGAAGTCAGTGCCAGCTAGTAGAAGTTAGAGGAGGGCAGGAACAGCTAGCAGAAGATTAAATAGAGGAAGTCAGTGCCAGCTAGTAGAAGAAAGAGGAAGGCAGGGACAGGAACAGCTAATTTATGGAGGAAGGCAGGCACAATCCTATCAGTATATAGATGGAGGAGGAGGTAGCAAGACTACAAAGTTTTTAATGGTAAGTTGAAAAATAGAGTAGATATCTTTTATTTAGTTGGATATCTGAATGAAATTGAATAATATTTGAACTGTATTAATAGGCATCCTTCTTCAGACTCGCATCTGTAGCTCAGATCAAGCGAGTACTTTGCAAACACCATATAACCAGTAATTTTTGCAGGTATCAAATTTCACGATTTTATGGTAAAATAAGGTGTCTTTTTTCGGGGGTACAATTTTATGCAATTCTTAAATTATAAACAAATATGTGCATATGATTTCACTGTTTTATACCTTCTGTTATTGAAATTGTAGTTATTTCTTTTATAAGAAATTACTCGATTTACTTCTCTTTATGTTTAATCAAGATACTGTGAAAAATGACATATGAACAATAGGAACAAAATGTCATTATTTGTTTGTTATTCATCATTTCATTTTCATTTGTTCAAAGCTCTTTTTAAAGTAAGAATATTATATTGAATACTATTTTTAGCTGAGTTTCAAAACTCGGCTCTTAATTTGATGTGAGAACGGCGGGTTGGTGGGTGGGTGGGCGGGCTGGCGGGCGGGCGTCAACAATTGGTTTCCGGACTATAAGTCAACTATGATATATGCTAGAACAATGAAACTTCATACACTTACTCCCCATGAGTTCAGGATGAACCCCAATTATTTTGGGGTCAAAAGGTCAAGGTCATAGGACTCTGATTATTAAATGTGGTTTCTGGACAATATAAGAGTCTGTATTGCTTCTATGATTATGAATCTTACCAAAAATGTTTCCCATGAATCAAGGATGAACCCTATTGAAATTGGGGCCCAAAGGTCAAGGTCATAGGACTCAGATGATTGAAAATGGTTTCAGGACCATATAGGAGCCTGTATCGCTTCTATGATGGTGAAATCTACCAGAAATGTCCTCATGAATCAAGGATGATTCCTATAGATTTTTGGGTCCAAAGGTCAAGGTCATATGACTCAGATTATTGAAAATTGTTTTCGGACCTTCTTTAAGAGCCTGTATTGTACCTATGATCATAAAACTTGCCAGAAATTTCCCCAATAAATCAAGGATGATCCCTTTTGAGTTTTAGAGTCATAGGTCAAGGTCATGGGATTAAGATGATTGAAAATGGTTTCCAGACCATATTAGAGCCTGTATTGCACCCATGATCATGAGACTTGCCAGAAATGTTTCCCGTGAATCAATGATGATCCCTATTGATTTTTTGGTCCGAAGGTCAAAGGTCAAGGTCATAGGACTCAGATGATTGAAAATGGTTTCCAGACCATATTAGAGCCTGTATTGCACCTGTTATCATGGAACTTGTCAGAAATGTTTCCCACAAATCAAAGATGATTCCCGATGATTTTGGGGTCAAAAGGTCAAAGGTCAAACTCATAGGAATCTGATGAATTAAAATGGTTTCTGAATCATATATGAATGAGTATCAACCTGAAATATGCCAGTAATGTTTCCCATCTGCCGAGATCATATTCAATTCATGTACATTGCAAGTCTGCATATTCATACTTTCATTCCAGTTTTGCAACTCAGCACTTTGCATCTTTGATTTATTTAAAGCTTATTTAATTCTATTTTAGGTAGTTGATACTGAAAGGTTGATGCAGAAGCTCTATACATAGAACCAGAGTTAAAACCCTTTTTGTGTACCAGACAAGAGGACTCCGTAATTGGTGTAAAAATTGTGGGCAACATTATAGAATTCCACCAACGAACAATGGGCAGAGAATTCTTTACTGCAATATACGGGCATATAATTCCGCCATACAGTAAAAGTTAATTTGATCCAGTCTCTGAAGAGGAAATGGATTCTGCCTATAGAAAACAGTGCTCCTAGTAGTGTGCAATTGTCTGTCTTATCGTCAAAAGACAGACAAACAAACGACTGCCTGTCTCGTCTTTAGATAGGTGAAGTCGTATTCTCTTCTCGGCAGAATTTTGGATTTTCTGAGTGCAAGACAAAAGGCAAGTTAGTCTTTATTTCTCTTTAGTCTTTGTGTGTTTTTGTTTCCAAGACCTGGCAGTGGTTACCGGGATTGATTCAGAATGACCCTCACACTTGACCTTGATCAACATGAGACACTTTCCTTTCATCATGGGATGAAGGAATGCCAATTCCGGCCATTTCAGAATCTGCAGCACAGACCACAACTTGCAAGGAATATCCTCTTATAGAGTTACCCCTTGATCTTGATGGTAGGTTGATCTGTGGTGAATGGTGGAGTGGGAAAGGGAGGCAAATGTTGCAATCAATCAGTAACAGAGCTTCAAATGAGGAATGTAGATTCGGCAGACATTGAAACATCTCAGACAGGGTGTTTCTATTTGCTTGATCCAAGGTCTTACAAGACTGAACTTGGTTATATTTAGGTCTGTTTTTTATTTTTTCATTTTTTTCCTTTTCCAGGTGGGTCAATTTGGGATAAGACTAGGTGTGGTGTGCTGGGTAGACTGATGTAAACAGGCCCAGTTAAGGTTTTGGATTATAAGCTATAGAAACATCCTGTCTGAGATGTCTTACTGTCTCTCTGATCTATAGATTTCTTGTTTGAAGTTTTGTTACTGGTTGATTACAACATTTGATGAACTTTTCAATTCCATTATACTCATCACAGATTAATTGAAATCAAGATCAATGGGTAACTCTGTAAAAAGATGTTCCTTGCAAGATGTGGTTTGTACTGTAAATTCTGAAATGACCGAACTTGGTGTTCCTTCATCCTGTGGTGAGAGGAAAGTGTCTCTTGTTGATCAAGGTCAAATGTGAAGGTCATTCTGAGTCTTTCTGCTGGTACATTGCCTGGTCTTGTTTTAGTAACACAAAGATTATGGAGGGTAAAGTTACTTTCTTTACTTTTGGCTTAATCAAAGAAATTCCATGATTCTGTTGTGAGGGGAATCTGCCTTCCATGAAGTCCTCCAGTCCTCCAGTGTCCTCATTCATTACATAACAATCAGTTCTTGACACCTGTGATAAGATGAAGATGGCTTACTCAAATTAGGATGTTAAAGGTACCTAACTTATGCAAGAAACGAGCGAAAAATTTCAGCCTATGGAGAACACTCAGAAAGTAAAGCAGAAAGGAACGCTAAGAGAAATCAGTGATAAAATTCACCCACCTAGAGAAACTAGTGATAAAATTTACTCATCTAGAGAAACTAGTGATAAAATTCAGCCTATGGAGGACATTTGGAAAGTAAAATAGAAAAGATGTGCATAGAAAACTAGTGATATAATTAGAAAAGATATGCCTAGAGATACCAGTGATAAAACATAGCCTATATGGAGGACAGAAGGTAATGTAGAAAGAAGAGCCTTAAGTGACAAGTGATAAAATTCAGCCCATAGAGGACATAAAGTAATCCAAAATTGAACCGAATGTCTAGAAAAATCACTGTTATAAAAATCAGCTTATGGAGGACACAAAGTGAATTAGAAAGGAGTACTTGTAATCAATATGAGCTTTTGAAGGACAGAAAGTACAGTAGGAAGAAGTACCTATGGTAACTATTGATTAAATTCAGTACATTGAGGACATAGGAGTTCCTAGAGAAACCAGCCAATGGAGGACAGAAAGTAAAGTAGAAAGGAGTGCCTAGTCTAAGAGTAATACTGCAAAGAACTAGAAGATTTCATCAAAAGAAAACCAAGGTTAGCAGAATTTTGAATATGATTATGATATTCATTTTAAAGCCCCTGTCACATCTATGCGTTCTGGCATGGCATTCGTACTACAACCACCAAAATTGTACAGAACGTGGCGTGGACATAGTAAGGACGCGGGGAACGTAGTAAGAACTCGCTGATACGTATTAAGATCGTAATAAGGACGCCGATGAACGTGCCCATACGCCGAGCCACCACGACTGTTTTGAACTGTTCTAAACAGTCGTAGTGAGGACGCGCTGATGACAGAACATGTTAAGGACTACTTGTACTTGCGAACGTATTGAGAACTTCATTAACGTATTAGAAACGTGTTGCGAACATAGTAGTGTCGTAGGATGGACTGTTAAAGCTTTTACATATAATCATATGGAGATCGTCACGTCTCTGCCGTCCTTATCACGCTCTCGGTTTTAGGGCTTGAAAAAGTCAAAGTAGACCTCGTCCAAACAATTCATCCCTTGATTGTGTCATGATCGTAGCATGAACGCAGTAAGGACTTCGAGAATGTAAAATAAACGCAGTACTGTCATAACACAGATGCCTTCGTGTTGCACTCATAATGGAGTAGTCAATTATTGTTTTGGAGAGCCCTTCCGAGTGAAAAATGCCACGTTCTCACTACGTCTATGAAAAATTTTAGGGACTTCAAGGACGTAGTAAGAATGTCTTGAGAGAACATGTAGGTGTGACAGGGGCTTTAGCAAGCATTGGGTTTTAGTAATATTTCATAAAATTGTTTCTTAGTATCCATAGTTGTCATGACTTTGAGCAAAGGTCAAGGTCACAATTGACTTCATTGTTAAAACTTTTTCTTGGGGCACAACTTTTTATTATGCCCCCATAATAGAAGATTCGGAGGCATATATTTTTTGTCCTGTCCGTTTGTCTGTTTGTCCAAAAAACTCTAATCTTGGCCATAACTTATGAATGGTAAGGGATAGAGCTTTGATATTTCATATGTGCATTCCTTGTGGCAAGACCTTTCCGTGGATACCAAAATTTTTGGCCTTGTGACCTTGACCTTGTAGTTTGAACTACTTTTGAAAAGCTTTAACCTTGGCCATAACTTTTGAAAGGTAAGGGATAGGGCTTTGATATTTCACATGAGTTTTCCTTGCTACAAGACCTTTCCATGGATACCAAAATTTGTGACCTTGACCTTGCAGTTTGACCATTTTACATTTTTTACTGACAAAGATGCCGACGGGGAATTTGTGTTTCACAAACATGTTTTTTATTTCGCTCTTCATGGATTTCAATAATATTTTACAAAGTTGTCGGTCAAGGTCACTGGAAAAATTAAAAAAAAACTTGTATACAACCTAGAGAACACAGTTTTGATTGGATCTTTACCAAACTTCATTCTCTTATTCCTTTTAGCAATTGATTTTCAAGGTCAAATAGGGATTTCATATTCAATATGTGTATTCCTTGTGACAAGACCTTTCCATTAATATGATTAATACTGAAATTATAAACCTTGACCTTTGACCTACTTTTGAAAAAATATAACTTATCAAAATTGAGATACTTTACAGAGAATGGTATTTATACTAACAAAGATGCCAATAGAAGCATTCTTGTTTCACAAACTCAGTTTTATTGAAAATAATACTTTCATAGTTAGAGTACTTCATCAATTTTGTATGTTGATAATTTCACTTCAATGATGAATACATTTTTAGCTCACCTCGACGAAGTTTAGTGAGCTTATGCTATAACCCCACGCGTCCACGTCCGGTTAAGAAGTTTGGGGTAGCTCAGTATCTGACAAAGTACTAATGCTACAGTAACCAAACTTGCACAAGTGATTCATCTTTGGATGCTGAGGTGAACTCATGCATCGTATGCAGTATCTGACCTACATTTTCCGCTTGAGTGACTTGGTTAAGAAGTTTGGGGTAGCTCAGTATCTGACAAAGTACTGATGCTACAGTAACCAAACTTGCACAAGTGATTCATCTTTGGATGCTGAGGTGAACCCATGCATCGGATGCAGCATCTGATCTACATTTTCAGCTTGAGTGACTTGGTTAAGAAGTTTGGGGTAGCTCAGTATCTGACAAAGTACTGATGCTACAATAACCAAACTCGCACAAGTGATTCATCTTTGGATGCTGAGGTTAACCCATGCATCGTATGCAGCATCTGACCTACATTTTCCGCTTGAGTGATTTGGATAAGAAGTTTGGGGTAGCTCAGTATCTGACAAAGTACTAATGCTACAGTAACCAAACTTGCACAAGTGATTCATCTTTGGATGCTGAGATTGACCCATGCATTGGATGCAGCATCTGACCTTCTTTTTCCACTTGAGTGATTTCGCTTTTAAAAGCCCATATTGAGCAAAGTATAAGTGCTACATGTACCAAACTTGCATATTGGATGTATCTTTGATCAAACTTTCATAAAATGACCTTGACCTTCTTTTTCCGCTTGAGTGATTTTGCCTTTAAAAGCCAATATTGAGCAAAGCGACGAAGTTGAGTGAGCTTATACTATACCCCGCACGTCCTCGTCCGGTTAAGAAGTTTGGGGTAGCTCAGTATTTGGCAAAGTATTGATGCAACAGGAACCAAACTTGCACAAGTGATTCATCTTGGGATGCCGAGGGGAACCCATGCATTGGATGCTGCATCTGACCTACATTTTCCGCTTGATTGACTTGGTTAAGAAGTTTGGGGTAGCTCAGAGTGGCTTGGTTAAGAAGTTTTGGGTAGCTTAGTATCTGACAAAGTACTGATGTACAGTAACCAAACTTGCACAAGTGATTCATCTTGGAATGCAGAGAAGAACCCATGCATCAGATACAGCATCTGACCTACTTTTTCCATTTGAGTGATATTGCTTTAAAAGCCAATATTGAGCAAAGTATAAGTGCTACATGTACCAAACTTACATATTGGATGTATGTTTGATCAAACTTTCATAAAATGACCTTGACCTACTTTTTCCACTCAAGTGATTTTACCTTTAAAATCTAATATTGAGCAAAGTATAAGTGCTACATGTACCAAACTTGCATATTGGATGTATCTTTGATCAAACTTTCATAAAATGACCTTGACTTACTTTTTCCGCTTTAGTGATTTTGCCTTGAAAGGCCAATATTGAGCAAAGTATAAGTGCTACATGTACCAAACTTGCATATTGGATGTATCTTTGATCAAACTTTCATAAAATGACCTTGTCCTACTTTTTCCGCTTGAATGATTTTGCCTTTAAAAGCCAATATACATGTACTTAGAACTATGTTTGAATTGAATTTTGCTGCCACGAGGTGAGCTTCGTAATCTGTGATTACCTATGTTGTTTTATTCCATTTTGACGACTTTTCTACTAGACTATCTGGAGAAATCAGTGTTTCACTTACACATTATTATGCAAATGATACTATGATTTAATTGTATTTCTATGAATATCTGCCTATCAATCTCATTAAACTTTTCTCTTGCAGGAATTCAGTTGTAGCATACACAATACATGTACTAGAGATGAAGACTGTAACAGCTAGAAATGGTGCAGAGAAACCTGGCATCACTCAAAACTTCACAGACTCGGCAAGGACACACTGAGCTACTGTCACTGGTTGTATGGCACGAACTATGGGGCTGAAATATAATGGCTGGATCAATGGGGACTGCAGTATAATGACTGGAGTAGGCTCAGTGAGGACACACAGAGCTACTGTCACTGGTTGTATGGCTGGATCAATGGGGACTGCAGTAGAATGACTGGAGTAGGCTCAGGAAGGACACACTGAGCTGCTGTCACTGGTTGTATGGCTGGATCAATGGGGCCTGCAGTATAATGACTGGAGTAGGCTCAGTAAGGACACACTGAGCTACTGTCATTGGTTTTATGACTGGATCAATGAGACCTGCAGTATAATGGCTGGAGTAGGCTCAGTAAGGACACACTGAGCTACTGTCATTGGTTGTGTGGCTGGATCAATGGGGACTGCAGTATAATGACTGGAGTAGGCTCAGTAAGGACACACTGAGCTACTGTTACTGGTTGTATGGCTGGATCAATGGGGACTGCAGTATAATGGCTGGAGTAGGCACAGTAAGGACACACTGAGCTACTGTCATTGGTTGTATGGCTGGATCAATGGGGACTGCAGTATAATGACTGGAGTAGGCTCAGTAAGGACACACTGAGCTACTGTCACTGGTTGTATGGCTGGATCAATGGGGACTGCAGTATAATGGCTGGAGTAGGCACAGTAAGGACACACTGAGCTACTGTCACTGGTTGTATGGCTGGGTCAATGGGGACTGCAGTATAATGGCTGGAGTAGGCTCAGTAAGGACACACTGAGCTACTGTCACTGGTTGTATGGCTGGATCAATGGGGCCTGCAGTATAATGACTGGAGTAGGCTCAGTAAGGACACACTGAGCTACTGTCACTGGTTGTATGGCTTGATCAATGGGGACTGCAGTATAATGACTGGAGTAGGCTCAGTAAGGACACACTGAGCTACTGTCACTGGTTGTATGGCTGGATCAATGGGGACTACAGAGTAGCAATGTTCAAGGTAAGGAGATGTGATAAAGATTTTAAAAAGTATGTTTGCTTTTTATTTTCATCTCTATTTTGCTTTTAAATTTCATATTACTATATAAAGAGGTGAATGATATCAAATTTTCAAATATTTGTTTTATAGCTACTATTACTGGTTGTATGGCTGGATCAATGGGGACTGCAGTAGAATGACTGGAGTAGGCTCAGGAAGGACACACTGAGCTGCTGTCACTGGTTGTATGGCTGGATCAATGGGGCCTGCAGTATAATGACTGGAGTAGGCTCAGTAAGGACACACTGAGCTACTGTCCATGGTTGTATGGCTGGATCAATGGGGCCTGCAATATAATGGCTGGTGTAGGCTCAGTAAGGACACACTGAGCTACTGTCATTGGTTTTATGGCTGGATCAATGGGGACTGCAGTGTAATGACTGGAGTAGGCTCAGTAAGGACACACTGAGCTACTGTCACTGGTTGTATGGCTTGATCAATGGGGACTGCAGTATAATGACTGGAGTAGGCTCAGTAAGGACACACTGAGCTACTGTCACTGGTTGTATGGCTGGATCAATGGGGCCTGCAGTATACTGACTGGAGTAGGCTCAGTAAGGACACACTGAGCTACTGTCACTTGTTGTATGGCTTGATCAATGGGGCCTGCAGTATAATGACTGGAGTAGGCTCAGTAAGGACACACTGAGCTACTGTCACTGGTTGTATGGCTGGATCAATGGGGACTACAGAGTAGCAATGTTCAAGGTAAGGAGATGTGATAAAGATTTTAAAAAGTATGTTTGCTTTTTATTTTCATCTCTATTTAAGAAATAAAAAATTACAAGCCGGGCTCTATTGTCTCATAATGCCCGAGCGTCCTCAGCCAATCACATTTATTACCGAGCCGCGTCAGCGGCGAGGTGATAAATATGATTGGCTGAGGACGCGAGGGCATTATGAGACAATAGAGCCCGGCTTGTCATTTTTTATTTCTATTCTAATGATGACCATCGATTCTTAGTAAAAACCAGTTCCTGCCGGTTTATCTGCTTTCAGAAAATGGGTAGGCGTGGCTTATCGCTATAGGGCCTATATTGGAGAATAGAGCCCGGCTCGCGTCTGTTGTCTTAATGGGGAAAAAGAATCAAGTCATATTAGAATTTGCTTTTAAATTTCATATTACTATATAAAGAGCTGAATGATATCAAATTTTCAAATATTTGTTTTATAGCTACTATTACTGATTGTATGGCTGGATCAATGGGGACTGCAGTAGAATGACTGGAGTAGGCTCAGGAAGGACACACTGAGCTGCTGTCACTGGTTGTATGGCTGGATCAATGGGGCCTGCAGTATATTGACTGGAGTAGGCTCAGTTAGGACACACTGAGCTACTGTCCATGGTTGTATGGCTGGATAAATGGGGCCTGCAGTATAATGGCTGGAGTAGGCTCAGTAAGGACACACTGAGCTACTGTCATTGGTTGTATGGCTGGATCAATGGGGACTGCAGTATAATGACTGGAGTAGGCTTAGTAAGGACACACAGAGCTACTGTCACTGGTTGTGTGGCTGGATCAATGGGGACTGCAGTAGAATGACTGGAGTAGGCTCAGAAAGGACACACTGAGCTGCTGTCACTGGTTGTTTGGCTGGATCAATGGGGCCTGCAGTATAATGACTGGAGTAGGCTCAGTAAGGACACACTGAGCTGCTGTCACTGGTTGTATGGCTGGATCAATGGGGACTGCAGTATAATTGCTGGAGTAGGATTAGTAAGGACACACTGAGCTACTGTCATTGGTTGTATGGCTGGATCAATGGGGACTGCAGTTTAATGACTGGAGTAGGCACAGTAAGGACACACTGAGCTACTGTCACTGGTTGTATGGCTGGATCAATGGGGACTGCAGTTTAATGACTGGAGTAGGCTCAGTAAGGACACACTGAGCTACTGTCACTGGTTGTATGGCTGGATCAATGGGGACTGCAGTATAATGGCTGGAGTAGGCACAGTAAGGAGACACTGAGCTACTGTCATTGGTTGTATGGCTGGATCAATGGGGACTGCAGTATAATGACTGGAGTAGGCTCAGTAAGGACACACTGAGCTACTGTCACTGGTTGTATGGCTGGATCAATGGGGACTGCAGTATAATGACTGGAGTAGGCACAGTAAGGACACACTGAGCTACTGTCACTGGTTGTATGGCTGGGTCAATGGGGACTGCAGTATGATGGCTGGAGTAGGCTCAGTAAGGACACACTGAGCTACTGTCACTTGTTGTATGGCTGGATCAATGGGGCCTGCAGTATAATGACTGGAGTAGGCTCAGTAAGGACACACTGAGCTACTGTCACTGGTTGTATGGCTTGATCAATGGGGACTGCAGTATAATGACTGGAGTAGGCTCAGTAAGGACACACTGAGCTACTGTCACTGGTTGTATGGCTGGATCAATGGGGACTTCAGAGTAGCAATGTTCAAGGTAGGGAGATGTGATAAAGATTTTAAAAAGTATGTTTGCTTTTTATTTTCATCTCTATTTTTCTTTTAAATTTCATATTACTATATAAAGAGGTGAATGATATCAAATTTTCAAATATTTGTTTTATAGCTACTATTACTGGTTGTATGGCTGGATCAATGGGGACTGCAGTAGAATGACTGGAGTAGGCTCAGGAAGGACACACTGAGCTGCTGTCACTGGTTGTATGGCTGGATCAATGGGGCCTGCAGTATAATGACTGGAGTAGGCTCAGTAAGGACACACTGAGCTACTGTCCATGGTTGTATGGCTGGATCAATGGGGCCTGCAATATTATGGCTGGTGTAGGCTCAGTAAGGACACACTGAGCTACTGTCCATGGTTGTATGGCTGGATCAATGGGGCCTGCAATATTATGGCTGGTGTAGGCTCAGTAAGGACACACTGAGCTACTGTCACTGGTTGTATGGCTGGATCAATGGGGACTGCAGTGTAATGACTGGAGTAGGCTCAGTAAGGACACACTGAGCTACTGTCACTGGTTGTATGGCTTGATCAATGGGGACTGCAGTATAATGACTGGAGTAGGCTCAGTAAGGACACACTGAGCTACTGTCACTGGTTGTATGGCTGGATCAATGGGGCCTGCAGTATAATGACTGGAGTAGGCTCAGTAAGGACACACTGAGCTACTGTCACTTGTTGTATGGCTTGATCAATGGGGACTGCAGTATAATGACTGGAGTAGGCTCAGTAAGGACACACTGAGCTACTGTCACTGGTTGTATGGCTGGATCAATGGGGACTACAGAGTAGCAATGTTCAAGGTAAGGAGATGTGATAAAGATTTTAAAAAGTATGTTTGCTTTTTATTTTCATCTCTATTTAAGAAATAAAAAATTACAAGCCGGGCTCTATTGTCTCATAATGCCCGAGCGTCCTCAGCCAATCACATTTATTACCGAGCCGCGTCAGCGGCGAGGTGATAAATATGATTGGCTGAGGACGCGAGGGCATTATGAGACAATAGAGCCTGGCTTGTCATTTTTTATTTCTATTCTAATGATGACCATCGATTCTTAGTAAAAACCAGTTCCTGCCGGTTTATCTGCTTTCAGAAAATGGGTAGGCGTGGCTTATCGCTATAGGGCCTATATTGGAGAATAGAGCCCGGCTCGCGTCTGTTGTCTTAATGGGGAAAAAGAATCAAGTCATATTAGAATTTGCTTTTAAATTTCATATTACTATATAAAGAGCTGACTGATATCAAATTTCAAATATTTGTTTTATAGCTACTATTACTGATTGTATGGCTGGATCAATGGGGACTGCAGTAGAATGACTGGAGTAGGCTCAGGAAGGACACACTGAGCTGCTGTCACTCGTTGTATGGCTGGATCAATGGGGCCTGCAGTATATTGACTGGAGTAGGCTCAGTTAGGACACACTGAGCTACTGTCCATGGTTGTATGGCTGGATGAATGGGGCCTGCAGTATAATGGCTGGAGTAGGCTCAGTAAGGACACACTGAGCTACTGTCATTGGTTGGATGGCTGAATCAATGGGGACTGCAGTATAATGACTGGAGTAGGCTTAGTAAGGACACACAGAGCTACTGTCACTGGTTGTGTGGCTGGATCAATGGGGACTGCAGTAGAATGACTGGAGTAGGCTCAGAAAGGACACACTGAGCTGCTGTCACTGGTTGAAAAAGTTGTGACCGACATGTAAATTGCCATGGTAGAAAGCTTTTAGATTTATGCAAAACTACTGGCTTACGTATTGTCAACGGTAGACACCGAGGTGATCCGGATGGAAGCATTACTTTTTATGGTCCTAACGGAACCAGCCTTATAGATTATATTCTTACTAATGAATCTCGAATGTCAAATATTATTGAGTTTTCAACTGGTTATTTTAATACCTTTTCTGACCATTCACCATTATCATTCGTTTTAAAATTAAGCACGGATACTTGTGTTGTAAATCAAATTGTAAGCGAGATTGAAAGTTCAGGTACGGACAATATATTATGTAATACACCTAGTAAATCAGTTAAGTGGATCGATGAAAATTGTCATGTAATTAATGAACGATTAGAGGAAAGATTGAGTGAACTAAATAACTGTTTTGATGATAATTGTTTGACTCAGGATGAAATGAATGATCGTGTAGAGAGATTTAGCTCAAAATTATGTGACATATTTCTACCATTTTGTAAGGTACATGAAGGACTTTGTACGCCTGTTACCCATGTTAAACACAAAAAGGATAACCAAACTACAAAACCTTGGTTTAATGATATATGTAGAAGTAAATACAACGAATATAGAGAGGCCTTGCGTAAATTTAACAGTTGTAAATCAGATAATAATCACAGACAACTTATGAACAAAAAGGCAGGTTATAAAAAAGTAGCGCGCAAATTAAAGCATGAATATGAAAGATATCAAGGAAATAATATTGAATATTTGCGAAAAAATAACCCAAAAGAATTTTATAAGCATTTTTCCAAAAAGAGAAAGAAACGAGTAAATTCGTCTATTACGTCAGAACAGTTTTTTGAGCACTTTAAGAAGTTGGCTGCTGCTGAAAATCCAACACATGAAAATTTTACTGTTTTATCTGATGATATTCAAAATGCTGTATATGATGACCTTGACCAGAGAATAAGCGATTTAGAAATAGAAAAATCTATCGGTAAATTAAAGTGTAATAAGAGCTCTGCGGAGGATAATCTTATAAATGAAATGTTCATAAATTCAAAGAATACATTACTCCCAATATTAAATAGATTGTTTAATGATATTTTCCAAACAGGTTTCTTCCCAGAATCATGGGCAAAAGGTTGCATTGTGCCAATATATAAAAAAGGGGATGTTAACGACACAAATAATTACAGAGGTATCACTATTGTAAGCTGTTTAGGAAAGATATTCACTTCAATTCTTAATACAAGGTTATTAGAATGGGACAAAGAAAATGAAATAATAACAGATGCACAATTTGGATTCAAACCTGGATACGGAACAACGGACGCTATTTTTGCTTTACAAACTCTAATAAATAGGACATTAAAGAATAAAAAAAGGTTATATTGCTGCTTTGTAGATTACCAAAAAGCTTTTGATTCTATAAATAGATGTAGTTTGTGGTCAAAGTTGATACGTTCAGGAATACAGGGGAAAATTTTTAGCATCATAAAATCATTATACGAAAATGTGAAAACTTGTATAAAATTTGAGGGATTCTTAACCAATCATTTCAGTTCATCTTTCGGGCTTTTTCAAGGGGAGATAATGTCGCCCATCTTGTTTTCTTTGTATGTGAATGATTTCGAATCATTCTTCTTAACTAACAATTGTCCTTCATTAGAAATTCAACTACTTAACATATATTTACTCATGTACGCAGACGATACAGTATTAATTTCAGAGTCTCCAGAGGGATTACAACTAATGTTGAACAAATTATACGAATATTCCAAAGAATGGAACTTAGCGGTTAACATAGATAAAACAAAGATTCTAGTATTTAGAAATAATGGTATTTATAGAAATAATGAACACTGGTCATATAATGACAGCCCAATAGAAGTAGTGGATGAATTTAATTACCTGGGGATGATATTTAGCTACAACGGAAAATTCTTTAAAACACAGAAAAAATTGGCTGAACAAGGGAGAAAAGCAGTCTTTGCTTTGAACGGATCTCTACAAAAATTGCAATTTAATATTGATACAAACCTTTCCCTTTTTGATACTTATGTTAGCAGTATTCTGAACTATTCCGCAGAAGTATGGGGATTTCATAAAGCATTGGCTATTGAAACTGTCCATTTAACATTTTGCAAAAAAGTTTTAGGAGTAATAAAAAGTTGCACCAATAACTTTGTTTATAACGAACTTGGTAGATACCCTCTAATGGTAGCAAGAAAAATAAAGATTTTTAAATACTTTGCAAAACTTAAACAAACTAATAATTGCATATTACAAGCATGTTATAGAGAAAGAATAGAGATAAACGATGAATGGGTTGCAAATATAAAAAGAGAATTAGATAACATAGGACTTTCTTATTTATTTGAACAAGAGATATGGAGTAAAGATATACTTATTATGATTGAAAATAGATTAAAAGATACATTCAAACAATCTGTAATAACCGGAATCGCATCTTCCTCTAAAGGTTTATTATATCAACACTTGACCGATAATTTTACATTACAGTATTACTTAATTAAACCGATTAAACCAATGTATAAGAAATATATAGCCCGAGTTAGAACTTCATCTCATGACCTAAATGTAGAAAGAGGAAGATATGATAATATAGAAAGAAGAAATAGATTATGTAGTTGTTGCGAATTAAACGATATTGAAGATGAATTTCATTTTATTCTTAAATGCCCCAAGTTTCATTCACTTAGAATCAAATATATTAAACCATTTTACTTCCGAAAACCTAGTGTATTTAAGCTTATTCTTCTTCTTAGTGTTAATAATGTAGCAGAACTATGTAACCTTGGTAAATATCTTTATTATGCAAGTAGAATTAGGACAGAATTATTATGAATATGATTATGTCTACTTTCACGTCCCATGTCGTATCATCGTATATTATACTATTTTATCATACATTTCATATATTACACACTGTGTCATACTAGTACATCATATTGTTTAGACGAACACACTCACTTTATTATCCTGTGTTCATTTATTGTATATTGTATATATATTGTATATATTGTGTAACCTATGAGCTGTGTGGCTTACGGTAAATAAAGAACTTGAACTTGAACTTGGTTGTTTGGCTGGATCAATGGGGCCTGCAGTATACTGACTGGAGTAGGCTCAGTAAGGACACACTGAGCTGCTGTCACTGGTTGTATGGCTGGATCAGTGGGGCCTGCAGTATAATGACTGGAGTAGGCTTAGTAAGGACACACTGAGCTACTGTCCATGGTTGTATGGCTGGATCAATGGGGACTGCAGTTTAATGACTGGAGTATGCTCAGTATGGACACACTGAGCTACTGTCACTGGTTGTATGGTTGGATCATTGGGGACTGCAGAGTAGCAATGTTCAAGGTAAGGAGATGTAATAAAGATTTTAAAAAATATTTTTGCTTTTTATTTTCATCTCTATTTTGCTTTTAAATTTCATATTACTATAAAAAGAGCTGAATAATAGCAAATGTTCAAATATTTGTATTATAGCTACTATAATTGGTAGTATGGCTGGATCAATGAGACCTGCAGTATAATGACTGGAGTAGGCTCAGTAAGGACACACTGAGCTAGTGTCAATGGTTGTATGGCTGGATCAATGGGGACTGCAGTATAATGACTGGAGTAGGCTCAGTAAGGACACACTGAGCTACTGTCATGGTTGTATGGTTGGATCAATGGGGACTGCAGTATAATGACTGGAGTAGGCTCAGTAAGGACACACTGAGCTACTGTCACTGGTTGTATGGCTGGATCAATGGGGACTGCAGTATAATGACTGGAGTATTCTCAGTAAGGACACACTGAGCTACTGTCACTAGTTGTATGGCTGGATCAATGGGGACTGCAGTATAATGACTGGAGTAGGCTCAGTAAGGACGCACTGAGCTACTGTCACTGGTATTGTGGCTGGAGCAATAGGAACTGCAGAGTAGCAATGTTCAAGGTAAGGTGATGTAATAAAGATTTTTAAATGTATTTAACACTATGTTTGCGTTGTCCCCCGCTTTCGTGAAAGTGTGGGGACATTAAAACTGTCCCATATGTCAATCTGTCTGTCCGTCTGTCACAAAAACTTTTACATTGCTCATAACATTTGAATGGTAAGTGATAGGGCTTTCAAATTTCACATGTGTATTCCTTGTGACAAGAGGTTTCCATTAAAATGAAAAGTTTTGACCTCATGACCTTGACCTTTGACCTTCTTTACAAAAACTTTAGCATTGTGTAGACTTATGAATGGTAAGTGATAGGGCTTTGATATTTCTTATGTGTATTCCTTGTCACATGATTTTTCCATTGATACCAACATCTTTGAACCCAGTGACAGTGAACTTGACCTTTCACGTTCTTAACAGAAATGGTGTTTATACTAACAAAGATGCCACCAAGGGCATTCCTGTTTCACAAACAGAGGTTTATTCATTTCTATTTTACTTTCAAATTTCATTTTACTATATAAAGAGTTGAATAATAGCAAACAAACTATCTTGCATTTCTTTTATAGCTACTGTGAATGGTTGTATGGCTGGATCAATGGGGACTGCAGTATAATGATTGGAGTAGGCTCAGTAAGGACACACTGAGCTACTGTCACTCGTCAATGGGGACTGCAGAGAAGTAATGTTCAAGGTAAAGAGATGTTAAAAAGTATATTTGCTTTTCTATTTTTATGTCTTCCCCCCTACGGGGAGGAGACATATTGGTTTTGCCTTTGTCGTCCGCCTGTCTGTCCGTCTTTCCGTCTGTCATACATCGTGTCCGGGCTATATCTCCTGAACCGTTTGCCCGATCACTTTCATATTTTAGTATGTTGTTGCTTATGACCCGAAAGTTTCAAATCATCTTGACCCAAGGTCATGTGACCAAGGTCAAGGTCACTTAGTGCATTTTTAATGAAATTATGCATACATTCCTGTCCGGTCTATATCTCTTAAACCCTTTGCCGGATCACTTTCATATTTTAGTATGTTGTTGCTTATGACCCGTAGGTTTCACATCAGCATGACCCAAGGTCATATGACCAAGGTCAAGGTCACTTAGTGCATTTTTAATGAAACTGTACATACATTCCAGTCCGTGCTATATCCCTTGAACCGTTTGCTGGATAACTTTCATATTTTAGTATGTTGTTGCTTATGACCCAGAGGTTTCACATCACCATGACCCAAGGTCAAGGTCACTTAGTGCATTTTTAATGATATTGTGCATACATTCTTGTCTGGGCTATTTCTCTTGAACCGTTTGCCGGATCACTTTCATATTTTAGTATGTTGTTGCTTATGCCCCAAAGGTTTCACATCACCATGACCCAAGGTCATGTGACCAAGGTCAAGGTCACTTAGTGCATTTTTAATTATATTGTGCATACATTCTTGTCTGGGCTATATCTCTTGAACCGTTTGCCGGATCACTTTCATATTTTAGTATGTTTTTGCTTATGACCCGAAGGCTTCACATCACCTTGATCCAAGGCCAGGGTCACTTACTACATTTTTAACGAAATTGTAGATACATTCTTGTTTAGGCTTTATCCCTTGGACCGTATACTGGATTGCTTTCAAGTTTAAGAATGTATTTAGTCATGACCAAAAGGTTTCACCTGGACCCATGGTCATTTGATCAAGGTCAAAGTTACTTAGTACATTTTAATGAAATTGTACATGCTATCCCATTGGGGCTGTATCTCTTTTAACTATTTATCAGATCACCGTCATATTTTAGTATGTTGTTGCTTATTATGTAAAGGTTTCACATCACGTTGACTCAAGGTCATGCGACCAAAGTCAAGGTCAATTAGTATATTTTAAATGAAATTGTATTTGTTACATGTATTATGTCCAGGCTTAATCTTTTGAACAATGATCAGATCACGTCATATTTTAGTATGATGGTGCTGATGACCCAAAGGTTTCACACCTCCTTGATTCAAGGTCATATGACTAAGGTCAAGTATTACATTTTTTAATGAAATTGTAAATGCTATTGAGTCTGGGCTATATCTGTGGAATCGTACACTGGATCACTCTTATACTATAGTATGCCGTTGCTCAGGATTGGAGGGTTTCTTATCATCTTGACCCAAGGTCATGTGACCAAGGTCAAGGTCACTTAGTGCATTTTTAATGAAATTATGCATACATTCCTGTCCGGGCTATATCTCTTGAACCGTTTGCCCGATCACTTTCATATTTTAGTATGTTGTTGCTTATGACCCGTAGGTTTCACATCACCTTGACCCAAGGTCATGTGACCAAGGTCAAGGTCACTTTGTGCATTTTTAATGAAATTATGCATACATTCCTGTCCGGG
This sequence comes from Pinctada imbricata, assembly GCA_033119305.1. Lineage (NCBI taxonomy): Eukaryota > Metazoa > Mollusca > Bivalvia > Pterioida > Pteriidae > Pinctada > Pinctada imbricata. The sequence goes on from VSWD01000009.1 coordinate 26,548,556, forward strand.
CTATATCTCTTGAACCATTTGCCGGATCACTTTCATATTTTAGTATGTTGTTGCTTATGACCCAAAGGTTTCACATCACCTTGACCCAAGGTCATGTGACCAAGGTCAAGGTCACTCAGTGCATTTTTTAATGAAATTATGCATACATTCCTGTCCGGGCTATATCTCTTGAACTGTTTGCCGGATCACTTTCATATTTTAGTATGTTGTTGCTTATGACCCAAAGGTTTCACATCACCATGACCCAAGGTCTTGTGACCAAGGTCAAGGTCACTTAGTACATTTTTAATGAAACTGTACATACATTCCAGTCCGTGCTATATCCCTTGAACGTTTGCCGGATAACTTTCATATTTTAGTATGTTGTTGCTTATGACCCAAAGGTTTCACATCAGCATGACCCAAGGTCATATGACCAAGGTCAAGGGTACTTAGTGCATTTTTAATGAAACTGTACATACATTCCAGTCCGTGCTATATCCCTTGAACCGTTTGCTGGATAACTTTCATATTTTAGTATGTTGTTGCTTATGACCCAGAGGTTTCACATCACCATGACCCAAGGTCATGTGACCAAGGTCAAGGTCACTTAGTGCATTTTTAATGATATTGTGCATACATTCTTGTCTGGGCTATTTCTCTTGAACCGTTTGCCGGATCACTTTCATATTTTAGTATGTTTTTGCTTATGACCCGAAGGCTTCACATCACCTTGACCCAAGGCCAGGGTCACTTACTACATTTTTAATGAAATTGTACGTACTAATATTGTCTGGGCTATATCTCCTGAACCCTTTTTACAATTGTTTTCATATTTTAGTATGTTGTTTCTAAGGACTAAATGTTTCTTATCACATTGTCCCAAGGTCACATGGTTAAGGTAGCTTCTTACTTTGGTAATGAAATTGTATATGCTAAGCATGTCCAGGCTGAAATTGTCTATCCTAATAATGTTTAGGCTTTATATTTTGAGCCGTGTATCCAATCACTAATTCAGTTTTTTAGCTCACCTTGACGAAGTTGTGATGAGCTTATGCTATAACCCCGGCGTCCCCGTCCCCGTCCGCGTCCTCGTCCGCATCCGCGTCCACGTCCGGTTAAAGTCTTTGGGGTAACTCAGTATCTGACAAAGTACTGATGCTACAGTAACCAAACTTGCACAAGTGATTCATCTTGGGATGCTGAGGTGAACCCATGCATTGGATGCAGCATCTGACCTACATTTTCCAGTTGAATGACTTTGTCAATGTCTGGTTAAAGTTTTTGGGGTAGTTCAGTATCTGACAAAGTACTGATGCTACAGTAACCAAACTTGCACAAGTGATTCATCTAGGGATGCTGAGGTGAACCCATGCATCGGATGCAGCATCTGACCTACATTTTCCGGTTGAATGTCTTTGTCAATGTCTGGTTAAAGTTTTATGGGTAGTTCAGTATCTGACAAAGTACTGGTGCTACAGTAACCAAACTTGCACAAGTGATTCATCTTGGGATGCTGAGGTGAACCATGCATCAGATGCAGCATCTGACCTACTTTTTCCGCTTGAGTGATTTTGCCTTATAAGGCCAATATTGAGCAAAGTATAAGTGCTTCATGTACCAAACTTGCATATTGGATGTATCTTTGATCAAACTTTCATAAAATGACCTTGACCTACTTTTTCCACTTGAGAGATTTTGTCTTTAAAAGCCAATATCGAGCAAAGTATAAGTGCTACATGTACCAAACTTGCATATTGGATGTATCTTTGATCAAATTTTCATAAAGTGACCTTGACCTACTTTTTCCACTTGAGTGATTTTGCCTTTAAAGGCCAATATTGAGCAAAGTATAAGTGCTACATGTACCAAACTTGCATATTGGATGTATCTTTGATCAAACTTTCATAAAATGACCTTGACCTACTTTTTCCGCTTTAGTGATTTTGCCTTGAAAGGCCAATATTGAGCAAAGTATAAGTGCTACATGTACCAAACTTGCATATTGGATGTATCTTTGATCAAACTTTCATGAAATGACCTTGACCTACTTTTTCCACTTGAGTGATTTTCTTAATATACATGTACTTAGAGATATGTTTTTAAATTGAATTTTGCTGCCGTGAGGTGAGCTTCGTAATCTTTGATTACACTATGTTTGATGCTCATGATCCATACAGTGTTAAACGTCATCAAATTCAATAGCATCATTTAAAAGCAGATAAGTTTGCAGCATGGACCAGACATGCATGTTTCGGGTACTTAACCCTCGTCAGTGAGTGTAGGTTTCAGATCACCTATATCCAAGGTCATGTGACCAAAGTCAATTTCTTTAAATATGCTTATAATGAAATTGTATATGCCAATCATGTTTGGGCTTTACCTCAAACAATGTGATGAATCACTTTCATGTTTTAGTATGATGTTGCCCATGACTCAAAGGTTTCACATCATTTTGCATTTTGGCCTAAGATCAAAGTAACTTAGAGGGAGGGGGGAGACATCTGTTTTTTTATGAAAAACATTTTTGTTTAATTCATTACTATTTTTCTATCGATTTCATATTACTATAGAAAGAGCTGAATAATAGCAAACTTTCTTACATTTCTTTTATAGCTTCTGTCTTTAGTTGTATGGCTGGATCAATAGGGACTGTGCACAGTATAATGACTGGAGTAGGCTCAGTAAGGACACACTGGGCTACTGTCATTGGTTGTATGGCTGGATCAATGGGGACTGCAGAGTAATGACTAGAGTAGGCTCAGTAAGGACACACTTAGCTACTGTCACTGGTTGTATGGCTGGATCAATGGGGACTACAGTATAATGGCTGGAGTAGGCTCAGTAAGGACACACTGAGCTACTGTCACTGGTTGTTTGGCTGGATCAATGGGGCCTGCAGTATAATGGGTGGAGTAGGCTCAGTAAGGACACACTGAGCTACTGTCACTGGAATGGCTGGACCAATGGGGACTGCAGTATAATCCTTAGAGTAGGCTCAGCAAGAACACACAGAGCTACATTCAGTTGTCGCAAGGACTTCAGAGTAATTATGTTCAAGGTAGGGAGATTCAATTAAGATTTAAGAATGTCTATTTGCTTTTCCATTTTTTACCGAGCTGTGACAAATGTCTGGGGAGCTAATGTCATCATCTGAGTGGTGGTGGCAGTTACGTGAACAAAACTTGAAGGGGTAGGGCTTTGATATTTTACATGTGGATACCTCATCCCCAGATCGTTCATTTGGGACCTTGAGTTTTGACCTAGTGACCTTGACCTTGAAGTTTGACCAACTTTTAAAAAACTTTAACCTGGGTTATATTTCATGCACTATAAGGGGTAGGGCTTTGATATTTCACATGTGGATACCTCATTACCAGACCTTTCATTTGGAACCTTGATTTGACCTTGAAGTTTGACCTACTCTTGAAAAACTTTAGCCTGGATTATACCTCCTGTGCAATAAGGGGTAGGGATTTGATATTTCACATGTGCATTCCTCATGATGAGACCTTTCACTTAAAACCTTTACTTTTGACCTATTGACCTTGACCTTAAAGTTTGACCTACTTTTAAACAAACTTTAACCTGGGCTATATCTCATGTACTACAAAGGATATGGCTTTGGTATTTTACATTCAATATCTTCATGACCAGACTTTTCACTTTAGACCTTGATGTTTGACCTTGTGACCTATATCTTTGAGTTTGACTTACTTTGAAAAAAAAATATCCTGGGTTATATCTCATGTACTATAAGGGGTAGGGTTTTGATATATGACTGGAAGATTAATCAAGACCAGAGCTTTCATTTGATTCAATGACTATAGACCTAATGACCTTGACCTGACCTTTGACCTACTTTTAACCTATAAGATTGATATTTCACATATAGATTTCTCATGACCATAGCTTTCATTTGATACCATGCCTTTTGTCATAGTGACCTTGACATTTGATACTTTTGAACTATAAGGAATAGGGCTTTGATATTTCACTTATAAATTCCTCATGGCCAGAACCTTCCTTTAATACCATGACCTTTCACCTAGTGACCTTGACTTTTGATCTACCTTTATAACACTTTAACATTGATTCAGATATTTTACATGTAAATTCTTTTGACCTGAGTTTTCATTTGATATCATTCATGACTTTTGACCAAGTGACTTTGACCTTCAGAACTATAAGGGGTTTGATATGTCATATTTAGAATCCTCATAATCATAGCTTTCATTTCATATCATGACTTTTGACTTAGTGACCTTGACCTTTATTTTTTATGAAGTTGTCATTTTACTACCAAAAACCTGCAAGGTGAGCGATATTGTCTTCTGACAAGTATTATTATCAGCAGTTTCCTCATTGTACGTTAGATTAAAATTGTCATTCAGTTCCTCTTTGCTGAAGATATAAGATTAGCAACGTACTTGTGTTTGTATTTATGTGAGAAAGTATGATCAAGAGGCTCTGAGATACATTTAGTACAATTCTTCTTTCAGATGAAAAGCAGCTGTGACAAGAGAGTTTTGATAAACATGCTAGAGTTTCATGGAGAGTGTACGATGAAATAGACTGAAATAGACTAAATATTAATGATAGACGGTTCTGAAGAGAAGTGAAGAATTTGGAAACCAGAGAAGATAATCCATTAGTTTGACCTTGACCTCCAGAATTCACAGTCATCTTTGCTATAGAAATTAGATGGTAATTTTTCATTTGTTGTACATAAGTTTATTGTATACTATTCATTAGAGATAATTTTAGTAAGTAGTTACCATGTGTTTGAGTCTAGAATATGTATAACCTTCTAAGCTGTCATTTCATTCTCCCGCCACAATAGTATTTTGCCTTGTACTCCCTAATCATTGTATGAAGGATCCACATTTTAGTTATCCAGACTTGTCTTGATAATTGGGTCTCTACCAGCCTTACACATCCTCCTCTAGCCTGGGTAATTTAAGGGTAATAAAGGGGTTATAATGTATCCAGCCTGTACTGTGATTGATGAACAGGGCATGCTCTCCTCCAGCCTTGGTAATCAATAGGGTATCGAGCCTGCATCCAGCCATAGTCGTAAGGGTAATAAAGACGTTATTGTATCCAGTCTATACTATGATTGATGAACAGGGCATGCCCTCCCCCAGCCCGGGTAATTTAAGGGTAATAAAGGGGTTATTGTATCCAGCCTGTACTGTGATTGATGAACAGGGCATGCTCTCCTCCAGCCTTGGTAATCAAAAGGGTATCCAGCCTGTGTAAGGGTAATAAAGGGTTACTGTATCCAGCCTAACAGGGCATGCCCTCCCCCAGTCCGGGTAATTTAAGGGTATCCAGCCTGCATCCAGCCATAGTCGTAAGGGTAGTGAAGGGCTCGCATCTAGCCCTAATATTCTCCCACAGAATTGCTATCTGTGGGAGATGTGGAGTGGGAAAGGGAGGTAAATGTTATAATAACTATTGGTAACATTACTTGTAGAGAGGAATCTAAATTGGATAGACTATGGAACAACATAGATGTGATGTCCTGACAACATGATTCAACAACTTGCTTGACTAGGTTTGATTACGTCAGGTCTTTTTCCTTTTTTTTTTTTTACTTTTTATTTTTTTCTTGGTCTTTTGGGGTTAGGATTTGGTTGTGGTGGTTCGTGGTAGACTTATGTAAGCAAGCACGGCCAAACAAGTTTTTGAATCATGCTGCCAGGACCTCTCACATCTAGTTGTTCTATATAGTCTCTCCAATTTATTTTCCTGTAGTCAAGTCCTGTTACTAGGTTATTGTAACATAAAGCCAAACTTTCCAATTCCACTGTCACTTCTCCAGCCATAAAACTGAGTTTTTGCACTCTAAAATATCTACATTTATGTCTTGTAAATAAAACATTTTTTATAAGTCAAGTGCTCATATGAATTTATGATCATTGGTTGAAATTGTTTCCCTCCTCATGAATTATGAGCTACCTATTCTAATAGTATGTATGTTATTGTATACTGTCAGTAATTGAAATTATCCCTTTTCTTTTACATCTAATTTGGAAAATATTTTGAAACAATTTATGATTAGTCTATCAGCAAAAATTAGTTTGACATCAAATGAAAAATGGTATAAATTTTACCTGAAATCATCACAATAACATGAAACAGTAACATAAAATTATCACCACTATAAAGCACTATCCTCAAACAGTAACATGAAATCATTATTACACTTTTTTCAAACAGTACCATGACATAATCCACACTATCCTCTACAGTAACTTGAAGCGCCACATTATCCTCAAACAGTAACTTAAAATCATCACACTATTCTCAAACAGTAACATGAAATCACCATCACACTATCCTAAACAGTAACATACATTCATTGCCACACTATCCTTAAACAGTAACAAATCATAACCACACTATCCTTAAACAGTAGCATGAAATTACCATCACATTATCCTCAAACAGTAACATACAATCATCACCACACTATCTACAAACTGTAACAAGAAATGATAACCTCACTATCTTCAAACAGTTAGATGAAATAACCACACTATCATCAAACAGTAACATACAATCTTCACCACATTATCCTCAAACAGTATCATGACATAATCACCACACTATCCGCAAACAGGAACATGAAATCATCTCACTGTCCTCAAACAGTAACATAACATAACCTCACTATCCTCAAACAGTGTAATGACATAATCTGCGCTTTTCTTGACAGTAACATAAAGTAATCACCACACTATCCTCAAACAGTAACATAAAACTATCACACTATTCTCAAGCAGTAACATGAAATCACAATCACACTATCCTAAAAAAATCAGCATCACACTATCCTGAAACAGTAAAATACATTAATCACCACACTATCCCCAAACAGTACCAAGAAATCATAACCACACTATCCTCAAATAGTAACACAAAATTATTTCACTATCCTCAAATAGTAACATACATTCATCACAACACTATCATTAAACAGTAACAAGAAATCATCACACTTCAAACATTAACATAAAATCACCTGCACACTATCTTCATACCATAACATAAATCAATTCATCCTCAAACAGTTACATGAAATCATCACTTTATTATCCTAAAACAGTATCATGACATAATCCGCACTATTCTCCACAGTAACAGGAAGTCATCACCACACTATCCTCAAACAGTTACATAAAATCATCACCACACTATCCTCAAACATTACTATAAAAGCATCTCCACACTATCCTTTAGCTTTTACACAAAATCATCACACTATCCTAAAACAGTTATACAACATCACCATACTATTTTCAAACAGTAACATAAAGTCATCAACACACTATCTTCAAACATTAATCATAAGAAAATACTATCACTATCCTCAAAAAGTTACATGAAATCATCACACTATACTAATCTTCAAAAAGTAACATGAAATCATCACACTATACTATCCTCAAAAAGTTACTTGAAATCATCACACTATACTCTCCTCAAAAAGCATTCATTCTACTATTTTCATTTTTTATCACTTTTTGATGATCATTTTTCCAATCAAACAAATTGAGCTGGTGAATACTGGTAGTGCTGTTGAAAGCTTCTACATTAAAAAGTTCAGTGTTTTTGTAATATTTTGTTGTACATGAATAAGTAATGAATTCAATCTTTTTCTAAAAGCGTAAAGTTAAAGGTCAAACATCAAGGTCAATGTGTGACTTTGTTTGTACCTATATAATACAATGTGATTAATATGCTTTATAATTTTGTTTCTTAATTTTGTATCGTTTTTAATTATACATATAACATAATAGTGATGTAAATGGCTGGAGAAGTTTAAGCATTAAGGTTGAAGATCCATAACCTACAGATTAAACACAAGTCCCGATTATATGAAATTGAAATTTCTTACACTAATTATAACTAACGAAATTTCTATAAAGTATTTTAAGAATTATACTTATGTTTTTAGGCTTTGTGCATTGTAGTGTAGTTTGGTATTGAATAACTCTAAGTCAATATTTGATTATAGAAATGTACTGAAGAAAAAATTAAATAAAAATGCAAAGAAGTAATTGACTAGAAACAATTTGAGTATGTCAAATATTTCAAGTTTTCCACAAACCATAGACTTGGCCAATTATTGTCAAGTACAAAACTGTACCTTTGTTTATTAAAAAGAATGCATTATATTTTTTATGGAAAACAAATCAATTTTTTTAGCAAAATAATGAAATTCAATGAAAGTTATGGATTGTCACCTTAAGTTGTTTGTTAGTATCTGTATTACATTTTGATAATCATTTCACCCAGTTTCAGAGTTTTTACCCAAGTGGTTTTTATCTGTTTTCCTCTGGGTTTAAAGATTTTCAAATCTCATACATGAAAAATTTGAGAGTTGAACATTTTTGTTGTTTTTAATGACCCGTAGTTAAGTTTGTTTTGTATTTGAACATTGTTATGATATCTTTTATTTTATACAATAACTGTTGATACATGTTATTTTACATATAATTTCTTTTCAAGATTTTCATTCCTTAAGTAAATACTTTGTTTATATACTTGAAAGAAAAGATATCTTGTGTAAAATAAACAATTGAAAAGAGCATTCCGTAGTCATTGATTCTTCAGCATGCATCAAAGATCCAGGAGGTGATTGCTAGAACTTTTAGTTTGAATGAGGTCAGAGGTTATAAATGTTAGAGGTCATGTCAGATCTTTGAGTTAACATCCAAGGTCAAACAATTTTGACAGAAACAGAAAAGAGTTACTGAAGTGAAGGCCATGTCAATTTCACCAGAAAAGATCCTAAAGTATTGACATTTCCAAGCAAATTTTTCCAGACATTGTTGTTATGGAATCTGAAATAAATGAGGTAGACCAACAAATCATATAAAGATGAAAGTCGCAATTGTAAGAAAATGTCAAGATGTTGACCTAATTCCGATCAGGAGATATATTTTTGACAATTTTTAACCAAGAGGTCAAGGTTACTTTGTGTGTACTATGTGGTTGTGCTGCCTGCCATCAGTAGAATATTTATGCCTCCTGCAAACAAAGTGGAGAGGGGGGGGGGGTTATAAAAGGAATCACCCTGTCGGTCCGTCCAACTGTCTGTCCATCAAACCTTGTCCAGAGCTAACTCCTCCCCCTGTGGATAGCTTTCAATCACATTTCACAGAAACATTCATTAGGACCCAAGGGTCTTTCATGACCTTTGAACAAAGGTCAAGGTCACAATAGACACATTTAGTAAAACCTTGTCCAGAACATAACTCCTCCTTCTGTGGATGGATTTCAATAATATTTCACAGAAATGTTCCCTAGGATGTAAGGGTGCTGCATGACCTTGAACCAAGGTCACAATAGACACCATTGGTAGAACAACGTACGGGGCATAACTCCTCACCCTGTAGATTTCAATTATATTTCACAGAAATGTTCCTTAGGACCTATGGGTGTGCAATGACCTCGAACAAAGGTCAAGGTCACAATAGACATCATTAGTAAAATATTGTTCAGAATATAGCTACTACCCCTTTCCTTGGTTTCAATATATTTCACAGAAAAGTTTCTTAGGACCCAAGGGTGTGTCATGACCTTGCGCCAAGGTCAAAGGTCAAGATCACAAGAGACACCATTAGTAAAGCCTTTTCCAGATCATAACTCCTCTCCCTGTGGATTATTTTCAATAATATTTCACAGAAACGTTCCTTTGGACCTAAGGGTGCTTTATGACCTTGAACCAAGGTCAAGATTACAATAGACACCATTGGTTAAACATTGTCCGGGGCATAACTCCTCCCCCTACTGATGAATTTCAATAATATTTCACAGAAACGTTTTTAGGACCTTATTGTGTGTCATGATCTGAAACATAGGTCAAAGATCAAAGGTCATAATAAACATTATGTTCACAACCATGTCGGGGTCATACCTCCTCCCCCTGTTCATGGATTTCAATAATGTTCTTTATGAACTACGGATACTATGTCATGACGATAACCAAGGTCTAAGGCCAATTTCACAATAGACGCATCCAAGATAACTTTTCAAACAGTTTTCATTATAGCTGGGTTGCATATGATAGATACCAACGCAAGGAAGCATCATACACTTACTTACCATGAGTCAAGGAAGACCTCTATTGGTTTTGGAATCCGAAGGTCAAGGTCTTAAACTCTGATGATTGAAGAAATGGTTTCCAATTAATATTGCACCTATGATTAGGAAATTGCAAGAAATAATTACAATATAATTAAATATTTTACACTTTTATGAGTAAATTTTACAGTTTTTAGCTCACCCGAGCGAAGCTCAAGTGAACTACAATTGTGATAGTGCGCCCTCTGTCGTACATCTGTCTGTCCGTCCGTCCGGCATCGACATCTCTGCAACCCGCTGCACAGAAGTTCACAAAACCTTACAGGAAGCAAGTACTTAATGTCCTCTACCAGGTTTGTATTTTTCTTGCTGAACGGTCAGCAAATATGGCCGCCGAGGGCTGTGATTGGCTGACACATTTTCGACTTCTCCTCTGCAACTGCTGCACAGAATTTCGCGAAATCTTACAGGAAGCAAGTAGACGAGGTTCTCTTCCAAGTTTGTGCTTTTCATACATATCGGTCTACAAATATGGCCGTCTTGGGTTCTGATTCAGTTGTACAAAAGGGCCTCCACCAAATTGGCCAAGATAATTCTTTTGGGCCCCCTTGGGCCTCTTGATTCTGTAAATTCCAAAAAATTACATTTCTATACGCTCGTCTTAAGACGGGACGTATTATGTTATGGCGCTGTCCGTGTGTCCGTCCGTCTCCCCGTCCGAGGTAATGTTTTCCAGATGGATTGAAACTTGACAAATGACGTATATCAAACGGCGTAAGATCCAGTTCGAGTTTCGGCAAAATCGACCTTTTTTAGCAGAGTTATGGCCTTTGAACATAGAAAATTTCAACAATTTTACAGTTTTCCGGACTTTTCTTCTCAGCTATTGAATTGACACTTGATATATGCCTTTATGATAATTGATTACAGATACAGTTCGAGTTTCGGGAAAATTGACCTATTTTTAGCAGAGTTATGGCCCTTGAACATTTTTCGCAGCCTTTGCAGATATATGCCTTTATAATAAATGATTACAGATCCACTTTGAGGTTAAGAAAAATTGACCTATTTTTGGCAGAGTTATGACTCTTGAACATAGAAATTTTCAACGATTTTTCAGTTTTCCGGACTGTTTTTTCGCAGCCTTTGCAGCTATTGAATTGAAACTATATATGCTTTTTCTTTTTTTCGCAGCCTTTGCAGCTATTGAACTGAAACTTGATATAATATGCCTTTATAATAAATAATTACAGATCAAGTTCGAGTTTCTGGAATATTTACCTATATTTAGCAGAGTTATGACCCTTGAACATAGAAATTTTTAACAATTTACAGTTTCGTAGACTTTTTGTAGCCTTTGAAGCTATTGGATAATAAATAATTACAGGTCTAATTCAAGTCTCTGAACAGTTGATCTATTTTCAGCAGAGTTATGGCCCTCAAACTTCGAAAATTTTATCAATTTTACAGTTTCCTGGACTTTTGTTTTTGCAGCTTTTGCAGCTATTGAATTGAAGCTTGGTACACACCTTCATTATAATGAATATCAGATCTGATTTTGGTTTGTGATTAATTTACTTTTTTTGTTTGGGGTCCGTCGATGCTCAATTTGGTGCTCTATTGTGTTTGCTGTTGAGATTATCGTCAGGATCTTCTTTAACTCATTTATGCCACACTTATGCCCTTTGCCGTGCGAAGCTCGTAAAAAAGTTCCCCGCGAGGGGTTTGACCGTAAGTGTTTTGAATATTTTTCCCTGACATGGTTGCCATAGCACTTTCTATATAGACATAACTTTTGACAGTACAATGCATGTTTTTTTATATATTGCTTTATTTTCGTGCATGAACATCGACGGCGGGTTCGGCAAGCCAACAGGGGATGCTTACTCCTCCCGGGTACCTGGTCCCACCTTTATTTGCTAGGGGTCCGTCGATGCTCAATTTGGTGCTCTATTGTGGTGCTGTTGCGATTATCGTCAGGATCTTCTTTAACTCATTAAACTGACATAATTGCATTCACAAAATTCACGACGGGCGTATCTTGCAGCGGTGGTGTTGCTATTTGTTCTGTAAATTGTACACTTTTATGTGTAAATTATACACTTTCATGTGTAAATTATACACTTTCATGTGTAAATGTACACCCTTTTCTGTAAATTTCACACATTAATATGTAAATGTTACTCATTAAATATGTAAATTTTACTCATTAAATGTGTAAATTTCACACTTTTATGTGTAAATTTTACACTTTTATGTAAAATCTTTACACTTTTTCTGTAAAATCAGTACATTTTATACGGTCACGTTTTGGTATTTGAGGCACTTTTCAAACCGTAGAAATCAAGAGGTGATCATTGATTTACAATCGTAATATACAGGTACCAACCATCCTGAATGGACAGACGGATGAAACGATATTTACTTTGACCAATGAAAGTTAACCGATGATTCGCTTCGCGGGTATAAATAAATTTAACTGAAGTTAAACTGTAAAATTAGAATTAATTGAATATAATAAAACATATATATACAAATTTATCATGCCTCGTACTAATTTCGGTCAATGACGTTACGCGGTGCCCTACCTTGACACCGAGGTAGGTCACTAAATTTTCAAACGTCAAATATTACACAGAAAACGTTACGAAATGGTTCTCGGCGTGATAAATTCTTTATAGGATTAATTCCTGTCGTACTTCCTACTCAAAGTAGGTTTGTAAATATGTAGCGGGTTCGGCCTCCGGCCTCACCCCCCCCCCCCCAACAAATTTACAAACCTACTTAGAGTAGGAAGTATGACAGGAACAAACCCTATAACTAATAGTAGTAACAGTGGTGGATCTAGCAATCTTCATCCTAAGTGGGGGCTTGTTGAGTGGCGAACTTTGTCGATTTTAATCGATTTGGCGGGGGGGGGGGGGGGGGTTCATATCAGAAGAGTTTACTACATGTACGAAACTTTTTGGCTAAAATTTCAAAATAAAAATTTCTCCAAAAACCCGCGTTAATTTTAGCTACAATAAACAGTTTCATAGACTTTTTTTGCAGCCTTTGAAGGGCCATAGAAATTTTCAACAATTTTACAGTTTTCCTGACTTTTTTTTCACAGCCCTTGCAGCTTTTGAATTAAAACTTGATATATGCGTTTATAATAAATAATTACAGATCCAGTTGGAGTTTCGGAAAAATTGACCAATTTTTAGCAAAGTTATGGCCCTTGAAATAGAAATTTTCCCGAACTCCCGATATGGGAGTGAGACCAGGTGCCCAGGAAGAGTAAGCATCTCCTGCTTGCATGTAACACCCGCCACTTCAATTCAGTAGAACTGTCACATCCGGTTACTTCCATTTCGGAAGACATAGAGTACACTCCTTGGTTGGATGGTTCAAATGGTCTATGACAGAATATCATCCACCATTCTTGATAGTGGCATAATAGTGTATGACGAGTTCCCCATATCGACCGTAGAACTTCCTCAGTGACGATGTTAGTCAATCACAAACATATCCCTGACTGAGAAGCTTATCTGAAAGACGCCTAGCTCAGAACAAAATCCGTATATTTGGTACTTGCTCTGGCATAGCGTAGAAACTGAGATATGAACACGCCATAAGCAGGCGATGAATGGATGTTGCTACTCAGAAAAGGAAAGTTTGTAATGCTTAAATTGAAGTCGTCACGTTTGTCATAGAGTGAGGTGTTCATGTGACCATCAGTGTCGTAGGACAACATCATGTCCAAATAGGATGCTGAAATATTTGTTTCTGTAGTTTCTTTGACTTCAAGCTCCGAAGGATAGATACTGCTCAGGTAATCCGCGAAATTTGGATTATTGATGGACAACACATCGTCTATGTATCTGTAAGTGAACACTCTTGCACTCCATGTCTTCCGAAATGGAAATTACCGGACGTGATAGTTCTAACGAATTGAAGCGGCGGGTGTTGTATGCAAGCAGGAGATGCTTACGTTTCCTGGGCACCTGGTCTCACTCTCATATCGGGAGTCCGCTTCTTTTCGTGTGGTGGAGGTTTCTGTTTGTTTGCTTTGATTTCTGTTTTATCCTGATTTTGTATGCCTTCTAAATTTTGTGCTGTATACAGGGATATGGTCATTATCCATATTTGTCATTGATCATAGATTTTGTTTGGCTATGCTACTGAATCGACCCTACAGGAAATTTGGAGCCAGGCACTCTTTGCAAAGTAAATGCATGCACAAATTTCTAAAAAATAAAACTAGAGGGCGCTACTGAAATGAATTTTGGCTGTGTCTGAAAGTAAATAACTTTGGTTGGAAAAAACAACCGTAAGTAGACTCTATTAATCACAAAAAATGGGTATACACATCCATGATAAATACAAAACAAAAGATAAATATTGAGGAGATTCTCAACAGTGACAACAAAGGGTAGATGGCGCAACTGAAATGAATCTAGCGCGGCGACACACAAACTCAAATGATCATATTTAAACCGTGATAACTAACTTCCAGATTCTTCTTTGTCGGCAAATAAGGATTTATACTATAATTTGAAAACAAAGTTCGAAACCAATGATTTCAAAATTTGTCAAACATAATAATTTCTAGAGGAACGTGCTAAAAATATTAGCTGGACACAGTAAATATAGAAGACTTGTGATTTCAACTCATAATTCCTCCCTTCTTTTCTCATAATAAAAGGTGATCCCTGATTATTTAGAAAAAAAGATAAATATTTGCCAAATTTCGTACAATAACATTTTTGGACATTAAAACATCATGACAATAAGAAAACTTATATCAACCTCTGAATATTTTCTAAAACAAAGACAGGATAAAAGGTTCACCATGTCATAAAACAAGAAATTTGATACTAGCGAGGAAAAAACCGAATTTCGTCTCGTGATTCGAACCCGGTACCTCCTGTTTAGATGACACACACCTTTACCGATTGAGCTAATTTAGCAGTGTTATTTAATCTATCAATTTATAAACCGGTTCAAACATAAATATAAAAAAATCAACTTCTTTGTCATTCTTCAGTGTGGAAGGCGAGTTCGAAGTTCCTCTGAGCTTTATTGAAAACAAATGAAAATGCTGGGTGTATAATTGTCAATTTAAAAATTAATGGTAATATACTAAATCTTCTTGGAGTCTTGTCCAAAGAGTGTAAAAATTATGAGCATCACTGACATTGTTTTTATTTTCCTTTGTAAATTAATGTGAAGATTGCCCCCCCCCCCCCCCCTGTGTTTCCCATACATTTGTATCTATACATGATTTGTAGAAATAGCTGAAACCTCAACGAAACTCAGAGACAGGGTTGTCAAAGGATTGAGAGAAATGCCCTGTGTTCAGATTGGGAAACAACCTATACGTCTTATGTAAGCAATTGTCGCTTGAGAGGACGCAAGTATTCATACGTCAACAAGGAAAATTGGGTTAATATGGTAAGATTAATAGAAGACAAATTTAGTGTACTTTATTTACATGTACAATTCTCTAATCACTTAAAGGTATTGTTTGAGAATGAAAAAAAGCCGTCGTCATTTTTGGATGGGAATTGTGATCAAATTATATTTGTACTGCTTTATTTTCTTCACAACATTATTCAGGAAAGAAGAGAACATCCACAAAAAGGAGTAAAATTGAAAGTTTACATTTTTTCAACTGCTAGTAGGAATGATTTCCCTTTGTCATGCTTCTCTAAAGCGTATTCATCTCGTAATAATTAACACCTTTCCCTATTGGGCCTTCGTGGTGTAGTGGTTAAAACACTGGTCAAAGAGCAAAGACCGTGACCACAGAAAATAAGGGTAGATGGTTCAAATCTGCCTGGTTATCAGAAATAACAAGGCAATTAATTTTTTTCGCCTTGTTTTGTATTTTGTTCGTTTTTGGGATGAAGATATCTTTATGTATAATAATTTCAAATTTGCCATTTTGCATTTTATTACTTTGTTTTGCTTTGGCCCTTTATCAATTTTACATGATATATATTATTTTGCTATTTCGGAAACTTTCCATTTCATCCAAAATATCATCGAAATTGAAGGAGATTGACATCTTAGTACCATCCCTCCGATGATATTTTGATCATAGATTTTGTTTGGCTATGCTACTGAATCGGCCCTACAGGAAATTTGGAGTCGCGCACTCTTTGCAAAGTAAATGCTTTCATAAATAAAACCAGAGTTCGCTACTGAAATGAATTTTTGCTTTGTCTGAAATTAAATAACATTGGCTGAAGCATTACTGATGAAGACTTACCGAAACACGTGTCTTTAGCATTAAAATTGGTTTGAAATATTCTTCAAGATGGTAAAGAGTTGGAACACTTCAGTATTATTAAGACGTTTAATTTAAAGATTTGCTGTTTTATGTACGTCCCTTATATACGACTTAACGTATCCAATATACAAATGAAGATCTCGTGGACGTCTCGTCCATTTAAACAATGTTAAATTTATCTCGGTAATCTTCGGCTGTGTCTCGATAGTTTCCGTGGCTTTAGTGACGGTCGGCATGTTGACCTTTGGTGATAGAAATCATTATGTATGTTGTATTAGGTATATTTAGGTAAAAATATGCCATGATTCTAACTATATCATACACTTGATATTTATTTGTACAACGGATACCTTAAGTCAGTGAGAGAAAGTAAAAAACAACCGTAAGTAGATTCCATGAATCACAAACAATGGGTATTCACATCCATGATAAATACAAAACAAAATATAAATATTTAGGAGATTCTCACCAGTGACAACAGCAGGTAAGGTGATGAAACTGAAATGAATTTAGAGCGCAAATTCAAAATATCATATTTAAACCGTGATAACATCCTTCTAATATGATACTTTTTATTCCGGCAAATAAGTATTTATAGTACAATTAGAAAAAAAAACTAGAAGTCTCTGACGAGACTGAAGCTCTCCTGGTTGTTTAGTAAAATATATAACTAAATAACAACTATTTTTTACGACCCAAGGGTAAGGGGCTAAAAAAGTATATCAGATGCGCAAGCGTAACATTAAGCGTAAGTCTGAACATAATGAACAAATCTTTTTTATCAGTCATACTTTCTAAGTAACAGTGTTCAGAAGATTACATAGAGTTGTATACTAGAAAATGACCACATCCATTTTCCAAGAACCTGGAGGTCAGGTGCTAAAACTGATTATCAAGTGGATAATAAAACCGCATACCCTTTACATATGCATTATGAAAAAAAGAATTTATACTCCATCAATTATGCACTCTGAGAAGACCCTTGGGTAAAGGGCTCAAACAAAACTTCAAGTGCACACCTAGATCATAGACCTTGAACATTGCAAAAGGAATTAACTATCTATCATTTACACTTTCTGAGAAATGGTGACCACAAGATTACACAGGGTTATATAAGAGGAAACGACCACACCCTTTTCTAAGACTCTGGGGGTCAGGGGCTCTAACAAAATATCTTGTGCTTAACTCATCATAGACATATCATATAGCAAAAAGAAATAACTTTCTATTATTTATACTTTCTGAGAAATGGTGACTTAAAGATTACATTGAGGTCTATAGGAGATAATGACCACACCTATTTCCTGAGACCCCGGGGTCAGGGGCTCAGATACTTTCTGAGAAATGGTGACCACAAGATTACACAGGGTTATATAAGAGGAAATGACCACACCCATTTCTAAGACTATGGGTTCAGGGGCTCTAACAAAATATCTTGTGCTCAACTCACCATAGACATATCATATAGCAAAAAGAAATAACTTTCTATTATTTATACTTTCTGAGAAATGGTGACTAAAAGATTATATTGAGGTCTATAGGAGATAATGACCACACCTATTTCCTGAGACCCCGGGGGTCAGTGGCTCAGATACTTTCTGAGAAATGGTGACCACAAGATTACATAGAGTTATGTAGGAGAAAATAACCACATCCATTTCCTAAGACCCCAGGGGTCAGGGGCTCAGATGAAATATCAGCAAGGTGCACAACTAGATCATCAACCTTTAATATTGCAAAAAGAATAAACTTTCTATAATTTATACTTTCTGAGAAATGGTGTCCACAAGATTACGTAGAGTTATATAGGAGAAAATGACCACAACCATTTCCTAAGACCCCAGGGGTCAGGGGCTTAGATGAAGTATCAGGTGCACACCTAGATCATAGACCTTTAATATTGCATAAAGAAGTACCTTTCTATCACATATACACGGGCAGGAACACGTTACGTCGCCTTACAGTACCGTTGTCAGAAGTATTTAAAGTTCTGCACTTAAAGCCGTCCGTTGACATTATGCCACAGGTAAGGATATGAAGGAAACCATCCGTTGTCGTGACAATGAGCATGTGTGGAAAGTATGATTTTCTAATAAACGTTGAAATTTTAGAAGTAATACACTCGAAAATTCAATGGGGGGTAGTCATAACACTAAGCTATTGGTTTATATGCTTTTCTGGTACTGATATACAGTTTGAAAAGAGGAGATCGAGTTGGCGTCCTTTGATCACCACGTCCTGCACATGTGTTATTCTTCCTTTTTCTTGAAATCTTTGAATATTCAGGTTATCTTATTCCAGAAATATACTCATAATAAATATCAAGTCTATATAATGCTCCTCTGGTAGTGTCAAGATGACGAATTCAATTTTGGACAACCTTTTTGGGACTTTTCTAAAATTAGTCCGTTGTCAATCCATGTTGCGAAAGTTCTGTTCGTTGTCAGATGTCCGTTGTCTGCTTTAATATTTCAATGGATGGAATGATACTATGATACCTGTACTAATCATCAAAATTCATCTATCAATACGCACAATTTAATTTTCAACCAATTTAGAATGGAGACTGAGTTGCCCAGAATTGAATTCGCCGAATCATTCGTTTTGTTAAGATATCCTTAACATTAAATTTTATTCGTCCCGTCTTAAATTCATCTTCTGGGCTATGGATGAAAATGGTAAAATATAAATGGAGGCGAAAATTTGAATGTATACAGTATCTTACTTTATAAGTGTATTATAAACCGGTGTAATGCAGTAGTTTTCTCATAGGAAAATTTGGAATTAAGGAAAAAGAGGTTTCTTCCACTCGGAGATATTCCGCTATATATTAGACTTTCCTCATATTAGCATGGATTTTCCCCATAGAGAAGAAGAAACGATGGGATCTCCAACAACACTAGATTGCAGCACCCACAGCAAAATCCCAAAACACCCATGCAAAAAACACAGAACAGATACCCACAGAAAGAGACGCAAAAGGGACAAGGAACACCAACTCACACCATAGACACATGAAACATAAAAGACTACACATAAACCAACGAGACCAATGGGCAACCGGTGCCGACTTACGACGGCCATCTGCCACGCATGCAAGACAGACGAAAAATCAGACTAGGCCAATATCTCTTTCTTGACAAAAACCTCTCATCAAGTCAAGCAGATAGTCAAGCACTCATAGAAAAACAGACACAGGGAGAAACAAAAAGACAGACTCAAAGACAGACACTGATCAAAACACAGACATGAACATCCTGAAAGACATACACAGACATGCGCAAAACGACAGACTGACAGACACAGGGTATACACAGACATACTCAAAAACAAACGGACAGACAGGCATGTATATAGACAGACACACACACAAAAGACACAGACAGACACACTCACTCACATACAGACACACATGCTCACAAACGCGGAAAAAAGAATTCGCTCGCAGGCAGACGGAGACACCGATATCGACACTGACATTAAAAAAGACACGAACTTACATACAGACACACACAAATGTAAATAACATACTACAATTTTCATCATCACCTGAGATATACATGTAAGGTCCATATATATCATACCCCCATCGAAGATCTCTTTTGAATGCAAAATTATAAATTTAATGTTTCAAAGAGCAAATCCAAACCATTAATGGTAGGCGAGGGAAATATGCTTAGGGGACTTCAAAGACTACAATAAAGTGGTTTTTTTTCGGCGGGGGGGGGGGGGGGGATGGTTCCAGTAAGTTGTAGGCTGAGGCTATCAAAATGTCTTCAATGACCGATATTTTATGTCTTTGTTTTTAACGCTATATATGACTTCAAAATCCCTTTAACAATCGTTGTTTAATTGATCGATGTATAAATTAATGAACTCAACCTACACCTCTTCAAATTCATGAATCATATTTTCAATTTTAATACTATTCTATACGATCTATGTTCACGTAACCTGAAAATTACATGATATCTCCCTTTACAGCTTTACAAAAAAAGAGAGCTGAATACTTTAAGAATTAACTAAGCTAATTTAATTGCTCAGCCTTAGATTCGAAATAAAGATTCAATTCCCCATTCATGCCCAAATACCGTTAAGAGTCATGACAACGGACCATATCTTCTTGTCATGTCATAACAACGGACATTCTTAATCAAATAATCAAAGTATACAATAAATATACAATGTAAAAGACGGTCATTCATATATATTGTTTGTATAATGTTGTCGATAATTTTCTACATAAAATTGGTATATAAAATCAAATAATTAAGAGTTAGGATAGTTTTCCTGTTCAAATTTCCGTTTTCGTTGCTGACAGTAGGTCATCGCCAATAAGATCTCCTCATAACATAAAAGGAGTTTCATTCATTTCATGGTTATAATGTATTACCGAAGCGTGTGGCTACCCCCCGTTGCCTTTTAAAAAGAAATCACCGGTTACCTAATGATTTATTTGTGATTTTACTGAAATTCTGTCGATAATTTTCATGACAACGGATGGTTTCCAACATATCCTCACCTGTTGCATAATGTCAACGGACGGTTTTAAGTGCAGAACTTTAAATACTTCTGACAACGGTACTGTAAGGCGACGTAACGTGTTCCTGCCCGTGATATACTTTCTGAGAAATGTTGACCACAAGATTACATAGAGTTATATAGGAGAAAATGACCACAACCATTTCCTAAGACCCCAGGGTCAGAGGCTTAGATGAAGTATCAAGTGTACACCTAGATTATAGACCTTTAATATTGCAAAAAGAAGTGACTTTCTATCATTTATACTTTCTGAGAAATGGTGACCACAAGTTTACATAGAGTTATATAGGAGAAAATGACCACACCCATTTGCTAAGACCCTGGGGGGGGGGGGGGGGGGGTCAGAGGCTCAAACAAAATATCAGGTGCACAACTATACCATAGACCAATCATGTTGCAAAAAGAATACACTTTTCATCACCAACAGTTTCAGAGGACTGGAAACGCAAACAAGAAATGTTTAACGGACAGACGGAAGGACGGACGCCGGACACAAGGCGATCGCATCGTCATAGACCAGTAGAGCTAAAAATCAAAACCAATTATTTCTAGGGCAAACAAAATCATAATAAAACAGGAACCAACGCAAACAAAGATAAGATGCCACCATATGAACAGAAACGAACTTCCAATAAAAGAGTGAGACAAGATGCCCATGAAGAGCCTAGGTGTAGGAGGCTGAAGTGTTACTCTCAATTTCTTTGATTTCCTATTCACTAGGATAGTTGGAGCCAAGGTAATCCTGAATGGTTGGATTACTGATGGAGGGTGTGTCATCAATGTGCAGTTGTGCTGCGATGTTACCTTCTCTTTACTGTTTGAAAACAGAGACTGTAAGAATTCCGCCTCGTATGAATAAAGGAATATGTCAGCTTGAAGAGGGGTACAGTTTGTGTCCATTGGAATTCCAACAGTTTTGTTGAAATATTTGACATCAAACAACAACGTAATTTTCGTCAATCAAACATTCCAGCACCTTGATTATCGTCTTCAGCGCACTTGTGTTCTGAATCAAAGTTGTTCCTTAACAAAATAAGCTTCAAAACTTCCTAAAACGAGGTATTTGTATCTGCGATTGCCACTTTTGTGCACGAAATAGTTTATTTTAATTATGAAAACCAACTTATAATAGTCCCCGATCCAGAAGGGTGTTTATCCCCCCCCCCCCCCCCCGTGGGGAATTTTGCAGACATACCTCATTTGAAAGAGCATCATCTTTCGAACATTTTAAGCTATGTTTGCACTTTGGCCGTAGGGGCGTTTTGGAGTAACGGACGTGTAGATAACGTCAATTGACGTTACGTAAAGCTATTATGTTAAATCATGTTTCGTCTAATATTCTGATCACTGACGAGAGTTAAATACCCGAAACGTACATGTCTGGTCCATACTGTAAATGTATCTGCTCTAAAATGATGCTTATGAATTTGAAGACGTTAAACATTTGACTAATAGTGATCATAGAAAAGTGAAATTGGTCTGAAATGAAAGCTAATGAATTTCCCTTTCACTTGGCATATACTTATGCAAATTATCTTATTTGCATGCTCATGAATATTAATGAGTTTGTTAAAAATGTTGGTAATTTCTGTTACTTTTCTTATTATTGTTTCTTTTAGTGTTGCTACTGTTGATATAAGAGACTTGTTATATATACTAAAATAAAGTATGGACTATAACAAATCGATTGATACATAATACCCCCTACAGTCTTTATAGTATAGGAGTTATGTCCCCTTAAAGATAAATATGTTTAATTACTAAGTTAAAGGTAATTTGTTAGGGCATGTTTCATCCAATATCTTAACTAGTATCAATACTATAAAAATAAAATTTGTCTCAAATGAATACTATTGAAATTTTCTTTCATTTGATATCTATCATGCAAATTGTTTAATCTGCATACTCATGAATATTAATGAGTTTTTTTTGTTGTAAATATTGGTAATTTCCGTTACTTTTCTAAGTATTGTTTCTTTATTTAGATTTGCTACTCTTGATAAACGAGACTTTTAATATATAACAGCATATAATATAGACTTTACAAAGCGATTGGTATATGGTATACCCCTATAGCTCTTATAGTCTAGGTGTTATGTTCCCATAGAGATAATACCGTAACAAGTAAATGAGATTGATGGTTTTTTGGGGTTTTTTTTTCTTATTAGTATTTCTGCTAGGTTGATCTATAAACAATCATGTATATATACATCTGTTACTTGAACATGAAGAATAATACAAAATGATAAATGTATTTGTCTTGAAGTGCTTCTACAACATTAACGAATCAAAGAAACGTAATATAATCATGTACATGAACATATAATACATAGCGATGCTGGGGATATGAATGTTTTGTTTTTAACTGTACTCATAAGACTTTTATTCACAGTCCCCATCGTCATCAAATATCTCATCAATGAGATTATTTAATTCAACATCATCTTCATCATCATCGTCATCTGATATGTTATCGTCAGTTTTAGAGGCACATATTATATCAATAAGTTCCTCTGGTACGATGGCCCCATTTGTCCATTCAAAGTCTATCCCATCCTCTCCTTCTTTCCACCCACTAGCTACCACCCACTTTCTCGAATATCAGGAAGGTCAGGTTTGTTGTCTATAGCATGAAGCCAAAATGTAGGTCTTGTAGTTGACTCTGCGTGAATGCATCTCCAAAGAACCCCTACAAAGTGGAACGAGACTCATATCTACGATGTTGTAGGAATTTAGAATGTTACCATGCCCTTGGTTCTTTTTGCAAAAATAATCGTATCTCAATTTGTTGATATCCTTGTACTTGGGCTTCCCATAAATTGCACATACAAATTCTTCCACCTTTTCAAGCAACTCTTCGCTACAAACATGTTCTTGGCCAAGTCTTGATAACACAGATACGAAATTTGGATTATTTTCAAGAACTTTAAGGGGTGCAATTTTGCCCTTTAGAACATAAGCACTGGTTGTATCACAGCCAGTTAGAGCATGGTAGGCTGGAAGTATTGAGCAGATTTGTGTACCCATATGTTGCACTAGATCTTGAACACTTAAAAGACGACGTTTATTGCCAACGCCAGTATGAAACAATACTATTAATCTGGCTAGAGAAATGCATGAGTAGAACTAAAACATCTGTGTCTGGTGACCTCATAAGTATTGTAGTATTGTCTGGCTTTGTATCTCGAACATGAACACAATGGAGAATGATTCGAGTGTCAGCCTCCTCTTGTGTGGAGGAAAGGGAATCTAATTAAAAAACTTGAACTGTTTTGCCATCAGGGCTTGTTAGTCTGTAGCATATTTCATCCAAGACAAAATGAAAGAATCTGACATGAAGAGTTGGGCATATTTGGCAGTTTTCCACTGATCTAAAAGCAACTTGAGCAACTGGGTTGTGTTATTATCATTACCAATAAAACCCTTCCAATCCTTTGGATGCCTAGTCTTTGGATCCGAGATCAAAAATGGGGGTGCTGAGCTCCTTCGCTTTCGTTCAAATGATTTGATTGAGATAATTCTGACTGTACGTGTCAGTCACAAAATCTACACGTCCAGATTTAGGAAGATGTCATGGATTTTGATGAAACTTTCTGTAATTATCATACTTAATGTAAAAACAATGAAAAAAAACCATTTTGTAAAATTTGAACAACGGTTGCCATGGTAACGGGGTCCATCTATTTGACACTCTCATATATATGAGATATAAGACTGTGGCATTCTGTTGCCATGGAAACCATGGTCAAAACTTACTTTATGAACACAAAAACTTTTCATTGTAAGTTCAACTCTAACAAGAATAATTAACTTTTTTGGGCGAGGGATTTATAAGGTAGTTGTTGATCTTTAGTCAAAATATGTGAAATTTTAGCAAAAAAAAGGTCTATTTTTAGGGTCATTTTTTGCCTGTTTTTGACTATTTTGAAGGATGAAAACCATAATTTGGCACGCGTTATGGGTATTTGATGTCACCTTGACAAAATCAATGTCCCTAGCTGACAAAAATCAAGAAATAAAATTTATGGTGAAACTCACCATTTTTTCATGAATACCAATCAAAAACCGTTACTATAGCAACTTCGAATCAATATTTCTGTATAAAGCATATTTAAAATCATTGTTTTTCCCTATTTTTGAGTCCGATGATTATGAAATAGCATACCAGTATAAAAAATAAATTTATCATTATCACTTGACCTTCAAATCATTTCAAGGTCATCTGTCCAAATCTCAAGGTCATTTCTAACTTTAGACTAAATTTTACACAAAAATCAGGATTTCCAATTATTTTGAAGTGATTTCTCTAACCTATTTCATTAGATATTTTGATTTTGAATATTAACAGTTGAACAACCGATCAAAAGAAGCAGAATTCATCACAGTTTTGTGAAATTGTATTTCACTTCTATGTATGACATACTTTCAATAAGAGCATAAAATTGAGATTTTCTAAATTTTTCTTGAAAATATGTGACATTTATATGGGTCTTCAATGAACTTTGATAATTTTGATACTCATCCCAACAGATAATGAATTTATCATACTTCCACCTCTAATTGATTGTTTTACCAAAGTTTCATATCGTTTACTGATAATCATGTCTCTTTTTAGTGAAAAATCACAAAATTTGGCCTGAAAATAGCAAATATTTTTCAATGACCTTGAAATTTGAGCAAATGACCTTGACATTTTGTCAAGGCCATGATATCATCAAATTGTCTTTAATACATCTTCATACCAAGTTTTGTAACGATAGCAGGCACACATCTATAGAAATTAGCTTTTTACTTATGACAGGTATTTACATCTTCATACCAAATGTTGCCATTGTAACCTATTTAAAAGGCATATAAACAGAAAAATTTAATTTCCACATAAATTTCCTTCGATTCCCATGAAGTCCTAGGATAGTTCTATTCAGGAAGCAGGCAACTTTAATTCAAATCTTGTGCAACTGCATTATTACTCATGTCAAAAGTAGGTGAAATATAGGTAAAATCAGGCCTACATTGGCCCCAAAATGGCACATTTTTAATAAGCAATTTTTTCTTGAAATTGAAGCAAATTTACATGAAATACAGAAAGAATTAGCATTGAATAATCAAATTATATTAACTTAAGAGGATTGAAATAATCTGTTCAACATTCGTTTCCATGGTAACGGGATGCATAAAAATGCCTTGTGTAAAGGGGTTTTTATACAGAACCTTGGTTACCATGGCAACGGAATGACAGAGAAAAAAATGGAAGGTCATTTCGTTCTGAGGACATCGTATACACCTTGTACACAAAAAATGTCCAAAATCTGAGACATGTCGCGGCCAAACATGTCTGATTTTTTAGGTTTTTACAGAGAATCCATATTAAAAACATTCTATACAACTGCACAGTGTTTTAAAAATGTTCTTGGAACGTTTTGTCAGAAATGTTTCAACAGAACCAGTTTGAAACCATACAAATATTTCGAAAATGTTTTGTGTTACCTGGGATAGATCCTGACTTCTCAATGTCAAATGGATTTGTGAATGAGCATATTGCTTCAATAACTTTCTTGACATTGGTCTCGCTCTCTACAGCTTGGGATGTACGTAATTCTGCGTGTGATGAAGATTCCTCTGTGACCATATCTGTCATATCTAGCAACGCTTCTACGTACCTAGCTCTACAATGTCTAGTTGTGCATCATCTATAGTAAGCAACATAATTGCGACTAAAACCAATAATACCACCTTGACACTTAGCATTTTTGTTGATAGTCTGTTCAAGTGTGATATCTATTGGATTTCTGCATCTTGGAACAGTCGATCTTGAAACGCTAAATCCATTGCTTTGCAATAATTCTGAAGCTCCAGGGTGAGTTTCTGACAAATTCAGGAGACTTACCAAATAAGCAGGAAATTAATGTATCTTGAATAGTTGTTGTGGTCAAAAGCGAAAAACATTGGACAGAGCATACAGAGCTGCAACATGTAAATCTAAATCATTTTCCTTGGTTGCTTTGATAAGTGTCAACACCAAATTGATGAAATCTATGTAATGAAGCCAGAATTGCGCTGTTTTCCCCAAATCTCCACAGCGAATCGACTCTTGTTTTTACACGTTAGGTCTTACATTAACTAACAGATACCGTCTATAACCTCTATAATTTGGTTACATAAAACATCATTAGAACTTTTACGTGTTCTTTTAAAATTTTACACCATTCAAAGTAATGATTATAGCTCGTAAAAACAGCAATATGCTAACAAATACAAAAAAGTATGAAACTAAATGAAAAAATCGCAAAAAAGTAACTTTTTACCCAAAAAAGCAGGTGTTTTTTTTTTCAAGAAAGGAATTAAATACCTATATCATTTGATAGAATAAATCATGAAGAATATTATTACACTTTAAATTTTGGAAAATATCTAAACATTAAAATATTTATTTAATTTCCATTTTTAAACGATTTTTGAGTAAAATCTTATGTTTTTTACCCAAAACTCAGAAAAGCCCCAACGGCCAGAGTGCAAACATCGCTCATTTTGTGGCATTTTTTATATGCTTTCAGAAAAATATACCCTTGAAAATTCCCCCTGGGGGAGAACAGAGGTATAGAGCAGCTCAAGGACTATAAGTTTTTGATGAAGTATGGTGGTGAGATTATGGTGGTGTAATATGGATAATCAAACCGTCTGCTACATGCGTGGCAGATGAACGTCCTTAGTCGGCACCGGTTGTCCATTGGTCTCAATGGTTTATGTGTGGTCTTTTGTTATGCATCTTTCTATCGTGTGGCCTTTTTTGTATCATGTTTCTATGGTGTGAGTTGGTGTTCCTCGTCCCTTTTTCGTCTCTTTCTGTGGGTGTCTGCTCTGTGTTTTTGCATCGAGTGTATTGGATTTTTGCTGTGGGTGCTGCAACCGAGTGTTGTTGGATATCCCCTCCTTTCTTTGAGATTCATGAGAACAGACAAGTATATGACACGATTGTTCATTCGCCCCTGATAGTAGCTCATTCTCCTCTACATTCGCGACAGTGGAAGCCCGGCTTATATAGCTGCAAAGGCTGCAAAATAAGTCCAGAAAACTGTAAAATTGTTGAAATTTCTATATTCAAGGGCCATATCTTTGCTAAAAATATGTCATTTTTAGTTCACCTGAACCGAAGGCTCGAAGTGAGCTATTGAGGATTTTTATGAAACTTGGTATGCATGAAGTACTAAAAGTCTTCTACCACGTTTGCTCATTTCGGCGGGATCCCTTCAGGGATGGATCCAGGGCGGGGTCAAATAGGCCCCAGAGTGTACCCCTCTTAAAAAACTTCTTCTCCGGAACCGCTGCATGGATTGAAAAACTAATGACATCTGAGTGTTCAGAAAGAAAGTATTATTTAATTTTGTTCATTTCGTTAAAATCCGATAACTAATTTTGACGCGTTTTGACGTCTTTTTCGACTTAGTTATATTTTAATGCAAAAAATGAGATTTCTTTAATTCTTTTCTCTTGTCTAAATTTGCTACCCCAATTTAGTTCATTTTAGCCATGATAAACTAGAGGAATGCTTATGTGAAAGAATTTCGCTGAAAAGTTTTTTTTTCTATAATTTTAATGATTTTTTTAACTGCAAAAAAGGAAGAGGGGATGGTCATTTTTAACATTTTCAATTTCTCCCTTGAAATTGCTTCTATACTTTTTGATATTTATAGCAAGAAATGCAACTGTGAAAGAATTTTGTCAAAATATGCACTTCTGGATTTTTAAGGATTATTGTAAGATTGTACATAGGTATGTATGGACCCAAGGGTAGTGTGTTCAAATCCCGGCGGGACCTAAAAAAATTCTTCGGCCTTTTTAATTTTTTCTCATTTTCTTCTAATATTTATTGTTAGAAGTGTAACTTTGAAAGAATTTTGTCAAAATATTAATTTTTAGATTTTTAATGAATTGGTTAAAGATTGTATACATAGTATGTTTTGCATGCCCAATAGACCCAAGGGTGGTGGGTTCAAATCCTGGTGGTACCAACAAAAAAATCTTTTTTTCACTTATGTAGCTCATCTGAGCAAAGCTCAAGTGAACTATTGTCACAGTGTGGCGTCCGGGGTCCACCTGTCATCCGTCTGTCGTATTTTATAAAGTGACTCAAAGCAATGGCGTAGCTCTGCCTGGAAACGTGGAGGGGCACAACATCCAAAAATTTCTAATAAGCAAACAAAAAAAAAAGGGGGGGGGGGGGGGAGGAAAAGATTTACAAAAAAATAAAAATGGGGGTTTCATGTTCTGTATGCACAAATTTTAACATTTCTGGTGTATTTCTAAATTTTAAGTACATGAATAAATGTCTGGCGAGCGGTAGCGAGCCAGGAAATTTTTATTAGCGAAATATTGACTTATCATAAAATACTTTCTACACTGTAATTACCCTCTATCATTAACAAGTACATGTAATGATATTCTATATCGTTTGAGTTAAATGTCTTCATGTACATTGATAAAGTAATATGTACAAAGGATGGATCAGAAAAGCTTAATTATTCAGAGAGTCTATAAAGAACTTGCGAGCGGTAGCGAGCCAAAACTTTTTTTGGAAAATTGACAGAAAAATTGTAGATTTATCGTACAAAATGTTTCTATTTTAAACAATGTTAATGCATCATAAGATTTTGTGACTGAAAACTGGGGGGGACAAACATGCTTGTGCCCCCACTTTTCAAATGTGCCTCCGCTGCCCCCCCCCTTCTCCTACGCCCTTGCAAAGGTTTCATATCTTGACCCATGGTCATCTGACCAAGGTCAATGTCACTTTGATATTACATCTTTACTGAAATTGTTCTTGCTTTCCTGTCCGGGCTATAACTCCTGAATCGTTTGACAGATCACTTTCATATTTTAGTACCTTATTGCTTATGACTCAAAGGTTTCACATCGCCTTGCCCCAAGGTCATGTGACCAAGTTAAAGGTCACTAAGTACATTTCCTGTCCGGGCTATATCTCTTCAACCATTTACCATCATGGTTTATCATATTTTAGTATGTTGTTGCTTATGACCCAAAAATTTCTGATCACCTTGACCCAAGGTCATGTAACCAGGGTCATCTAGTACATTTTATAATAAAATTGTACATGCTATCATGTCTGGGCTATTTCTCTTGAATCGTATACTGGATCACTGCCATACTGGTATTGTTGTGTTCATGATAAAAAAAAAAATTGCTGATCACCATGACCCAATGCCATGTGTCAATGGTCAAGGTCATTAAGTTCTTTTTAATGAAACTTTATATGCTAATGTCATCTAGTACATTTTATAACGAAATCCTACATGCTATCGTGTCTGGGATATATCTCTTGAATCGTGTCATACTTGCATTGTGTTGCTCGTGATCAAGATTTCTTTTCGCCTTGACCCAAGGTCATGTGTCAAAGGTCAAGGTAATTTAGTTATTTTTAATGATATGCTAATCCCGTCCGGGCTATATCTCTTGAACCGTTTTTATGATTGTTTACATATTTGAGTATGTTGTTTCTCAGGACTAAATGTTTCACATGGCATTGTCCCAAGGTAACCTCTTACTTTGGTAATGAAATTGTATATGATAATTATGTCCAGGCTATCTCTTTTTAACCGTGTATCAAATCACTAATATTTTAGTTTGTTGTTGCTCATGATCCATGGGTTTCAAATCACCTATATCCATGGTCATGTGACCAAGGTCAAGGTCACTCAGTATGCTTATGATGAAATTGTATATGCTAACCATGTACGGGCTGTACCTCTTAAACATTGTTGTTTACAAGAGTCATTCTCTGTAAGCATCAAAGCTAAGAATTCCAGGAAAACTTGGAAATGTCATATCTCAGATTTTCATGATTTTCACAAGGTAGACCAAGTTCGACCCCCCTGAAGATGAAAATAACATTAGTTATTGTATATGACCACCCGTTGCCATGGTAAGCGTGCTCTGATTGAAAAATTTGGTCTAAACTAAGCATTTAAGCAATTTCAGATCTGTGACCTTGACCTTTGGTGGATGACCTTTAAAATCAATAGGGTTTCTCCTCTTGCCATAAGGAATAAGTATATGAAGTTTGGTCAAGATCCAATCAAAACTGAGTACTTTAGGCTGTATGCAAGGATTTTAACCATTTCCAATCTGTGACCTTGACCTTTGACCTCGAAAAATCAATAGGGTTACATTTTGTCATGAGGAATAAGTGTATAAAGTTTGGTCAGTATCCGATCGAAACTGTCCTCTAGGCAGTATACAAAGAGTGACGTGCTGTATACAATAATTTTAGCCATTTCCAATCTGTGACCTTGACCTTTGACCTATGATCTTGAAAATCAATACGGTTCTTTTTCTTGTCATAAGGAACAAGGGTATGAAGATCTGATCAGAACTGTGTCTTCTAGGCTGTAAAGAAGGATTTTAGCCATTTCCAATCTTTGACCTTGACCTTTGGCCTAAGACCTTGAAAATCAATAGGGCTCTTCTTCTTATCATGAGAAATAAGTGTATGAAGTTTGGTCAAGATCCGATCAAAACTGTGTCCTCTAGGCTGTATACAATGATTTTAGCCATTTCCAATCCTTTACCTTTGACCCATTACCTTGAAAATCAATTGGGTTCTTCCTCTTGCCATAAGGAATTGGTGTATGGAGTTTGGTAAAGATCATATCTAAAATGAGTCCTTTAGGCTGTACACAAGGATTTTAGCCATTTCCAATCCGTGACCTTAACCTTAAACCTTTAAAATCAATAGGGTTCCTCTTGTCATGAGGAATAAGTATATGAAGTTTGGTCAAGATCCGATCAAAACTGTGTCCTCTAGGCTGTATACAAAGAGTGACGTGCTGTATACACGGATTTTAGCCTTTTCCAATCTGTGACCTTCACCTTTGACCTTGAAAAATCAATAGAATTCATTTTGTCATGAGGAATAAGTGTATGAAGTTTCGTCAGTATCCGATCGAAACTGTCCTCTAGGCAGTATACAAAGAATGACGTGCTGTATACAATGATTTTAGCCATTTCCAATCTGTGACCTTGACCTTTGACCTATGATCTTGAAAATCAATACGGTTCTTTTTCTTGTCAATTGGAACAAGTGTATGATGGTCTGATCAGAACTGTGTCCTCTATGCTGTAAACAAGGATTTTAGCCATTTCCAATCTGTGACCTTGACCTATGACCTATGACCTCGACAATCAATAAGGATCTTCCTCTTGCCACAAGGAATTAGTGTATGGGGTTTGGTAAAGTTCTCATCTAAACTTAGTCCTTTATGCTGTACACAAGCCAATTTTAGCCATTTCCAATCCGTAACCTTGACCTTTAACCTTGACAATCAATAGGGGTCCTCTTGTCACGAGGAATAAGTGTATGAAGTTTGGTCAGTATCCGATCAAAATTGTGTCCTCTAGGCTGTATACAAAGATTGACGTGCTGTATACAATGATTTTAGCCATTTCAAATTCTTGACCTTGACCTTTGACCTATGATGTTGAAAATCATTACGGTTCGTTTTCTTGTCATAAGGAACAAGTGTATGAAGATCTGTTCAGAACTGTGTCTTCTAGGCTGTAAACAAGGATTTTAGCCATTTCCAATCTTTGACCTTGACCTTTGGCCTAAGACCTTGAAAACCTATAGGGCTCTTCTTCTTATCATGAGAAATAAGTGTATGAAGTTTGGTCAAGATCCGATCAAAACTGTGTCCTCTGGGTTGTAACAAGTATTTTTGCCATTTCCAATCTGTGACCTTGACCTTTGGCCGAAGACCTTGCAAAAATCAATAGGGTTCTTCTTCTTGTCATGAGGAATAAGTGTATGAAGTTTGGTCAAGATCCGATCAAAACTGTGTCCTCTAGGCTGTATAAAATGATTTTAGCCATTTCAAATCTGTGACCTTGATCTTTAACCTATGAGATTGAAAATCAATAGAATTCTTTCTCTTGTTATAAGGAATAAATGTATGAAGTTTGGTCAAGATCTGATCAAACCTGCATCCTCTAGGCTGTATACATCGATTTTTACTACTAACTATTCCAATCTGAGACCCTGATCTTTGACCTATGACCAATTAAAACTGCGACCTCTAGGATGTGTACAAAAAGTGTAAAGCACAACACACACACTAACACACGAACAACGGCGTTACTATATCCCCCCTGCCACTATGTTGGAAGGGGAAAATAGTTGTATGTAATTTGGTAAAAATCCGATCTAAACTGAGTCCTCCAGGCAGTATACAATCTGTGACTTTGACATTTGGCTTATGACCTTTAAAATCAATAGGGTTCTTCCTCTTGCCTTAAGGAATTAATGTATGGAGTTTGGTAAAGATCTCGTCTAAACTGAGTCATTTAGGCTGTACACACGAATTTTAGCCATTTCCAATCCGTGACCTTGACCTTTGACCTTGACAATCGGTTGAGTTCTTCTTGTCATGATGAATAATTGTATGAAGTTTGGTCAAGATCCGATCAAAAAAGTGTCTTTTAGGCTGTATAAAAAGAGTGACGTGCTGTATACACGGATTTTAGCCATTTCCAATCCGTGACCTTGATCTTTGACCTTGACAATCAGTAGAGTTCTTCTTGTCATGATGAATAATTGTATGAAGTTTGGTCAAAATCCGATCAAAACTGTGTCCTCTAGGCCGTATACAAAGAGTGACGTGCTGTATACAATGGTTTTAGCCATTTCCAGTCTGTGACCTTGGCCTTTGACCTATGATCTTGAAAATCAATACGATTCTTTTTCTTGTCACAAGGAATATGTGTCTGAAGTTTGGTCAAGATCTTATCAAAACTGTGTCCTCTGGTCTGTATACAAGGAATTTAGCCATTTCCGGACCCCCCCCCCCCCCCCCCTCTGGATCCGCGCTTGCTATCTTGAAAATACCTGAAAAGGAAGATATAATAGTTGGTATTAGGACAAATCTACTGACAAAACAAAATCATTTTCATATGCAGAGTGCACGTAACTTAATAATGAAAACTTGTTAATGATTTATTCACCTTGATTGGATCAATACTTGTTTGTACTTTTTCTCATTTTATGATGAATCAGGTGATTTTTTATTATTTGGGTACTTCAACACAGAAAAACATTAATATTGTGGGAGAAATGTCTCAAAATATTCCAAATATTCTAAAAAGCAAGTAAAATGTCACGATCAAAATGTTTTCCCAACACTTTCTACACTTGCTCTTGGTTTTGAGATCCTGAATACGGACGCAATACTATTTGGTTTTTAAACACGGATTTCAGGTCACGTGGTACAAAAGTGGTGACACGTAGAACGTTGCACACCCGTTCGAGCAACATTGTGTCGGTGCTGCGAGCGCGCCATCATATCGATCTCCCATGCGCTCACAGCCAAACTTGTGGTTGGCGGGCCGCGGGGTCTGGAATAGAATCCCCGGGCCGCCGTATGGAATGTCTTTTTTTCTAGCTTCTTGCTTTTTTTCTGGATGCTGAAAGTATCAAGATAACACTTTATCAAGTTTTCGAGTGTATTTTGAACTATAAAAGTTGACTTAACTGATAATAAACACATATATAAAATCAAAAGCGAACACACTAGTAAAACAATTATGTACAAATAACAACTTATAATAATATGAAATGAAGAGACAGTATCTTATTTTGAAAGTTCAAATTTTAAAACAGTAATTATAAAAAGATTTACATACTTAACTTAAATTGAAATGTAAATGGAATTCATTCTAAGTAAAAATGTTAAATTCAAATAGTCTCATACCTGAAAGTATCAAGATCACACTCTATCAAGTTTTCGATCTTTATTGTTGGTTCGTATTTCGGAGAGTGACCAATATGGCCGAAGTTTGACCGTCTCCGAAAAACGCCCCACCCTTCCAGATACTGACCAATAACTTCTTAGAATTTTGACCGACACATTTAACAGAATTTTGAAAAACTAAAATTAACCAATCAAATTAAAGAACTTTGGACAAAGAAGACAAGCCGGACAGGAACCGATAATTGACTTTCACACTTTTAATTTACTCATCTCGGCGTCCTGTCCGAACTTTCTTCTGATGTCGTATAATTTGTTTGTTTTCTAATAGCCTTAAGTAAATTTCGAAGTAATTCTTGTTATTTTTAACGAGGCCCTGGACAAAACGTGTGCGCATCGTTTCGCGCATTCCCGTAACCGGTTCAATCTT
The DNA here is from genome assembly GCA_033119305.1 of Pinctada imbricata. Classification (NCBI taxonomy): domain Eukaryota; kingdom Metazoa; phylum Mollusca; class Bivalvia; order Pterioida; family Pteriidae; genus Pinctada; species Pinctada imbricata. The sequence goes on from VSWD01000009.1 coordinate 26,583,636, forward strand.
TTATCTCTACATCGCACCTAACGCACTGTCATACTATGACGTCACAATCAAATGACGCGACAAAGCATTTAACGCCGCGCTAAAAATCAATAGGCTAGTAATCTGTGTATGTTCGTTATAAACGAAGATTAATGCAAAGCATGGTTAGATGATGAGATCGTCAGACTAGGATGGACTCAAGGTTTTTGATATTATCATTATTTGGTGCACCTCCTCTCACTAAATAGTTATTTTATTCTATAACGGGGGCCTTTAGAAAAAACGAGAAACAAATAGAAAAATAAATAGAACTTCATCGATCAAAACAATTTTTAATTCATTAATTTTGTAAAAAACAAAACAAAACAAAAACAACAACAACAACAACATGTACTTTCCTGATACTATGTACACATATTTTTTTTGCATCATAAATCATCGTATCATAATCCCGATGCTTTGGGGGAGGGGGGGGGGGGGGTTGCTAGCTAGTCATATGCACGGCACGGATGCACGTGTTTTCTCATCATTATTATTTTTTTTGTTCAGAAATGGCTTGATGTTCCTTTTCGTCTCATCGAGAGAATTATCAGCCAAACTGCAGCAAGTAAATCGTCTCACCTTGCTCGCAAATTTCATAATCATCTTCATTTTACTTTAATTTCTCTTTTTTTTTCCTTTTTTTTTTTTTTGCTCTCATGAGGTCGGATGGCATTGTTAATTTTGCGAGGGACCTGCATACCTCTTTTGATCGAGTAGAACATATTCAATTATTAAAGTTTTATATTGAATTATTTAAAGTATATTTTAAATATATCCTCGTAATACGTATGAAGGTAAGCAACTGTATTTTACATAGATTTATGTCATTTTCTTTTTTTTCAGGGGAAAAAAGGGGGAAGTACTCAGATTAAAGTCGCTACATGATTTTTTTTTCTCAAGGTTTCACGAGCAATTTATAAATATAACATATTAAATAAAGTACATAAATTCATTGAAACGAGGCGCTCCGGTCCTGCAATCAGAAAAAGTATCTGTATAAATATATAGTATGCATTTTATTTTCAGGGTTTCATTCTCTGAAATTGAGCCGGAGCGAAAATTCACATTAACTTATAGGTTATAGAAGTTTCCGAGATATATACATTTTCCGATTCTTCATTTTTGGGGGTTAATTTCAGTATAGAAACATGAGCAAATTTTGAAGGGGGCGCACGCGCCCCCCCCCCCCCCTCTGAAATCGTCGAAGTAAGGTATTTTGGGGGCTTAACCTTTATGTGTATACTCATTTTCAGGCTGTTTTGAGTCGAATGTCGGAAAATTTTCGCTGGTTCGCTGCCGCTCGCCACCTAACTCAATTTAGATTAACTTCACACCATTTGCTAAGCATGACCATTTCATGCTAAAATAGCCAGAATTATAACTTTCATACCTTTACTTTACTGTGACTATTTGGACGGTCTTTTTCTGACATATGTACTAAGATTTTAGTCAACAAACATGTACTCTTGCAGCAAAGGGGATGCCATTTGGGTTGTGTACCCCAACCCTCTCTAAAACAATTTTAGAAAGTTCGCTGGTTCGCTTCGCTCGCCAGATATATTCAATAATACATAGTTTCAACGTTTTTGTATGAATTATACATTTTCCATTCTGGTGGTCAAAGGAACCCAAAACATGACTTCGTCCTGGACCTACTGGGGGAGGGAGGAAGCGGTCCCCAGACCCTTTGCCTTTTTTATATTCATGACGCCCCCCTAAACCCAAATCTTGTTTCCGCCCCTGAGATAACTCTTACCAATATATAGTGCGGTTCATTCAGAGAATACTTTTTCTCCCATTTGCCCCCATGTGGGATAGAGTTTGCCCATAGCGATGCGTCATGTACAGCCGGAACGCCAGTCGGCACTTGTCTTTGAAGTTTAAAAACGAAGTCACGTGACAAATGTTTTGAATATGACGACATTGTACCACGTCATCAAAAACGCGTCATACTGACTGTGCTGCATGTGTAAACAAGAATGGCACATGCAGGTGATTTTGATGGCAATAGAGATACCGTTTCAAGTCATAACACTTAACCAGGTAAATTTTGTGGCATTTTGAAATAAATCGGGCGTTGTCAAGGGCAGTTTTTCACCAACGATCTGTTTACCTGCATTTTATTGCTTATTTTCTTTTAAAATCCAAGCTGGGAATGATTGGGAACAATCTGAATGTAAACTTTATATATTACTGAAGTCAACAAAACCAAAAATAGAATGCCGATCTTTGCCTTAAGGGGTTTGTGTCACCTTTCAAACTTCGATATGCTGTTCGGGCGTCCATCTTCCATGTCAACGTATGGAAACTCGTTTGTAAACAGACAGTACACGGGTACACATGTACCCAAGTCGGTGATGCAAAGTGGTTAGTTTGCCAAAATGAAACATGACATTGGCACAGAATCATCTACAAGGTATCAAACCATCAAACAAATGTTAAAAATTCCATTGCCGCTTGAATTTGGTGTATTCTGAGTCAGTAATGTTGAATTTTAATTAAAATCTGGTCCTCGTTATAGCGTTTTTATTCCTATTTATAGAGTACTTACTGACTAATATAAAATTCTATATAGTTATCATAATTGGGATTCTGTTGAAAAGATTATTATTGAATTTTGACTAGAAGTGCAAAGGGGAGCATTTGTGTCAGCTTTTAAAACCAACGGTGTATGCACAATTTTCGTTAGATCTTTAGCAGGGCTGAAAAATATCAAAAATCCCTTTCAGAGGAATTTCAGTTATATGTAGTGAATTATACCTGAGTATTATTTGTTTTATAATAATATTTAAAATTTGAGATAAACAATTAAGGTCGTTTAGCCCAATTTATTCTTATTCCGCTACTTTGTGTGGCAAGAGTTATCCGCCCCTTTTAGAAACAATGCTTCCAACCGTCAAAATTCGGTGTTTTCGAAATACAGAGTTACTTCCCATTTGTGCAGGTATCTGACGTCAACGCATTGTGACGTCATCAAATTCTATGAAAACCAGCATGAAATTCAGGGAAACAGGGTTACATATATGACGTTTTCAAAGGAATTTAATGACGTCACAATGCTTTTACGTCAGATACCTGCACAAATCGAACGTGGAACTGTAAAATCGAAAAGACGGAATAGGGATTGGCGTTCCGGCTGTGTAGGGTCACTGTATCCCATCTAGAACTACTTCCGGCTTGAATCCCTGCGAGGATCAACCCTAGACATCAGGGGTACATTTGCATACCAAGATTTCTGGTCTCCGATAAATAACGCATTAGATAAATGGAAAATATTTGGAAAGTTTTATGAAAATAATAATTGCTGAAATATAAAGAGTTACCACCAAAACAACGGCAGATACCATCTGTAACTTTCATTATAACGCCGAACTCTTTGTGCCTCGCGAGATGTCATCCTGATATGTCTTTGTTATTTGGCTTGGGTGGTTGCTATGCAAATTTCGAGTCTAACTTCGTTATTTGCAGACTATTTCTTTATTTATACATCACAATTGTTATTTTAGAAAATTAGATTTAAATCTGAACTCAATACGATCTTCAATTTGCGTTTAAAATAATGCTCTAGCATTGCTGTTCAAATCTTGTTACCAAGGAAGACGTTGTTTTTGCGGGAAAACTCGCTGAATATTTCGAAACGTAAACAGTGTCATTATGACGTCGGAATGTTTCCATTGTCTTGACGTAAAAGTAACAATAATGAAATTTCCCTCTAAAATTTTGCGTAGGAAAAATTGACCGCTGAATGCAAGGATATATTGATACCGCTTATATCCTTTAGTGCAAGTTGACTGTATCCCACACGACCTCGCGTGACTTTTGACGTCGGCCGTATAGGCCGTATCCATATTGTGACGTCGTTGTTATCCATTGTGACGTCATGATTTTTGCACCTAAAGCGGCGACCTCTCAACAAAAACATCGTTTTAAAACTCTTTTTTCTACATTCTAATTCTTACTAAACCGATTAAGGCTAAGGACTACGGTTTATTCTGTTAGAATAAACCATTTTTGAGGGCGCTGAAAACGAATATTCCTTTATTTTTTGAATTCGATAAAGTTGACGATTTCATGATTTCATGGAATTTCAAGAAAGGCCCATAGAAATGGGAGAAAAACGATCAACCATATGTTTGTCATGTGGGATGAGAAAAGCCCACCCTCGGGGTCTGGTTTCTGGTCAGGAAACTCGGCAAGCCTCGTTCCCTGACCAGAAACTAGACCCCTCGGGTGGGCTTTTGCATACAGCATATGGTTGATAGTTATAGTCCTACAGCATGCTCCATTCCAGAAATGATTATTACCACGATGATGGACGTATCACTGTCTTCAACGTACATTTTAGCTCAGCGGTTGGATAAAATCGCATGGAATAGAAATATATCAGAGAGGGGGAGAGGTGGTCCAGCTCGGTCATTGCAACTCATTTGGCCCATTTTATGAATTTAAAAATATTATGCGCAATAATCGGGAAAAGGGGAAATAGGAGTCGCTCATAAACAACTCGACCCAATCTATTCCCGCGCATGGGGGGTAGCCCCTTTCCACTTTCCTTATTCTTTTGAATTTTACTTTACATTTGGTACATGTATCCATCCATGATCTTTTATCGTATTCGAATTATTTTTGCAATTTCGCGTGAGCATGCAATACTATACTTAATCTTGACAGTGGCGTAGCTAGGGTGATTTCTTTGTGGACGTCTAGAGAAGGATGAATTAAGTACATCAACTCCTCCCTCGGAAGGGGGAGGGTCACTGATACTAGGGAGGGGGGTCGTTTACGGGAGAGTATGGTTTTGGGTTCGGCCGCCTTTATAGTATAGTTAAAACGCCTATAGAAACGCTTATAGATCCGAGACCTGCAAGGGGAGCATGCAAAGTTTAAAGATTAATGTGTGATATGTGAGTAATCCATGTAACTTTTCAGACGTTTCCCCCAAAATACGATGTATTAAAGTTTTAGAATAGTGATATAGATAGCGATATTGCTGAATCAAATTGGACAAAAGATAAGGCAATAAGAGAAAAACGCTTTGTTCATTTTATCTTCGAGACTTGCAAGTACAAGTTATATGTTTTAGAATTACACAAATTTGATTTGAGATTGTCCCTTACATACATTTTGTAAAGGAGCTGTTAAGATAAGGGCCGTATTTAGCCCTGAATCTCGTGACTCATTTCTAGCGCATGGCGAATCGTATACATAAAAACAGGAATCACTATTGAAATATAATGTATTTGCAGACCTTTTACATGTTTTACATTATGTTAAGGAACTCTTAAGGTTGTAAAATTAAGGTCGAAAGAGGTAGGGGTGCTCGGATAGAAAATCCGATAATATCGACAAAAAACGTATACATTTTTGAATATTTTATCTATAATGGATAAATATAAGCTAAAAGACATTAAGTATGTCTACATTGTGTATCAGAAATAGATTTCGAACGTTCTACCTCCTTTAATCGGTAAATAATGATATCCGGAACTTAAAATACGGACTTATTCTTCATTCAATAGCCACAATGTAAGCCTTTTAGCGCGAAATACACATTGCTTATTTCGTTCATAATACTTGTATCTTTCATTCAATCATATCGAGTACACAATATTTGATGGATTAAAGAGGAAAAATAGTCCAATGTGCTATATTTAATGGTAAAAAAGATTGATTCTTAAAAAATGCACCCCCCCCCTTTCCATTTTTAGTTTTTCGTCTCTGGGGTAGTGTTCCCCCGGAGATACAGGACCCCACTTTGCCAAAATATTTGTATCATGGATACACATCTCCAGTAAAAGTGGCTTTCTGTATATCCGGGGGGAACAATGTTCTATGAAACTTTTCCGTTTTCTATTGATTTCTATGAGAAAAAGATAACCTTTGACCCCAAAATTAGCAATATTATGCAAAAAAGAAAAAACAAAACTTCATATTCTGATTGGATGCCGTATAGGTATACATTTTACCAAAATAGGTTCTTGAAATTTCAATTTTCAAAATTCCACTTCTCAGGGCTGATTTTACGCCTTATCTTTACAGCTCCTTCTGGCGATAGCATTTGGCTGTCTTTCCCGAGAGGGATATGATACGTCGTATTATCACGCCTCAAACTAATTTCAGCCAATGACGTCGCAGTATTACAGTCACATTGTGTCCTACCTTGACGCCGAATTAGGTCACTAAATTTTCAAACGTTAGAATTACGCAGAGTATGTTACGAAATGGTTCTCGGTATGATAAATTCGTTATAGGGTTTGTTCCTGTCACACTTCCTACTCAAAGTACCTTGAGTAGGAAGTATGACAGGAAAAAACCCTATAACTATATGAGCACATTCGTTCTTTATTCAAAATTAAGGGAAGATATGTTAAAAAAAATGATTTTGAGATGTTCCCCGAAGCTCACATAAAACGGCTGGAGATCAAACTTGAAAAAAACTTGATATATTCTGTCTTATGTTTCTCTTTATAATATATAAGAATATGCCATCAAATTCTCTGTCTCAGTTTTTTTTTTAAATTTCACTTTATATCTGCGAGTACAAGTTATGTGTAAAATTGCAAAAATATGCTTTTAAATGGTCCCTTACATGACAAATATGGATAATGACCATATCCCTGTTTACAGCACAAAATCGATAATTCAGAAAATCAGAAACCGAGGCATACGAAATCAGGATAAAACAGGAACAAAAGCAAACAAACAAAAACCTCCACCATATGAAAAGAAGCGAACTCCCGATATGGGAGTGAGACCAGGTGCCCAGGAAGAGTAAGCATCTCCTGCTTGCATGCAACACCCGCCGCTTCAATTCGGTAGAACTGTCACATTCGGTAACTTCCATTTCGGAAGACATAGAGTTCAATCTTGGGTTGGATGGCTCAAATGGTCTACGACAGAATATCACCCATCATTCTGGAGAGTGGGACATCATAGTGTATGACGAGTTCCCCATATCGACCGTAGAACTTCCTCAGTGACGATGTTAGTCGGTCACAAGCATATCCCTGACTGAGAAGCTTATCTGAAAGACGCCTAGCTCTCAGAACAAAATCCGTATATTTCGTACTTGCTCTGGCATAGCGTATCAACTGAGATATGAACACGCCATAAGCAGGCGATGAAGGAATGTTGCTACTCAGAAAAGGAAAGTTTGTAATGCTGAAATTGAAGTCGTCACGTTTGTCATAGAGTGAGGTGTTCATGTGACCATCAGTGTCGTAGGACAACATTATGTCCAAATAGGATGGCAATATCATTTGGCTGTCTTTTTCTGGATAGATATATGCTAACGAATATGATATGCCATAAACAATAAATATACGAGCACGTTCATACTTTATGAGGCCTTCTTTCATAATAAAGGGCAAATAATGCTAAAAATATGATTTTGAGATGTTCCCTGAAGCTCAACCAAACGGTCAAAGTTGTACAGAACTTGATATATTCTGGCTTATGTTTCACTTTTCAATGTATGAACATGTCATCAAATTCTCTATTTCAGTTTTTTTTATAATTTCAATTGTACTGATAAAGACAGAGTACAAGTTATGTGTAAAATTGCAAAATATGCTTTGAGATCACCCCTGATATATTTTCAGGATTGAATTTTGTTGTCTTTTTCTAGAGAAATATATACTAACAAACATTATATGCCGTAAGCAAGAACTATAAGGACATATTCATCCTTTATTATGTCTTTATTTCAAAATATAAGGCAAATATGTAAAAATATGATTTTGAGATGTTCCCTGAAGCTCACACAGGCGGTCAAACTTCCACAGAACCTGATATATTTTGTCTTATGTTTCTCTTTTCAACTTATGATAATTCTATCAAATTCTCTATTTCAGTTTTTTTATAAATTGCAATTATAATGCAAAAAATCTTGTTTTTCTATGAAATCATATGGAGAAAACAAGGAAATTTTTGAGATGGTCCCCCTGAAAAACTAAGCGGTGAAATTGATTCATTTTTCACCAAACTCTTGTATATAAGTAAATGACATTATGATATGAATTTAATCAAAATCTCTATTTCTGTTTTTGAGTTATCTTATGTCCAGGGTCTCGTTAAGACGGAAAAAGTAAAGTCACAAAAAGGAAAGGAATGTTATATATTGTTCAGAGATTAACGAGAGATTAAATGCCAAAATATTGAAATGTTCAAAAATGATTTTTACAAATAACTTTTTACATACAAATAATTTTAAAATAAAAATATTAAAGGGGTAGGTTCACTAACTGCCAAAATCGGCCCTAAATTTTTGCGAAAAATAATTTTATGAAAATTATGATTCAGTATCTCTTATATTTTTCTCAAATACCTGCCGATGTAGAAAGTAAATATTTTTCATCGTCAAAACGTCACGTGCGTTAGTTATGACGTCACATTTTGACGTCATTTACTCTGCATGACGGAAAATGAAGGAAAATTGCCATATTATTTTGCATAAATCTTTAAAATTCGTATAGGCGCCAACCCTCACCCAACATAGATTTTATTATTTTATATTATTTTAATCATATACAGGTTCCATTTTCTCGCACCAACAATTACCAAAATTCCTTTCTTCCAAAAAACTATACGTGATTGGAATTCATTACCAGAAGACATTAGATCATTGACCTCAGTTACTTCATTTAAAACTTATTTAGATAGGGGGAAGCCTTCAATTCCTAAATATTTTAATGTTGGTGAGAGAAAATATCAAATACTTCACACACGCCTTAGAACTAGGTGCAGCTCTCTGAATTCCGACCTCTTCAAAAATCATCTTTCAGACACTCCTTTGTGTCATTGTGGGCAAAATGAATCAGCACAACATTTCTTATTTGACTGTCCTTTATACTCTACAGTGAGAACTAACACTATAAACACTATACAGGAAAATGTTAATATTGAAATTCTCTTGGGTGGTTGCCCAATGTACAGTGAAGATGTCAACAGTTCCATATTTTTGACGGTCCATGAATTCATCAAAGACAGTAACAGATTTTTATAAATATTTGTATATTTGTTCCAATTTTCCATCAGCTTTTCAGTAACCATACTCAGATCCACTACCATTTCCCCTATATTCTTATGATCTATACTTTATTTTGTTCATTAATGTTCATATCTTCAAGTTGAATAATTTTTAATGACTAGAAATTAAATTACCCTCTTCTTCATCTTAATACTTTTCTTTTCTTAGACTTCATCTTTGTCACTCATCTATCTAGAATTTTTCTTTCTCGTATACTATGGTCTAAACAGTATTGACACATGTGATTTATATTTTTTTTCTAAAAGGCCAGTAAATCCATGTATTAGAAAATATATTTTTACCAGGAGCGAGCTTTATATAAGTTCTTCTTGTTGCTCAATCCTACATCTTTTTTGTATGTCAATTCTGTTCCAAATTACTTAATTTCTTGAATAAATATTGTTTAAACCAACATAGATTTTATGTTGATCGAAAGATAGATTGCAAATTTAACTTTTTATATAAAATTATTTTGGGTGAGGGCTGGCGCCCTACTTATTTTCTGAAATTTTGCACAGAATTATGCCAATTTCTTACGATTTTTCAGCATTTTACGACTTTAAGCCGATTTTGAAGCCATATCTTTCGGCGAATTGCACGTAAATTAAAATATTTATTTGGTATTTGAAAGAACCACACATTTAACTTCCTTGATACGAAATACAATCGAAATCTAAAACATTCTAAAATTAGGGCCGATTTTCCATGTTCCCGAACCTGCTCCTTTGATTTCCTGATCGATAATCGAATCTATCGATACCAAACTTGATGTGATGAATTGATTATCATAGACAAGCGATTTAAACTTTTCAAATGCATCTACTTCATATCATTTGAATAAAAAGCTGTTTTTCAATTTAAAAACGTCTGTCCTATGACACATTAAAATTAAAATTTAAATATGCAGTATATAAAAGTCGTCATTACTGCATTTTAATGTGTCATAGGACAATGGGACTTTTTACATTTCGCAGTATGGCAAGTTGATGGGCCGCCTGTTTTGAATTGTAATAAATTTAATAGTAAAAATATATGAGCTTCCAGGACAAGCTTGCTGCCTTTCTGAATATTACAAAAGTATGGATTGACACTTTATAAGCATTTATTTTAAGTTTTAGATTGAGATTAAGTGATTCGAAGTGAGCAGTACTTGATTACGGTCGATTTTCCATGTTCAAATCCTAATATCGGCGATTGTTTATCATAAAATGATCTTCTTGTGCTGTAGAATTCGGGACAAATGCACTTTACCGGTACGTAGGAAACTGCACGTGATTGCCCTATATAAGGGAAGCACGCGCAAGCGTGCCGACTTTTGAAAAACGTCAACGGAGAGCAAAAATAAGGCACGGTCCATTTGATATCCTGGGGGGGGGGGGGGGGGGGGGCTTGGGTTTTTGTTGGAGCAAGATTATTTTTTTCACCTCGGACCGTGGCAAAATTATTTTTTTCTTGAAAAGTCAGAGCAAGGAAATTTTTTTTTAAAAAAGTGATGTGCATATATATTAAGAATTGTTTTATCAATAGATATTATTTATATTTTTACTCAAAATCTACATATTAATATATACTTTATTTTTATGCAAGTATTCAATTCAATTCTAAATAGAGAGATAAAAGATTTCTACAATACAATTCTAAATAAACAAAATTTATATAAGGTACATGAATATAAGAGGGTCTTTGGGGAAGGTCTTCTAGACAAATATTAGAATGTAGAATTGTAAAATGGTGAATAACTGAAGTTCTCCTTCCAAGCTTACAAGAACATAAAATTGAGACTCTATGGGATACATGCAACATGTATTAATAGTTATACATAAGTATTGTTTTAACACTTTTGATATCTTCAAATATATAAACTTTGACATAAGCAAGTAATTATTGATAGAAAACTATGGCGAGCGAAGCGAGCCAAAAATTTTTTGACAGACTGAAAACTGCGGCGAGCGAAGCGAGCCGGAAAAATTTCAAGAATTTAGCAAAATTTTATGGTAATTCTTCAAATTAAGATTATTTGTAAGAGCAAGATTATTTTTTTCTGTCACACCATAAGCAAATTTATTTTTTTCATCATAATTCAGAGCAAAATTATTTTTTTTCGAAAAAATCCCAAGCCCCCCCAGAATATCAAATGGACGGTGCCTAAGGTCATTTTTGAATTCCTTGTGAAAAAGTAGGTTAATAACTATTAACTAAAAGTAGGTTAATAACTAATAAACATTCTAGCCTAGAATTCTTTTAGTCTGATATCTAAATTAATTTCTACTGTTGGTATCACATGATTTTGCACTATTTGTGAAATTCCCTAGATATTACATTACGCACTATCGACAGGTGTCTCACCTTTTGTCAATGGCGCACGTAAAAGTCGAAAAATTCCGGTCCGTAACAGGATCTTGTTTCATAAAGAAAAAGGTAAACACCTGGAAATCAATATATAGAATAAACATGAAGTTCAAGAATGATTTTGTATATGGACAATTTCTAAATGTCTGTAATTAAAAGTGCAGGTATTAGCAGTCAAACATCTAAGTTTTATTTATTTCAGTAGGGCCTGTTCTTTCAAAACAGTATAGCTCATCTGAACCAAAGTCTCAAAATGAGCTACTGTCATAGTCTAACAGCCGGTGTCCGTCTGTCCGATCGTCCGTCAGTCAAATGTTCACCTTCTCATATGTATGCAAATCTGCGCAGAATTTTACAAAATTTCACAGGAATCAAGTAATTTAGATCTAATACTATGACATTATATTTCAAATTGGTTCACATATTATCGATTTTTTTATGTATAAGACTTTTTTTTTATTGCAGATTTTCATAAACATACACAATGTATAATGTACACACAACATATTCATTCAAACACTTCCATACATCATACATTCCACACCTGCTTTCACACAACATACATCATGTATATAATAAGTGACATATCATGAAGAAAATATCATTGTATCTATGAGTATATGGCTTATGGTTTATATATAACTGGGAAAATTTTATATGAAATACATGTATGTATGAAATTATCAAATTATATCAAATTAGAAAGTCTAGCTGCTACAATATACGTAAAAAATAGTGCAACAGTAAATATTGTTTTAAGTAAATTATGTTAGTAAATATATATAATAATGTTGTTGAGAGAAGAATTATAGGGAACATTTATATAATAAAAATAATCTTTGAACAGAAGGTTCGTCATTTTCACTAAAAAAAAAAACACTTCTTGTTAAATAGGTGAAGCTTACAATTTTTTGGCAATGTACTTTTCTAAATTTCTTATATTTCTAATCTTAGCAAGTAAGTGTGAGTAACAAGGAAGCAAAGAGTTTAGTTTACAAGAGTAAATGTATCGTTTACTAATCAATATAATATGATTCTCTAAAATTGTTCCAGTTTTAAAATTTACTGCCCAGCATAATATCAATTTTATCAAAATTAATAGTACGTACCAAGTTATTTTCTAACCACTGATGAATTTCATTCCATAAATTTCTAACGTGCACACAATCATAAAATAGATGTGTGAGAGTCTCTTCTTCAACAGCACAGAATGAACATAAATTTGTTTCACTTATATTGAGTCTGAATAAAAATGTATTTGTAGAAAGTATTCGATTTAAAATTCTAAACTGAAAGTAAATTAGAGAGGTGTCGGAGGAACATTTTTTGGGAAGAAGATAATAATGATTGTATTCCTCATTCATATTTCCAAGTTCATGTTTCCATTTCATTATTCTTGTATCAGGGGATTGGAAAACTTTACTTCTTAAAATTTCATAAACAAATTTTATACATTTATTAGAGATTAATTTTATAAGTAATTCGTCGTCTTCACATACATCTAATAAACTATTATTAACTTTAAATTCCTTTATTCGTTTGTTCCAATCCATTGGTATTTTTTCTATAATTTGATAGTATTTTAAGAAATTATTACATCCACTTATATTTTGTATTTCTTCAAATTGTTTGAAATTTCCATCTTGATTTATTAAATCATTTAAACAATTGATACCCTGTAGGCACCATTTCGAATAAAAAAGAATATTCAGATATATTACAGAAATTACGTATGTCTTCCTGTAAAAATTCAGATGTGGTCAAATTATCTTTCTTCAGTAACATAATAGCACTTATCATATCTTTCCAAAAATCGTTTGAAATAATTTTCCTAAGTTCCAAAAGTTTTTGTTTATTTAGCCCCCATACACCTTCTGTGTCTTCCCTTATATTAAAAATATAAGACAAGAGTTTTTGCCAAGAACCATTTGGATTGTTGTAAATTCGTTTTATCCATTTGAGCTTTATATAACTGATGAATGATGGTATGTGTACCATATTTAAGTACGTTAGGGTTGCGACTACAGGGAGGTAACTCTATTTTCATACCACGTGATATTAGAAACCGACATGGACGATAAATGATGTAAGCTCATTTTGTTACATTATTTCATAAAAAAATAGTACTCCTTGAAATTGTCATCGCTAAATGGGTATTTTTGGGGGAAATGCATATTATTCAATGAAAAATCGCTGAAAATAGGAAAAAATTGTCATTTTCGCATGAGTTTGAATCTTTTGCTTTTTTAAAAAAGATTCAAACATCAGAATATATACTATTCATTATACTCTTTATAAATGAGAAAATTAGCCATTCGAATTTCGAATAAATCACTATGTTTTTGGGTCAAAATGTTGAATTTTTGCATAAATTATTGTGCAATTTGTAGAAACAGACATTTTGCTCAAAAACTAATTCGGGTACATATTGGTTTGACTGCTTTCACTGTGTATAGCCGTACACCGGATATTGGTACTATTTGTCAGCGTATTGGTACTACTAAGGCGAAACATTTTAACAAATTAGGTGAGAGTGCAGCTATCTAACATCGTTTTTTATTTGAATCTGGCAGCTCCTTTCGAAAGCAACTGTATAATGCATTACTACAGAAAGTCATTTTTGAAGTTATATGAGTAATAGTACGATGACCAAACTTTAAAAAGGGCTCTATTTTAGGAGTTTAAAGGTCATGAAAGGCATATGGTTATATTATATATCAAATGAAAGCTTACAATTTCTTCTTTTAATCTAGCCTGGTCGTCACAACCCAAAGTGGTGCAAATTACGTTTAAAGTACCCCAAAATTTATTATTTCTGTAGAAAGAAATATGCTATATTGCAATGTCGCAAACAGTTACAAAAAATAAGTGAACTTGATATAAAATTGTTAAAAAGTAAAGAGGATATAACCCTTATTGAATATGGATAAACATCGAATGCGATTGCACATCATCAGAGTGCTCTAAATGACGTTAAATCACGTATCAATTCCTTTCCATCAGAATCATTCAATTCAAGCTAATTTTATCTAAAACTCGATATTTTTTCTGATATACATCGTGAACTGTTATAAAAAATAAAGCTTAAATATATCTGACTAATTATGTGTAATTTTTGGCAAGCTATTCGGATCAGTGTCTGGAAAGAAGGACGTCAATCAACGTCACCCTTCAATATTTGGTAGTAGGCAATTACGTGTTTGACAAATTATTTTATCATATATTACACTATTTATTCGTTCATATTATGATATTTTGTAATGAATTGGTTCTACATATTCGAAATAGATTTCGGATGAATGTCATTGGTCAAAAACATCACGATCGACGATGGCGTCACAATTAAAATGGCGACGTTAATTCGTGACTTGAGCAAAGAAATGTAAAAATTTACCATTTTTACGGCTATTTTTCCCGTTATTTTGTAAATTATATGATGTTTAGAATCTCAAATGCTGATTCTATATCGTACAGAATTCGTGAAATTTCTTTTGTAGTGAAGATCCCCTCGTTGACGTAATTTGTTCGATAGAACTATTTAACGTCGAAAATCATTATGTATTCTCTTCTGATCACATCAAATACCCTATCTCCATACAATGAAGTCATTTCAAAATGATTCATATGACACAAATCCCATATGACTTTGAGGCTTTCTCATTTGAAGTTGCATTTAAAATCGACAATGACGTCACAATTAAAATGGCGACGTAGTTGGTGATTTGAGCACAGAAAGGTAGGCCCATGATTTTAGCAAAACTGTTCAAAATTTCGATTTTATGTTATTTTTCCATTATGTCAATTGCATACAATAAGATATAAAGAATCCTAAATGCTTTTTGTTTAATTTATACATAATTCATTTAATTAAGTAGTTTCGTTGTGAAGGTTCCCTAGTTAAGGCTCATTGACGTATAATCACAACTGTTTGATAGATACCGTTTGACATCGAACACTATTTGAGACCCCCTTTTGAAAACATCGGACTCCCTATATTCAATCTAATAATGTTATTTCACAATTACACACAACCCTAGTCATCGTAAAGCTTGTTCGTAAGATGTAGGACTTTGATGTAGGACAATGACGTCATGGCTGAATGAAGTCTTCGGTGCGTTTCCAACATATAGTCAGAATTCATATTTGACGTTACATGTATATCTTCGTCTCTACTGTATGTTTTACAAGCAAGAAATAAATTAATACAATCTGTATTATTGAAATTACTTCATAAAGGCATGGAGAGATATTATTCCATCCTTCGTTTTATAATTCAGTATGAGATAAAAAAAAAAATAGTCATTTTACCGTGACGTAACGTCTTCTTTTATGAGGCGCCGTTTTACTATTTACTGTATTCCCTATTTTTTTGATATCACAAATTCGAATTTGTTATATCACATATTCTATTTTGTGATATCACAAATTCCGTCTTATTTTGTGATATCAAAAAATCAATTTTTTGATATCACAAATTCTATTTTGTGATATCAAATAATCGAATTTTGATATCACAAATTCGAATTTGTGATATCACAAATTCTATTTCGTGATATCACAAAATGGAATTTGTGATATCAAAAAATCGATTTTTTGATATCACAAAATATGACAGAATTTGTGATATCAAAAATTCGAATTAGTGATATCAAAAAATCGAATTTGTGATATCACAAATTCAGTTTTTTGATATCAATAAATAGAGAATAAATAGTACAACAGCTAATACAAATTGATTTTTTGATATCAAAAAATCCATTATTTGATATCAAAAAATAGAATTTGTGATATCACAAAATCGATTTTTTGATATCACAAATTCCGTCAGATTTTGTGATATCACAAATTCTATTTTGTGATATCATAAAATCGATTTTTTGATATCACAAATTCGAATTTGTGATATCACAAATTCGATTATTTGATGTCAAAAAATCAATTTTGTGATATCAAAAATTATAATTTTTGATATCACAAAATCTCATCGAATTTTTGATATCACAAATTCGATTTTTTGATATCAAATAATCCATTTTGTGATATCACAAAATAGAATTTGTGATATCAAAAAATCGATTTTGTGATATCACAAAATCTGACGGAATTTGTGATATCAAAAATTCGAATTAGTGATATCAAAAATTCTGTTTTTTGATATCAATAAATAGAGAATAAATAGTAAAACGGCAAATACAAATCGATTTTTTGATATCAAATAATCGATTTTGTGATATCAAAAAATGAATTCCTGATATCACAAATTATTTTTTGATATCAAAAAATAAATTTGTGATATCAGAAAATTAATTTGTGATATCAAAAAATTAATTTGTGATATCAAAAAAAAAGGGAATAAATAGTAAAACGGCGCCTCATATTCTTTAGCGTACCTTCCTTACAAAGTGAAAACAACAACAAGAAGAAGTTATAAATTTCGTATGAAATAGAAAATCTATTGATTCTATCTTCTTCATGCTTTATTTGTTTATTTTTATACATGCTTATTTATGCTTTTTGCAAAGACTTTTGAATAAAAGTTATGGACGTGATACAGGTTTTTTTTTAATGAAAGTTGATTGAAATTATATTTAATTAAGAATGTAAAAATATCTATGACGTCAAGATGACGTTGATATGAAAAAGCTTGTATCGTGTCATGGACTTTCAAAAAATGTTGATATACACATGTACGCGTTCATGGCGTATGTTCTTCGATCATTCAATTATATAATCTGTATTGAACTGACGTACCAGTGACGTTCTATACGTGCTTATAGTAGTCTATGCGTTTCGACAGCCTTATTTTGACGTCAATGAGGAGTTTTTGCTTCGTAAAATTAGCGCTAACGTGAGTCCCGTCCCATCATGCTACGTCTTTCGGTACATTTTGGACATGATAATTTTCACACTTATTGGCCATATAACATTGTTTAGATTGAGAATCAGAAGCGAGGGTTAAGTACCCGAAACGTGCATGTCTACATGGTCCATGCTGCAGATTTAAATGATGCTATGAATTTGAAGACATGTAATATGTAAACGGATATCAAAAGCATAAATAAGGGCGTACAAAAAAACCCTTGACGTAGTAATTACGTAGTTTGTACTCTGTATATACTCGTATTCAAGAGACAATTAACGAAATGATTTCAAGAGACAATTAACGAAATGATGTACGCTTTCACGATAAGGTTCACTCACTTGCGTCTTTTCGCGTGACGTTTTATACACTGAAGGCAATGAAATGACATCGTATCGCTCTAAACCGTGACAGGCATTGCTGCATTCGGATCCCCTAGCCCTTTATTTGTAACAGCATAAAAAGAAGAAAAAGGTCGAGAGCAATCCCAATGGGATTGCTGCTCCATGGCGTCATTTCATCGTTTTGAGTAGATCAAATGCCGTAAGAAGAGACAATAGGGATCCGAGCGAACCTAGCGTGAAAAAGTCTTTACGCTGTTTTATGTTAGTCATATTAGCATTTTTGTTTCTTAAAATATGCTCAAACGTCGAAATTTTGAATGTGACGTCATTTTCGAAATTGAATCCTGCATCTTTTAAAAAATCTAATTTGCATCATACCAAGTCATCATGAAATAACATAATTATATCAAATAGAGGAAGATTTCATCAAAAGAGGATCTTAAATGTTGTCTGGTGTCGATTTTACGTCCATCAGACTATGCTAAGGGACCTTCACTTCAAGACAATTTGCATGAATTCCGTATGAAATAGAATATTAACTTAAGTATTTATTAATATTATTCTCTATAACTTATAATATGCAATGAAATGGAAAAAATAACGTAAAATTGAACGATTTCAACCGATTTTGCTAAAACAACACGCCTACGTCGCCATTTTTATTGTGACGTCATTTTCGAATTTGAATTCCACATCTTGAAAGAAAGATACGAAGATAAGAAAGTATAATCTAATTTGTGTCATATTAATTTACCATGATATGACATAACATAACAAAATCGAATAAAGTGAGTTTGATGTGACCAAAGGAATTTACTAGTATTTGAAATGATGTTCTGTGTCGAAGGTATCTATCAAGCAAGTGTAATATTTAACGTCCATGAATCTTTGCTTATCAAGCAAGTGTAATATTTAACGTCCATGAATCTTTGCTAATCAAGCAAGTGTAATATTTTATGTCCATGAATCTTTGCTACAGGAAGTTCACTACAACACGAGTTGCCTGAATTCAGAAAGAAATGTTAGCATTTATAATTCTTCATATGAAGAATTTATAATTTTTCAATGAAATTGAAAATTTTACGTAAAATTGACTGATTTCAACCATTATTGCTAAAAAAAAGGTCAACGTCGCCATGCATTTTGATTTTGACGTCATTTTCGATTTTGAATGCTACATCTTGTAAGAAAGATTTAAAGTGAGATTTATTACATATCATATTTCATGTATCATGAAATGATATCGTAACTAGATCGAAAGTAGGAAGTTTGATGTGATCAAAAGAGGATCTGTAATTATTTCGAAAAAAAAGATACCATCTTAAACTAAATGAATTGTTCTATATCGAACGATTATGATTTTACGTCCATGAGTCTTTGCTCGGGACCTTCACTTCAATATGACTTGTATGTATTAGTATGAATAAAAGAAAAACCATTTATGATATTCCTTATATCTCATAAAACGCAATGTACATAATGGAAAATATGACGTAAAATTGAAGATGTTAGTCGTATTTTCTCAAAAACTGCGCCTACGTCGCCATTTTGATTGCGACGTCATTGTCAATTTTAAATACTAGATCTATTGAGGTAGCTTATAATTCATTTTGGAGATGTATCATATAGCTCATTATGAAATAACATCATAAGATCGAGCATAGGTAATTTGATTTGATCAAAGGACGGTATAAATTGATTTTCGGAGTAAAATAGTATATTCAACGAGTTGAGTGATTTTACGTCCATGAGTCCTTGCTAGGGAATTTTAACTTTAAAAAAAAGAGTTGGACGAATTCTGTATGATATAGTAGCGGCGTTTAAAATTCTTAACATCATATAATTTGCAATTCAATGGGAAAAATTAATATCTAAAAATTGGAAGAATTAAATATTTCTCGCTAAAACATGAACGTAATTACGTCGCCATTTTGATTGTGACGTCATCATCAATCGTGATGTTTTTGACCAGTGGCATTTATCCGTAATCTATTCTTGAATATGAGTAGAACCAAAGAATGAATGAATATCGCAATATAAACGAATAAATAGGGTATCATAGTGTAAAATCGTTTTTGAAACACATAATTGCTCATGACCAATATTGAAGGGTGACGTTTATTGGCGTCCTTCTTTTCTGACACTGACCCGACTAGCTTGCCAAAAATTACACAGAATTAGTATAAGAGAGTTTAACTTTATTTTGTATAACAGATCACCATGTATAACAGGAAAAAAAAAGAGTTTTAAAGACAGTTATCTAGAAATAAATGATTCTGATGAAAATAATTGGATACGTGATTTGACGTCATTTTTAATAGCTTTGAGACGTTAAATCACATTCGATGTTTATCCTTATTCAAGGAGGATTATATCCTATTTACTTTAGAATATGTTTTGTTTCAAGTTTACAAATATTGTAACAGCTTGCGATATTGCAAAATAGCATATTTCTTCCAACAGAAATCAAACACCCTGGGGTGACGTCAGATGACGTCATTTTAAACGTATTTTGACCACTTTTGGTTTTGCCGACCAAATAGATTGAAAGAAGAAACTTTAAGCTTTTATTTGATGTATGATATAGCCATATGCCTTTCATGACCTTTAAACTAAAACATTTGGCTTGTTGGTCACCGTGCTATAAGATATGTCTAAGTAGAGGACTTTTTAATTTTTAAAAGCAAAATGCATCACCTAGTACCGTAAAATTTTCCATACTGAGAACTTTATTTGGATCTAAATTCGCATATTGCACTTTTTTCTAGACTTCCAATGTATCTTTGTTTTACGATTTGATCAATGTATCATGATTTCAAGGATTTGTGAAAGGTAAGAACAACGTACATTTTCCCCAAAATGATACACGCCAGGTGTACGGCATATTGCTGGACGAAAAAAAAAAATACTGTACGGCATGTTGAAATAGGTAGAGTACGGCGACTTGCTTTTGGGGTCTCTGAGATGCAAAGCAATTTCCCCTTCTCCCAAATTAAAGTTGGTTACTTATTCATCATTGCAACATTCGAAAAATACAAAAAAATTGGTAATGGTTGAAAATTTACAATAATAAACACATGAAAAACACGATACTTGGTGAGATAATAGATTGATGTGAGATCTTGAAAATGACGTGCAGTTTTGGAGCCGATCTCGGTTGGATCTTAGCGCAACAGGCGCTTGAATCTTATGATAGATAGGTTTTGTAATTATTAACAACGAATATTCTATGAAGTGTAAGACCCTCTTAGACGGCTTTTCCGATTTCCCAGAGGTCTCGAAGAACGTACAATTGTGGTGTAAAACAACCTCCTCACTGTCAGATGACATAAGACCTTCTTAGACGGCTAATCTCAACATAAGACTTGGTGAGATCATAGATTGGGGTGAGATCTTGAAATGACGTGCAGTTTTAGAGCCGATCTCGGTTGAATCTTAGCGCAACAGGCGCTTGAATCTTATGATAAGTAGGTTTTGTAATGATTTACAACGAATGTTCTATGAAGTGTAAGACCTTCTTAGACGGCTTATCTCTACATAAGGCTTGGTAAGATCATAGATTGGCGTGAGATCTTGAAAATGACGTGCAGTTTTGGAGTTGATCTCGGTTGGATCTTAGTGCAACAGGCGCTTGAATCTTATGATAAGTAGGTTTTGTAATGATTAACAACGAATGTTCTATGAAGTGTAGGACCCTCTTAGACGGAGAATCTCTACATAAGACTTAGTGAGATCATACATTGGGGTGAGATCTTGAAAATGACATGCAGTTTTAGAGCCGATCTCGGTTGGATCTTAGCGCAAATGGCGCTTGAATCTTACGATAAGTAGGTTTTGTAGTGATTCACAACGAATGTTCTATGAAGTGTAAGACCCTCTTAGACGGAGAATCTCTACATAAGACTTGGTAAAATCACAGATAGGAGAAAGATCATAAAAATGAAGTGCAGTTTTTGAGCCGATCTCGGTTGGATCTTAGCGCAACAGGCGCTTGAATCTTATGATAAGTAGGTGTTGTAATGATTAACAACGAATGTTCTATGAAATGAAAGACCCTCTTAGACGGAGAATCTCTACATAAGACTTAGTGAGATCATACATTGGGGTGAGATGTTGAAAATGACGTGCAGTTTTGGAGCCCATCTCGATTGGATCTTAGCGCACCAGGCGCTTGAATCTTATGATAAGTAGGTTTTTTAATGATTAACAACGAATGTTCTATGAAGTGTAAGACCCTCTTAGACGGCGTATCTCTACATATATGTGTTACACTTGGTGAGATCATAGATTGGGGGTGAGATCTTGAAAATGACATGCAGTTTTGGAGCCGATCTCGGTTGGATCTTAGCGCAACAGGCGCTTGAATCTTATGATAAGTAGGTTTTGCAGTGATTGACAACGAATGTTCTATGAAGTGTAAGACCCTCTTAGACGGCTAATCTCTACATAAGACTTGGTGAGATATTAGATTGGTGTAAATCTTGAAAATGACGTGCAGTTTTATAGCCGATCTCGGTTGGATCTTAGCGCAAATGGCGCTTGAGTCTTACGATAAGTAGGTTTTGTAGTGATTCACAACGAATGTTCTATGAAGTGTAAGACCCTCGTAAACGGCTAATCTCTACATAAGACTTGGTGAGATCACAGATAGGAGAGAGATCATAAAAACTAAGTGCAGTTTTTGAGCCGATCTCGGTTGGATCTTAGCGCAAGGGGCGCTTGAATCTTATGATAAGTAGGTTTTGTGATGATTAACAACGAATGTTCTATGAAATGCAAGACCCTCTTAGACGGCTAATCTCTACATAAGACTTGGGGAGATCATAGTTTGGTGTTAGATCTTGAAAACGATGTGCAGTTTTGGAGCCGATCTCGGTTGGATCTTAGCGCAACAGGCGCTTGAATCTCATAATAAGTAGGTGTTGTAATGATTAACAACGAATGTTCTATGAAGTGTAAAAGAAAGGAGGGGATCTCCAACAACACCAGTTGTAGCACCCACAGCAAAACCCCAAAACACCCAATGCAAAAACACAAAGCAGACAAGCACAAAGAGACGCGTAAGGGACAATGAATGTCAACGCACAACACAGAAACATCAAACACAAAGGACTACACATAAACCAACGAGACCAATGGGCAACCGGTGCCGACTTAGGACGGCCATCTGCCACGGAAATATTAGAAGGTATGGTTATCCTGGATTACGTGCGCTTAACCCTCCCACTTTTCCGATTTCCCAGAGGTCTCGAAGAACGTACAATTGTGGTGTAAAACAACCTCCTCACTGTCAGATGACATAAGACCTTCTTAGACGGCTAATCTCTACATAAGACTTGGTGAGATCATACATTGGGGTGAGATCTTGAAAATGACGTACAGTTTTAGAGCTGATCTCGGTTGGATCTTAGCGCAACAGGCGCTTGAATCTTATGATAAGTAGGTTTTGTAGTGATTAACAACGAATGTTCTATGAAGTGTAAGACCCTTTAAACGGCTAATCTCTACATAAGACTTGGTGAGGTCATAGATTGGTGTGAGATCTTGAAAATGACGTGCAGTTTTGGAGCCGATCTCGGTTGGATCTTAGCGCAACAGGCGCTTGAATCTTATGATAAGTAGGTTTTGTAGAGATAAACAACGAATGTTCAATAAAATGTAAGACCCTCTTAGACGGCTAATCTCTACATAAGACTTGGTGAAATCATAGATTGGGTTGAGATCTTGAAAATGACGTTCAGTTTTGGAGCCAATCTGGGTTAGATCTTAGTGCAACAGGCGCTTGAATCTTATGATAAGTAGGTTTTGTAATGATTAACAACGAATATTCTATGAAGTGTAAGACCCTCTTAGACGGCTAATCGCTACATAAGACTTGTTGAGAAGATAGATTTGGGTGAGATTTTGTTAATGATCTTCAGTTTTGGAGCCAATCTGGATTAGATCTTAGTGCAACAGGCGCTTGAATCTTATGATAAGTAGATTTTGTTGAGATTGATAACGAATGTGCTATGAAGTGATATACCCTCTTAGACGGCTTATGTCTACAAAAGACTTGGTGAAATCATAGGTTGGGGTGGGATCTTGAAAATGACGTGTAGTTTTGGAACTATTCTCAGTTAGATCTTAGCGCAACAGGCGCTTGAATCTTATATTAAGTAGGTTTTGTTGTGATTAATAACGAATGTTCTATGAAGTGTTAGAACCTCTTAGACGGCTAATCTCTACATAAGACTTGTTGAGAAGATAGATTTGGTTGAGATCTTGAAATTGAGGTGCAGCTTTGGAACCGATCTCGGTTGGATCTTACCGCAACAGGCGCTTGATTCTTATGATAAGTAGGCATTCTTGGCGTTAATCCTGGTAATGATAAATAACGAATGTCTTATAAAATGTTAGACCTTCTTAGTCGGCTAATCTCTACATCAGACTTGGTGATAATGAATGTTCTATAAAGTGTTAGACCCTCGTAGACGACTAATCTCAACATGAGACTCGGTTTGATCTAAGCGCAACAGGCCCTTGAATCTTATGATAATGAGGCATTGTAGTGATAAATAACGAATTTTTACAATTTTTACGTTTAACAATTTCTATGAAGTGTAAGACCCTCACGCAGAAGTCTTTAATAATAAGAGTATCGTAAGAGCAGATATTTCATTAGAAAATATTTTAAATCTGGGAACACTGGACATAAAGTTATACCAGAAATGTTCATCAGTGCAAGAGATAAAGTTTGAAGAGCTTCAACGCATGAAACACATTGACAGGTACTGGCGGTATTTATGCAAATGACACATAACGGTGATTACTCGAGAAACATCAATGTTGAACTTCCCAATGGTAGATCTGGAACATGGAGATATGGACTGTATATACTCTACATTACTATTCGTCACACATTTGGCTGAAAAGTATTCCAGAGCTCCAATTCTCACGTTCGACTAACCATTATACTGGAAAGCCTCAACTATCATCAGGAGTGAACCGGACGGTCGATTAGGAAAAGTCGTATTGCGTCTTGGTGGTTTTTATTTATAGATGAGTTTTCTCGGATCAGTTGTTCATTTGATGGCAGGTTCAGGTCTAGATACAGTCCTTGGAACAGTATATGCACCAAACAGAGTAAAGCATATGCTCATTGGTAAATCTGTATCAAGGGCACTTAGGGGTCACTTTTGTTGGAGTTAGTCTTAAGCACAATGATGATAAAGAAAAGGCATTCGGATTAGTTGGGGAACTAGAACTAAGCTGTGACATTTTCCAACTCTCCAACAAGGCCATGAATACAATAAAAAGATACGTTTGGGAAGTGCGACAGATCTATGATCTTTGAAATGGAAACATCCACTTAAACACCATTCAGATAATATTTGTCATTGATATAGATGTGGCTGTAATGAACCAAGTTTTTGACAGAATTGAGAGTAGATTACAGTAGATACATTATCTGAATGCAGAACAGCACGACTTTGGTTTCAGTATCTTGATATGATCCATCTTCTTCATAAATTTATCAGAGCTGAAAGAACAGGAGATTGGCTGCATCATTCAGATAATGTTGCAATATCCTACTGCTTCATGGCATAACATATAATGTTATCCGCATAAATGTACGTTTCCTATATGCAGGATTTACCGTCATCACACCCAGAAGTATATGAGTCTTTCTTGGCCGGAAAACACGTCGTGGGAAGATCTCAACGTTTATGGGCTGGTATATTAATAGACCGCACAATCAAGCAAATTCTGATGATAAGTCTGAAGACTTCAGGTTGTCTTACAAGAGGTCGTGGAAGGTTTTATCTTGTGTGCTGAATTTAGTCTTGTGAAGCAGACACTTACAAAGACATTGTACACAACATGTGAGCACCATAAAGATTCATCTGTATCTCGCATCAATAGAGATACATCAGACTACATGGTAATTTTGGAAGAAATGCATCCCTTCCAAGAGGACATTTAACATGTTAAAGACCTTCGAGGCTTACATGATGGCATTACAGCTAATTCCAAGGTTAATATCGAAAGGAGTCTTGAGATTACCAGAAAAATAATCGATGATGTACGATCTGGAAAAAATATTCAAAAGGAAGAATTATGCCACCATTTTAGCATCAAAGCACTCAATCAAAATCGATGATGAAGAATGCGTCATTGTGGATCCCCATTTGATGTTTCAGCGTCTCATTGCTATTGCTAGAGATAGTACTGTTATCTAGAGTGAAGTTACAGATATGACATGTAACACCTGCTCTTTTTTATACCTCAGGACTTCCATGAGAGGCTAGCAAAATCCAACTTGCAGATGCCATTTTGGACTTCAAGTGATTGTGGTAGCGATGACGAATCCTTACACAAATGATAGGCATTCGTACTTGATAGAGGATGTCTGATTCACAGGTTCATTTGAACGCAATTATCATTATTTCGATCAAATCACATAGTCTAGTTGCCAAATGGCTATTTTGGGGTGAACCCAAAAAAAATGTTACGCACAAAATGTTTTTGCATGAAAGTGATGTTAATACCCTCTACTTTGATAATCCGGCGGATGCCACTCTGGCATCCTTGGGCATTTCGAAATTTTGGGGAAAAAAGGTCATTTTTCAACGAAAACCGTTGAAAATTGGAAAAACGCAATTACGTTGTCCATGTTGTAGCTAGAACAACAAATTTGGTATCAAAAGAACAGCAATGCCATTGCCTTAAAGTCCCAAGCTCATTTTATCAATTTACTCGTCCATAAAATGGGGAAAACTATGGATTTTCGATGAAAAACCGTTGAAAATTGGGAATATGTCATATCTTTTTTTATACCGTAGATAAATTAACAATTTTAGTACCAAACGCACAATAAATGTATAGCCTTTCGTTTTAAATATCAGATTAGCAATTTGCAAGTACGAAAATGGGGGAAAGAATGAATTTTGAATGAAAAATCGCTGAAAATTGGGATATTGCAATGTTTTTTCCATGCTGTAGTTAGAAAAACTTCCTTTAAATTCAGAATTCCACTCAAGCAAATTGAATCTTCTTGCTTTGTTTTGTTTTTGCTGAAAACAGGTTTTAAATTGTAAAAAAAGTCGGTTTAAAGAAATTCTAAAACAACAATTTTCGTATCAAAATGATTGCATATTAATAGTTTTAGATTTGCACTCTCTTATTACCCTTTATTCTACTCTAGATATATCATTCCAAATGGTATAAATGTCCTAGCATCATCTTACAATATCACGCATCATTTCACGAAAAGAATGTTCCATTTTAATTGCATAATTCATACATT
The DNA here is from genome assembly GCA_033119305.1 of Pinctada imbricata. Taxonomy (NCBI): domain Eukaryota; kingdom Metazoa; phylum Mollusca; class Bivalvia; order Pterioida; family Pteriidae; genus Pinctada; species Pinctada imbricata. The sequence goes on from VSWD01000009.1 coordinate 26,610,527, forward strand.
GCTTATTTGATGTTTGATGTCGTGTTTGCTGTTCCCTGCCCGTTTGGTTTCTCTTTCTGTGTTTGTCTTCTCTGTATTTTTACTTGAGGTGTTTTGATGTGTAACCCAGTTTTGTTGGAGATTACCTCTTTTCTTATTGCCTTGTTTTTGTCATCAACATGCAATTGTAATTCTTGTGTGCAACTACTTCTAACAACAAAGAACCCCTCTTACATGGTTGATCAAAATGCCTCCTTTGCATCGTACTCTGACAATTTTCTACTCCAAAACATTTACAGAATTAAAGAAAATTGAGCACAGAATTTGTCACATCTGTTTGTTACACAGCTCAGATTTCATGTGCGACTACAACAAATCAACGGGATAACAGATAGAGGTTCCGACGCAATTGGCAAAATATTATCACAATAGGTCTCAACATTTATTTTAAATTAAGTTCTTTCAGCAGATCCAGGTTTGATTGAACTGCATCTTAAGAATGTTTCCTTATGCATGGCTAAAATATTTCGTTTTTCTTGACATTTTATCGAAATTCTTCAATTAATAAAGTTGGTGGTAATGGTCATCCAAGAGTTTTGAACTCTGTGAGGAGGTTGTTTTACACCATAATTGTGCGTTCTTCGAGACCTCTGGGAAATCGGAATAGTGGGAGGGTTGTGCGCACGTAATCCAGGATAACCACACCGTCTGCTATTTACGTGGCAGATGGCCGTCCTAAGTCGGCACCGGTCGTCCATTGGTCTCGTTGGTTTATGTTTAGTCTTTTATGTTTCATGTTTCTATGATCTGAGTTGGTGTTCCTTGTCCCTTTTGCGTCTCTTTCTGTGGGTGTCTGCTCTGTGTTTTTTTTGCATGGGTGTTTTGGGATTTTGCTGTGGGTGCTGCAACCTAGTGTTGTTGGAGATCCCCTCCTTTCTCTTATAGCCCATTTCATTCAATCGTACACTGAACCTGACATCAGATATTCTGTCTAGATTCTCTAAACCATAGTAATTTTTTATGAATACCATGGCCTCAGTCACCATCTTTTCAATATCTGAATTAACTTCTCTCAAATTTGACATGGAAAACCACTTCAAAAGATTTCCCACAGAACAACCTTTGTCTCTCCTATACCATCATATGTTGATGGATCTGTTCGCAATACCTACATCTTTAGAATAATTAATGTGTAGAATGCGAGTTCTTAATCAATCAGATTGCTTTCTCGATCAAATGATTGCAAGTACATGTAATATCAATCAGTTGCACTTCATTTCATGAGATGTAGCTTTCTTGACTGAATTTTTTATGTCATTGTGATCGTAAGTAGGAGTCAATTGGTTATCATTTAAATTTGCTCTCGCTCTCTGCAAAGTAATAGCAATTTCAAGTTCAGAAAATAGGGCCAGGGGAGCTGCTGGAGAGGATTTTGGCTGTGCCATGAAGTCACTTTAATTGAAAGCATCACAGATGAGGATTTTTCTATCCGAAACACGTGTCTGGTGCATTAAAATTGGTTTAAAACTTTCTTCAAGAAAGTAGATAACTGGAACACTTATCATTGAACATCTGAAGTGTTTAGTTATTTTTAGAATTATATGACCAGAAACAATCAAGGTATTAATTCTGCCATTTAATGGTCAGTTGATACACCAGAGCCCTGCATACATCAATCGATCATCAGCTCCTAGGCATTCTTGTCGAATAGATAACCTGGAGCTTATTTTAAGAACATATTTCGAAGTTGCAAAACTGAAGTAATCTTTTAAACATTGAACAATGTCACCTCTAAGCAGGTCTTTAAGATCCACTTCAATGATTGAAATTAACTTCACAACCCTGGCAGAGATCATCTATGTTAAACATCTTCAAATTCATTAGCATCATTTAAAAGCAGATTAATTAACAGCGTGGACTAGACATGCACGTTTCGGATATTTAACCCTCGTCATTGATCCTCAATCCAAACAATGAAATATGGCCAAAATGTGTGATAACTATGTCCAAAATATAAGACGTAGCAAGATGACTAGGATATGATGCTACAGGACCCAGGTTTCAGAAATTTGTGACAATTTTGTAAACAGAAATTTTCGAATGCGTTTGAGACAAATTTAAGGAGGGGATTTCCAACAACAGCAGGTTGCAGCACCCTTAGCAAAACCCCCAATGCAAAAACACAAAGCAGACAAGCACAGAAAGAGATGCATAAGGGACAAGGAACGTCAACGCACAACACAGAAACATCAAACACAAAGGACTACACATAAACCAACGAACAACCGGTGCCGAATTAGGACGGCCATCTGCCACGGAAATAGCAGAAGGTGTGGTTATCCTGGATTACGATTTGAAGAAACGACCAACCGAAATTGATCAAACTTGGCTACATGTATCCTCGGGGACTCCTGGTCCACCGGCAGTGACACTCACCCAGTGGTACAAATGTTAAACGTCTTCAAATTCATTAGCATCATTTAAAAGCAGATTAATTAACAGAGTGGACAAGACATGCACGTTATGGATCATAGACAGTAGCTGTTTCCTTTTATACAATGCGTCTAATTTCACCCACATCTTTCAAAAGCTTGCTACAAGACTCCATGTACTAGTAAATTGTTTTTTTTTAACTGTTGAATTGAATACTTATATCTTTGTTCTAGATTTTCTCCAAACGTTTTGCATTTTTCAAAGTCCCAACTTTGTATGGGAAAAAACCTTCAAAAATCAAAGTTTTCTCCCTCATTGTTCTTCTCCCATTTTATTTATGAGCAAGTTGCTTAATATGTATTCAGATTAAAAGACAATAACAAAAACCTTTAATTTGGTACCATAATTGCAGAACCTCATACTAGAGTTTGAAAAAGTCATTACATTTTGCAAATTTTCAGCGATTTTTCATCAAAGAGTAGTTGTTTTTCCCAATTTTTCGTACCAGCAAATTGCAAATCTGACTTCTGTATTAATTAAAATGAAAGGCAATAAATTTATTGTGCGTTTGGTACTAAAATTGTTTATTTAGCTACAGAATAAAAAAAGATATGGTGTTTTCCCAATTTTCAACGATTTTTCATCGAAAGTCCATAGTTTTCCCCATTTTATGGACAAGTGAATTGGTAAATTAAGCTTGAGACTTAAAGACAATAAAAATTGTCGTTCTTTTGGTACCAATTTTGTTGATCTAGCTGCAGCATGGAAAAAGTAATTGAATTTTTCCTATTTTTAACGGTTTTTCTTCGAAACATTCCATTTTACCCCAAAATTTCGAAATGCCCAAGGATGCCAGAGTGGCATCAGCCGGATTATCAAATAAGAGGGTATTGACAACACTTTCATGCAAAAACATTTTGTGCGTAACAAATTTTTGGGTTTCGTGAATGGCACCTAGACTAACAACGATTTACCTGCAATGAGTTATAAACAAATCTCCGAATGTATGTATGGTCTTTGACAGTTACAACAGTACACCATCGACCAAGGATCTTGCTTATGGTAGCAGATTAGAAAATATACAGTCAAGAATAATTATATAACGATACTCAATAAGTCTACCATCTGCGCCATGAAAAGAGCAATTTCTGACCAATAAGGAGAATAAGATGAAGTTTATTCAAATGTTGTATCTACAAGACTCCGGAATGCCAGTTTTGATGTCATAAAATCTGATGAAGACACGGATCAGAAATTGGTATTAACAGCTCTTCAGAAAGCAAGAATCCAGACTGTTGCTTATTTAAAGAGAATATTGATTTGCTAGTGATTATGCTATTACACCATCTATATCCAAATATCCAAAATAAAAATTTACTTTTATTGTAACAAACAAATGCACATCAACCGAATATTACGGTGGCCGTAAAGGGCCGTGTGAAAAATAAAATATTGTGAGGGAACGAAATATTATTGCGAGGGAAAGAAATAATATTGCGTGGGAACGAAATAATATTGCGAGGGAACGAAATAGTGTTGCGAGGGAACGAAATAATATTGCGATGGAACGAAATAGTGTTGCGAGGGAACGAAATAATATTGCGATGGAACGAAATATCATTGCGTGGGAACGAAATAATATTGCGAGGGAACGAAATAATATTGCGTGGGAACGAAATAATATTGCGAGGGAACGAAATAATATTGCGTGGGAACGAAATATTATTGCGTGGGAACGAAATAATATTGCGATGGAACGAAATATTATTGCGTGGGAACGAAATGATATTGCGAGGGAACGAAATAATATTGCGTGGGAACGAAATAATATTGCGAGGGAACGAAATAATATTGCGTGGGAACGAAATATTATTGCGAGGGAACGAAATAATATTGCGAGGGAACGAAATAATATTGCGTGGGAACGAAATAATATTGCGAGGGAACGAAATAATATTGCGAGGGAACGAAATAATATTGCAAGGGAACGAAATAACTCTCCCTTTTGCGCATAAGCAGACTTATGTATATATGTGCTATACATGTATATGGAAATGTTCAATCACAATTATAGATTATACATATGATAATAAAAGATCCAAGTCAAAGTCCAAAATGATGTTCAGTACTGGTAGACCAGAATTAAGGTTTAAAATGTAGTACTCTTTTATTTTGAATGTGTGAATTAATACGAAGAGTATGAAAGAAATCTGTTTTCATTTCTATTACCTAAATACTATATACAAGGTCAAGGCCAAAAGGTCACTTGGTCAACAATCATGTTAACAAAAATGTAGTACTTCTAATGTACTAGTATGACATGACTGCCTTTCCACACCAAGTAAGGTGTCCTGACGAGGGATGATTTTTTGTGTTATTTGTCCTGGATTTTTTGTGTACGTCCTGGTTTTGTGTGTGTGTGTGTGTGTGAGGGTGTGTGAGGGTGTGTGTGTGTGTGTGTGGGTGTGTGTGTGAGGGTGTGTGTGTGTGTGTGTGTGTGAGGGTGAGTGTGAGGGTGTGTGTGTGTGTGTGTCATGAATTTGTTTCAAACTCCATAAAATGCTCAATTTGACATTTTTTTCAGTTTGTTTACATGTATTTATGATGTTTAAATCATCTGTTAGGGACCGCAATTAAAAATATTCGAATATCACTAGATTTAAAAGAGTTGAGTATGTCCTGACTTTTTTGTGTACGTAGTTCTGTATTTTCTGTGTGCTGTCCTGGATTTCCTAGTTTTGAATTTTAGATATGATTCAATATGATTGAAAAGCGAGCGAATATTTTAATATAATCGGCTCATATAAGTCTCTGCTTTTATAAAAATGACCCAAGCCTTAGTATAAACGAAGAGAAAGCTTGTTTTCAATGCAGAATTTTTTTTTTCTTCTTCTTCTTTTCTTCTTTTTTCCCTTCTTTTCTACGGTGCCTCTAAGCGGACATGTTGATTTGTTTTTCATATCGTTCCAAAGGCAGCCGCGTAGCTAGAGTACTTTTCAAGTGGAAGCACTTTCAGTCATGAGGTGTGGGGATCGCTTTGAGGCCCCACATTGGTCCAGGGAGAAACCCTTGTGGGGATCCAGGCCAAGGGGCAAAGCCCCGGAATCTGATGAATTTTACACATTTACAGAGCAATTGTCTACGTTAAAATGACCCTTTGTACACTTACTTTTAGTCTGTTTCGCAAAACGACGTGGAAGTATCTGCGTACATGCGTGCGCATGGCTATGCGCCTTGGTAACCCCCACCACACCCCGTTCTCTTTTCTCCTTTCCGTCAGATTATCCATCATTTCGCACATAAGGAGAGGGAGGAGAGTCATTCACCCCCTTCTTTTTGTACGGTGGTATGTATACGTTGTATCTTCAAGGGCATAGGAACAGTTTGATATTAAAGTATGAATTTGTAAAGAATAATGAACGGATGGCCATACATCCTTTTCATTGATTTTTTTGTTGTTTGTTTCGCTTTTGTTTGTTCGTTATTATTTTTTTTTACTTTTTATCTATTTTTTTACATTAGAAAAAATAATGCAATGTGAGCATGTATAAGCATGTAATCAAATATTAAATACGGTGATGGGGTGGCCCCACTGTCCTCCTCCTCTAAATTCGCAACCAACACTTATTCAAAACATTATACTTTAAGAGGGTTCTCTGCTAGCAAAACTCGGAATTGAATAGAATCAATTTTGTAGTTGGGCCAATTTATCAAGGTTTTTACGGGAAAAAAATCAAAATGAAAACGTAAGTAAACGTAAAAAAGACCCCTCACATATCAAATTCAAAATATAAGAAGTGAATTTGTCGAAACCCCCATCGTGGGAGGTTAGGTTAGGCCCCTCGTCATCTTTACATGATTATTTGATCGAACGGACAACTATCAATAATTAGTTTGCAATATGTATATCGTGGAAGGAAATCGAACAGATGCCTTCTTAAATTTTCTTTGAATTTCAACAAAACATTTTCGCTATGGCAAATGTCAGGAATGTGGAATAATGATTTGCTCGATGTAATTTCCGGGTCGATACACTTAGATATCGATTAGATATATTTTAGTCCCCTACCGGGAACGCCGAAGGAGACTCTTAGTTTCCTCTCGGTCTGTCCGTCTATCCATCCGTCCGTCTGTCACATTTTCAGTTTTCCAAACTTTTTTTCGCTGTTGTTGCATATATTGAACTCATTTTTGATATGTGGATATATCTCATTGTGATACAGATCAAGTGATTGTCAAATATTTACAAGAGTTATGGCCCTTGGACTCAGCAAAAATATGAAAATCTCAGTTTTCCGGATTTTTCTTCGGTTCTACTACAGGTACTGATATGCTTTTTGATATATGAATACATCTTAGTGTGATACAGATCAAGTATGATTCGGGTTTCCATTGACCTATTTTTACAAGAGTTTTGGCCCTTGGACTTAGCAAATTTCATAAAATTTTCAAATTTCCGGACATTTCTTGGCTGTTATTGCAGATAATGCATGAGTTGAGTTTTAGTATGTGAATACATTATAGTGTGATACAGATCAAATTCGAGTTTAATTTCGATTGACAAATTTTCGCAAGAGTTATGACCCTTGAACTTAGCAAAATCTTGAAAAATCAGTTTTCCGGACTTTGCTTGGCCATTATTGCAGATAATGAACTGATGAATAGAGATGCAGGAAAGAGGGGACTTATATCGCTCAGCGATCATTACATTTATATCCTATACATTATTATTTTTATACATTCAGATACATATATCTCTTTTCATACTTTTTAAAAAGGCACAAAGCATTTGTTCTCTGTCCACCCTATTCTAAGAAAGAAAAGATTTAAATTTCTTTCTATCTGCGTTTCAACACTGCTCTGGCTACGCTCCTGGCAACTTCAGACAGTCACCTGCTGCATTATTTACAACAAATGGTGTATTTATCCAGAATTTGTGAGCACGACCCACTTACTGTTATCTTTTAGCCTTAAATGTATGAACAGAAAACTTTATTCATTCTGAGACAAAGGAGGGGACTGAGGTAACGTTTCAAAGCACATGGTAGATACTAATAGACTATACACTCATGATCAATAATATTAACACGGGAAACCTTTCAAATAAGGACATATTTAATCTGAATACAGAAATCAAAACTAATAAACAGTGATTTTTGTAACAAAAACGGATTGCAAAATAAGGTTTCATGTGAAAGTGGAGCTACTGTCAGTACAAAATCCCCTACAAATTAGTTAAACTCTGTTTGACTGTCGAAGAAATATACAAAAGCCAGGACAGCAAACAAAAAAAAAAACCAGGACGTCTTACTCTTTTTTAATTTTGGTTTTCTGCTTTGTATTGCCATTATCTTGCTCGAGAGAAATGTGGTTAGTGCTGTTGAACTGGCACAAGAAATTCATGTTAATATATTTGAACCTAGTCTGTTTAAACGACGAGAACATGGATTTGTATAAAAAAGTAGTAATCTCTTGATTTAATGAAAAGCAGACAACTCTAAGCATTCATTCAGTCTTATAATGCATTTACAATGTTTAATGCAAAGACAAGTATCTCACGATGATCTACATGTCCGTTCATTGTCTAAAAATTATGAAATTTTGCCGAGTGAAATAAGTCTCTTTTTATACTTTTTAACTAGTCAGGGTGATTCTGATATGCCCCATAAACTTCCATTTCGGTGTACGCATGCGTAGAGGCATAAATTTTTTCGTTCCCACGAAATAATTATTTCGTTCCCTCGCAATATTATGTCGTTCCCACGCAATATTATTTCGTTCCCTCGCAATAATACTTCGTTCCCTCGCAATATTATTTCGTTCCCACGCAATATTATTTCGTTCCCACGCAATATTATTTCGTATCCTCGCAATAATATTTCGTTCCCACGCAATATCATTTCGTTCCCTCGCAATATTATTTCGTTCCTTCGCAATATTATTTCGTTCCCACGCAATATTATTTCGTTCCCCCGCAATATTATTTCCTTTCTACGCAATATTATTTCGTTCCCACGCAATATTATTTCGTATCCTCGCAATAATATTTCGTTCCCACGCAATATTATTTCGTTCCCTCGCAATATTATTTCGTTCCTTCGCAATATTATTTCGTTCCCACGCAATATTATTTCGTTCCCCCGCAATATTATTTCGTTCCCTCGCAATATTATTTCGTTCCCACGCAATATTATTTCGTTCCCTCGCAATTATATTTCGTTCCCTCGCAATATTATTTCGTTCCCACGCAATATTATTTCGTTCCCACGCAATATTATTTCGTATCCTCGCAATAATATTTCGTTCCCTCGCAATATTATTTCGTTCCCTCGCAATATTATTTCGTTCCTTCACAATATTATTTCGTTCCCACGCAATATTATTTCGTTCCCCCGCAATATTATTTCGTTCCCTCGCAATATTATTTCGTTCCTACGCAATATTATTTCGTTCCCTCGCAATATTATTTCATTCCCACGCAATATTATTTCGTTCCCTTGCAATATTATTTCGTTGGATTTTTTACAATTGTCTTATACTATTGCACGCCTTGACGGAATTTGATACGACATCTAGACTGTTCGGCATCTGCAAGCAGGTAACGTTTAACAAAATTAATGAAAATCAGCTATTTCATTTTGGGGTTATTTTGCCTTTTCTAGATCGATCGATGTTTCTCAACTTCGAGGAGGTACTTACACCAGTGTAGGGTGCTATACCAGGTGATGGACCGGACGTGTTGCGTTTCCGACAAATTGTAACCGAAATGCCGATTCTAGAGAAACAATAGTCTGGTTCCCGGGAGGTCCCCGATCTCACCCTAAGATCTCACCTTAATCTATAATCTCATCAAGTTTCATCATCAAATTAGCCGTCTAAGGGGATCTTACAATTAGAAGAACATTCGAAAATTTACATACTAGACCCATTATTATCATGGACTTCAAGCGCCTGTTGCGCTAAGACACAACCAAGATCGGTTCATAATCTGCAATGCATTTCAAAGATCTCACCCTAATCTATAATCTCAACAAGTTTCATCAACAGATTAGCCGTCTAAGGGGGTCTAATACTCAGAAGAACATTCCAAATTTTTCATACTAGACCCATTATTATCATGGACTTCAAGCACCTGTTGCGCTAAGACACAACCAAGATCGGTTCATTATCTGCAATGCATTTCAAAGATCTTACCCTAATCTATAATCTCACCAAGTGTCATCATCAGATTAGCCGTCTAAGGGGGTCTAATACTTAAAAGAGCATTCGAAAATTTTCATACTAGACCCATTATTATCATGGACTTCAAGCACCTGTTGCGCTAAGACACAACCGAGATCGGTTCATAATCTGCAATGCATTTCACAGATCTCTCCCTTATCTATAATCTCATCAAGTTTCATCATCAGATTAGCCGTCTAAGGGGGTCTAATGATTAGAAGAACATTCGAAAATTTTCATACTAGACCCATTATTATCATGAACTTCAAGCGCCTGTTGCGCTAAGACACAACCAAGATCGGTTTATAATCTGCAATGCATTTCAAAGATCTCATCCTAATCTATAATCTCACCAAGTTTCATCATCAGATAAGCCGTCTAAGGGGGTCTAATACTTAGAAGAGCATTCGAAAATTTTCATACTAGACCCATTATTATCATGGACTTCAAGCGCCTGTTGCGCTAAGACCGACCAGAATCGGTTCATAATCTGCAATGCATTTCAAAGATCTCACCCTAATCTATAATCTCACCAAGTTTCATCATCAGATTAGCCGTCTAAGGGGGTCTAATACTTAGAAGAATATTCGAAAATTTTCATACTAGACCCATTATTATCATGGACTTCAAGCGCCTGTTGCGCTAAGACACAACCGAGATCGGTTCATAATCTGCAATGCATTCCAAAGATCTCACCCTAATCTATAATCTCGCCAAGTTTCATTAATTTCCTTCCATTACATTAGGATCTTTTTACTATTACCAATATATAAGGTATTTGTCGAATGTTGCGATGTTGAATATTAAGTAACTAACTTTAGATCGCCCAAAAACTTTGGTATTAAATTACCAAGCTTTCTCGATATTGGGATGTTCATTCAGTTGTTTTATCAGTTTCACATTTTGTATGTATAAGATTAATCTGATTGACTGATCAGGTTTGGTAAAATATGACACCTCCATCCCAAGTTAACTGTCAGTCCTAAATTAACAACAATTATGGGAAGTATGTATCTGTACAAAGATACCGATGAAATGTGTGGTACGGATGCTTGATCTGATCTATAATTTTCGCTTTAGAGACGAGACAAGGTAAATTGCAACATTTCAGTTCCCAACATCTTGTTTAGATATGCAGTGCTTTCTTCTTTTGAATAAGGCACCTCTTTATTTTCCTTCTTTTACAAAAAGCGGCATCCTTCTGATCGAACATATTTGGAATAAAGACAATAGAACTATTTATAGTGATACTGATTTATATAATAGATTAAATGACAGAAGAAATTGTATTTCGGAATTATGTAGATTGAAAAAAGCTATTCCAACAGAATACATTGTACGTAAAAAACTTAAAAGTAATGAAAATAGTGATCATTCGAATAATGTAAATTTAGATGAAAACTTATTTATTGTAGACAAAAAAGGTAAGAAAATAGGATTTAAGAAATTAAAACTCTTCCGTATTTTAAAAGAATTAGTAAAAAAAGAAAATTATACACCAAAGACTCATATTAAATGGGAGAGAAGTTTCAATGCTAATCTAAAATGGACAATCATTTTGAAAAATTTAAATAATCCTTTATTATCAAACAAAGTAAGAGTCTTTCAGTGGCGATGTATTCATAAAGTTTTATATCTAGAAAATATAATAGTTAAATTTGGCAATTCTGACGGAAAATGTCACTTTTGCAAATACTCTATAGAGACAAATGAGCACTTATTTTTTGATTGTCAACTTATAAAAAAATCTAGTGGATTTCATTTTCACAAAACTATTAACTATTCTGCCAGAAATTACAAGTCTTAAACCACCAATTGAAAGAAAAATACTATTTTTTGGATTTACTGATGAAATTGATGATGAAAATATTCGAAGTATTATTAATTTCATTTTATTTTCAATGAAAAATATGGCATGTTTGGAAATTAAGAAACGAGCTCAAATTTAATAAGAGGAGATGTAAATCATTTGAAATGATTAATCGAATAATCGATGGATGTTACGAAGTGAAATTAACTTTATTTTAACATGCAAAATTAGGAAGGATGAAATAAAAGAATTGTTAGATAATATCAAAGGCAATTATGGTAATTATTTTTCATGCTGATATATAACTAAAGATTTCATAAAATCATATCGGAAACTTGATTCCATTGATTTTCCGTCTCTAACTATGGATTTACTAACATTATAATAGTGCACAATAATATATAAGTACGCATTACGAATATACATATTGTTTTGCACGGATGAAATACATATTTGTATAAATATGAAATAAAATAAGTTTAAAAAAGAAAAGAAGAGAAAATGAAAGAAAAAAAAATGTGCGATGATGATACGGCTCATGAAATAACTATACACTAACGCATTAATAATTCTAACTTCACGCATATTAGCACTAGCCAAATTGACGGGGGAGAGCCATCTACTGAGCACAAAAAAAAAGAAAGAAAAAAGATATGCAGTGCCATTTTGATAACGTACGTATTTTATTTGATTTTTAAACATAAAAGTGTAAATTTATCACTTTAATGTGTAAATTTTACACAAGCATTGCTTTAAATATAACACTTTAATGTGTAAATTTTACACTTTTTTCTGTAAATTTTACACTTTTTCTGTAAATTTTGCAAATTTATGTGTAAATTTTACACCTTTGTAAATTTTACACATTTTATGTGTAAATTTTGCTCCTTTTTTCTGTAAATTTTATACATTTATGTGTACATTTTTTTCTGTAAATTTTACACTTTTACATTAAATTTTACCCTTTTTGTAGCTAACCTGAGCGAAGCTCAAGTGAGCTAATGTCATAGCGAACCGTCCGTCATCCGTTCGTCCAGCGTTTACAAACTTGTTACATTTTCGACTTCTCCTCTGCAACCGCTGCACAAAATTTCACGAAACCTTACAGGAAGCAAGTACATTTGTACTCAAGGTCCTCTATCAAGTTTGTGTTTTTCGTGCCGATCGGTCAACAAAAAATATGGCCGCCGAGGGTTCTGATTTGGCTGACGTATTTTCGACTTCTCCTCTTCAACCGCTGCACAGAAATTCACGAAACCTTACAGGAAGCAAGAACTCAATGTCCTCTACCAACATTGTGGTTTTGTTTTTGTGCCGATCGGTCACCAAGTATGGCCACCGAGGGCTCTGATTGGTTGACCAATTTTCGAAACGACTTCTCTGGAACCGCTGCACAGAAGTTCACGAAACCTTACAGGAAGCAAGTACTCAAGGTCCTCTACCAAGTTTGTGTTTTTCTCGGCGATCGGTCAACAAATATGGCCACCGAGGGTTCTGATTGGCTGATGTATTTTTCGACTTCTCTCCAATCACTTCACAGAATTTCACAAAAAAAAAAAAAAAAATTACAGGAAAGGTTCTCCACCAAATTGTCCACTATCATTCTTTTGTCTGTAACTCAGGTGAGTGATATGGCCCTCTTGGGCATCTTGTTTTCATAATGGGAAGGGTGTTCTTTTTTTTTTTTACTGGTTAATAACCATAGTCATTGGCGAATCTAGAATGATTCCACTGAGGCGGTCAATCCTATCCCTTAAGGGGGGATTCAATATATATAAAACAACAGAATAATATAAAGCATTTACAAGTGGCAAATTCCAGAGGGAGGGACCTGTTGACACATTCAGTGGCGGATTCAGGGGGGTGCGGAGGCCCCCCCAGCACTGACCAAAAATTTTCCAAAAACAGGTGTATTTTTACCCATTTTCAGTCAAAATCGGCAAAATTCGCCCCTTGACCCCCCGGCAAAGGGGGCGCTGGATCCGCCACTGAGATTCATTGAATTCATCACCCATGACGAAAGCATGTATTATCCATGATTGAATGATTACCTCAATCAACGCATTCAGTTGAGCATGTTGTGATTTCCTAGGATCCCTGACCAGTCATGTGACTTTTGTATTGTCTCCGAGAGTAGTGATTAGAATTCAAGTGTGTACATTCCTCTTGAAACGTGACCAGATCGGACCGGGAGAACAAAGACATCAGTGAACAAAGATGAAAAAGACGAAGCAAAAGATCTGCTTGATAGCGATAAAAGGTAGCTTTATTCATTTTCTATTCTTTTCAAAACTTCACATCTCATTTTACGAGTTTTTGGTGCGGGATCGACCTGCAACTGCTCATGACTTGAATTTGGCGGGTAAGTTCACGATGTTTTCGGTGTCCAGACTGTATCACGTGTGTAAGTGGATATGCACATGATTATTCACCAAAACAGGACAAGACAAGATTTTAAAGTCGGCATGGTGAAGTACTACGTACGAAGTACCATAAGATGTACTACGTACGTTTCCATACCAAGGGCGTAGGAGAAAGGGGGGGGGGGGGGGGGCAGCGGGGGCACATGCCCCCTTTTCGAAAAGTGTGGGGCACAACCATGTTTGTGCCCCCCCCCACCCACTTTTCAATCACAAAATTTTATGATGCATTAACATTGTTTAAAATAGCAACATTTTGTACCATAAATCTACAATCTTTTTGTCCATTTTCAAAAATTTTTTTAGGCTTGCTATCGCTCGCCAGTTTTTTATAGACTTTCCGAATAATTTAGCTATTCTGATCCAACCTTTATACATACAACTTTATCAATGTACATGAAGACATTTAACTCAAATTATATAGAATATTATTACATGTACTGATTAATGATAAAGAGTATAGAAAGTATTTTCTGATAATTTTTAAGTCAATATTTTGCTAAATATATTTCCTGGCTAACTACCGCTCGCCAGACATTTAATTCATGTACATGTAATTCAAATTTAGAACTGCACCAGAAATGTTAAAATTTGTGCATACAGAACATGAAACCCCCACATTTTTGTTTGAATCTCTTCCTCCCCCCCCCTCTTTTTATTTTTCATTTATTTTTTTTTTTTTATTGCTTGGATGTTGTGCCCCTCCACTTTTTCAGGCAGAGCTACGCCATTGCATTCATAGAATTACTGGATTGCAAAGCATATTCTGATCTATAGATTGACTATGTCCGTCCATCTGTCCGTCCATCCATCCGTCTGCAGTCATCATTATGTCCATCCATCTGTCTGTCTGTTCATCCGTCTGCAGTCAACATTTTGGTTAAAGTTTCAGGTTAAAGCAAAATATAAGGAACGTTATGCAGTAGAAACTTTATATTATATATCATAATGGTTGCGCAGGACAAGACTTTTCAATTGAGGTCGTAACATATTTGACCTAGAGACCTTGACCTTGGACTTCAACCTAGTTAAAGATTTTTGTTAAGTTTCTGGTTCAGTGGTTGAAGCAAAATCTCAAGAACTATGGACAGTAGAAACATAATATTTTATAGGTAGATTGTCCTTGACAAGACCTTTCAATATATGCCTCTATTTTTGACCAAGTGACCTTGGACTTTGATCCAGTTTCTGACAAAAACTTACTTTGCAATCTTTAGTGGTGTTTTAATACCTCTTGACCTTGACCCTAAATAGCATTTTAGGTTAAGAAGTTTTGAAAGCAGATTTCTTTCATACAGTAAATAAGAGGTTGATCATATTTCATACTCACTTTCACTGCATTTTAGCATATTACTTCATTTTGACCTTTACTGCAGGGCTATATTGCATTTTAGGTGAGGAAGCTTAACTTGAAAGCTGCTTTCTTTTATATCAATGGTGAGCCTTTCACATTCTATACAAGAAGTACTACATTTTGTTACTATGACATTTGACCTCTTGACCTTGACCCTACATAGCATTTTAGGTTTAGAAATTTTGAAAGCAGATTTCTTTCATACTGTAAATAAGATGCCTTTCATATGTCATACTCACTTTCACCTCATGTTACAATACTACTCTGTCTGTCTGTTAAACATTTCTCGTGGTTTCAATTTCTCTAAAACTGTTAATGATGGAAAGTTAATTCTTTTTGCAACATGATGGGTCTATGGTTTATTTGTGCACCTGATATTTTGTTTGAGCCCCTGACCGCCAGGGTCTTAGGAAATGGGCATAGTCATTTCTTCCTATACCAGTATAACTCTATGTAATCTTGTGGTCACCATTTCTAAGAAAGTATTAATGATAGAAAGTTGATTCTTCTTGCAACTTGTTGGGTCTATGGTCTAGTTGTGCACTTGGTACTTTGTTTGAGCCCCTGACCCCCGGGGTCTTATGAAATGGGTGTGGTTGTTTTCTCCTACATGTATATAACTCTTTTGTAACCTTGTGGTCACCATTTCTCAGAAAGAAAAAATGGTAAAAGATAATTCTTTTTGCACCTGATCGATATTTTGTTTGAGCCCATGACCCCCGGGATCTTAGGAAATGAGTGTAGTAAAACTAACAAGTTAAAAGTCATGTTTGTAAAACATTAATGCCCCCCTACCCCTTCTGTGATTAAAGTCTGTCACAACTTTATACTTGCATTGATACAACCTATGGGGGTATAAAGTAACAGTGTAATAAAAAAGTCAAAGAAGTATAACTGTCAGGAGGACCTGTATGTACAGCATTTATGCTTTGTTAAAGCTCTTCTTCTGAAAAACTTCTACAAGGTAATTAATATGAACTTGACCTAGATTTTCATTTGATATGTCTGTACACAAAATTTCATTCCAATATGTGAATCCACTCCAGAGGTATTGAACGGAAACTGATGTCGTGGGCGACCGACGGACCGACAGACAGAAAGTCAGACAGCGGCAAAGCAATATGTCCCCTCTTCTTCAAAGGGGGACATAAAAATTTTTGATTGAACCCAAATATGAACTTGACCTAGATTTTTATTTGATGTGTCTGAAACAAAATTTCATTTCAATATGTAACTCCACTCAAGAGATATTGAACGGAAACCCTGAAATTTTGGTAATTTTCGAAGTGCAAGGGGCATAACTCTGTCAAAATTTTGTTCATCGGACCTAAATATGAACTTGACCTAGTAGATTTTTGTTTGATGTGTCTGTATACAAAATTTCATTTCAATATGTAACTCCACTCAAGAGATATTGAACAGAAACACTGAAGTTTTGGTATTTTTCAAAGTGCAAGGGGCATAACTCTGTCCAAATTTTTTTGATCGGACCTAAATATGAATTTGACCTAGATTTTTGTTTGATGTGTCTGTATACAAAATTTCATTTCAATGTGTAACTCCAATCAAGAGATATTGAACAAAAACCCTGAAATTTGGTATTTTTCGAAGTGCAAGGGGCATTACTCTGTCAAAATTTTGTTGATCGGACCCAAATATACACTTGCCCTAGATTTTCATTTGATTTGTCTGTATACAAAATTTCATTTCAATATGTAACTCCACTCAAGAGATATTGAACAGAAACCCTGAAATTTTGGTATTTTTCGAAGTGCAAGGGGCATAACTCTGTCAAAATTTTTCGATCGGACCTTAATACGAATTTGACCTGGATTTTCATTTGATGTGTCTGCATACAAAATTTCATTTCAATATGTAACTCCATTCAAGAGATATTGAACGGAAACCCTGAAATTTTGGTATTTTTCGAAATGCAAGGGGCATAACTCTGTCAAAATTTTTTTGATCGGACCCAAATATGAACTTGACCTAGATTTTTGTTTGATGTGTCTGTATACAAAATTTCATTTCAATGTGTAACTCCATTCAAGAGATATTGAACGGAAACCCTGAAATTTTGGTATTTTTTCGAAATGCAAGGGGCATAACTCTGTCAAAAATTTTTTGATCGGACCCAAATATGAACTTGACCTAGATTTTTGTTTGATGTGTCTGTATACAAAATTTCATTTCAATATGTGAATCCATTCAAGAGATATTGAACGGAAACCCTGAAATTTTGGTATTTTTCGAAATGCAAGGGGCATAACTCTGTCAAAATTTTTTTGATCGGACCCAAATATGAACTTGACCTAGATTTTTGTTTGATGTGTCTGTATACAAAATTTCATTTCAATATGTGAATCCATTCCAGAGATATTGAACGGAAACTGATGTCACGGACCGACCGACAGACCGACCGACCGACAGCGGCAAACCTATATGTCCCCTCTTCTTCGAAGGGGGGCATAAAAAGTAAATTTTTGTCTCCTAATGACCTAAAAGTCCCCATTAGAGCAATATTTGGTAAGATTGTGAAGCAAAAATGGCTTAATGACTTACAATGTCTTTCCGTCCATCAGTCTGACTGCAGTCTTCGTGAAAACTTTTTTTGACCACTAGCCAGTCGGGCTAGTTGAGTGCCGAAATCCACTAGCCACCAAAGTTTTTCACTAGCCTTTGCAGAAATATCATAACGCGATATAGACCCATTGTATAGGATAGATAGGTCCGTTGAGTAGGTCCAAATTCACACATATAGAGTATACAAAATGTATATAAAAATCGAACGAAGTTAAACCACCACCCAATCATTTTCTCTAGCACATGTCAGCGGTGCGCGCTCACCGTTTACATCTCGAATGTCATTATCAACAGACTCAATATTACAATGAATTCTTGATGTTGTTTGTATTTATGAATATCATTTCACATACTCTTTTACATATACATTAATGTAAGGAAAATGGAGCGAGATAGAAAAATATAAGATCTTATTTGTATCATATTCGCTAAAAGGCCGTCCGTTGATTGTGGCATAGACTGAATAATCCAGTATCTTGGTTGCCGCTGTACGGTCAATAGCTGTAATATTTTCGTAAGAATTTATTCATTTCAATGTTCAGCCGAGATTTAATTGTTCTATTTAACATGTTATACTTGCATATCTAGTCGTTACTGTAAAATAACCGTCATGCCGTGCAGAAAACAACGCACCAGTGGTAACGAAAATATTTAGTGCACCGGCTTGTTCAATGAAATAAACATTTCATACTTAACTTCTGTTGATGTTTTGGGTAACGTTTGCATTTATATTCATCCTCAGTAGTAGAATGATAATTGATGCAAGCTTTATACTTGACATGTAGAAAGACTTTGATAAGTAATATACTCAGTTCTTATGATTTTTGGGACCTTGATTTTGCATTTCCCACTTCCCAAATTTTGGTTACCCTTTAGGCTTAATGATTTGTTAGCTCACTGGGAAAAAATGTCATACCCTTGGCAATAACATCATAGTTGTCTGTAGACAAAACTTTAACCTGGGCTGTATCTCTTGAACTATAAGTGGTAGGGCTTTGATATTTCACATGTAGATACCTTGTGATAAGACCTTTCATTTGAGACCATGACCTTTGACTTAGTGACCTTGACCTTGGACTTTGACCTACTTTTCAAATTTTAACATGGGCTGTAAAAAACTTGAACTATAAGGGATAGGGCTTAATATTTCACATGTAAATTCCTTTGTAATGAGACCTTTCAATTGAGACCATGTCCTTTGACCTAGTGACCTTAAACCTGGACTTGAGCCTTATTTAACCTTAGGTATACTTTTTCTTCTATAAGGGGTTAGGTTTTGATATTTCACATGTAGATTAAGATACCGAGTGAGGAGACCTTTCATTTGAGACCATGACCTTTGTGACCAAATGAGTCAAATGACCTCAACCTTGAACTCGTACCTACATGGTCTTCATCTCTTCAACTGTAAGGGAAAGGAATTTTATATTTCATGCATATATTTACCATAATCAAGACCTTAGACATTATGGCCAATAAATAACGACATTGACCTCAACCTTTAACCTACTTTTTGGATACTTATACTCTGGCTGTATTGTAAGCTCTCTAAGGGATAGGACTAATATTGGATGCATAGTCTCTTCATGACAATACTTTTTGGATTTTAGAAGTCATTTGTTTTTTAACAAAAGCCTGCTACGGCTAGTCTGTAATTTTTGATTACCCTATCTTTATAAGATTTCTCAAATTTATTTTTTAATTTACTTATTAGTTTATATATCATTTCGTTTAAGGCTTGGATACACCTCATCCTAGGTAGTTGATCAGTGGACTGGTGGATCTAAAGGGGCTACAGGGGTGGAGTACAGAGATGGGTCATGTAAGAAACCATTTAAGACTCGGGCATGGTGTTTGTGTGGGGGGCTGAATTCAGCCCCCCATGCAAATATCATGGGGAACCGAGGATGAGGCTCAGGAGGACCGAAGTCAGCGGTGGATCTAAAGGGGCTACAGGGGTGGAGTACAGAGATCACGGTGTCATGTATCGAACCATTTAAGGCTCAGGAGGACCGAAGTCAACAGACCAGACTGAAAACAGTATAAGCTGCACTTTGAAAGGTATAATAAATAGTCTTAATAACAATATTCCATTGAATTCTGTAAATGTATTGCATTATAATGCTAACAGGTAATGCAAATGGATTTTCAGGGTTGAGGGTCAAAGGTCAGGGTCACTATGGACCCTCCTTTTAAAACTTGCTGACAGCATAAATCTCAAAGCAATCATATTGCTATTTGTTGTATGGTTTGATAATTGTAATAAGTACAATTAGGGCTGCAATGGTACACTATGCTCACAATACGATATGTTTCACAATATTCACGTTCAGTACGATTTGTATCATAATTCTTTGATTTTTCACCTAAAAGATGAAATCAGACTTAATTTTAGGCTTTGGGCCATCTTAAATTGTATTTGCTTTTGGTATAAAAGAAAACCAATAAGAGAGCAATACTATGAAGTGTCAATCCCCTTGAAATAACTTGAATGTCTTTATATAAGCTCATTAATACATAATCTATGCTCCTTTGTTTGAAAATGTCTTCAGTTGTGCTTGAAATGAATCGCAAAAGCTCTATACGTAGACATTGCCATAGTGCATACCATGGATTGAACCATTGACAAGAACCATGGTTAATGGAGAACTGCGAAGAATTGTTGCCACCCAAAGTACAATTATCAGACCATACCAAAAATATGGATAACATGAGCCCCATTAACTTTCAAGGTCAATTGTTGGTGCCTTACTCTAATTGTAAGGAGGTATTGAACACTTTGACGCCAAATTCAATTTTTCTCAAAATTTCTGAAATTATTCATTTCTTGTCTGTCCTTCATCATACAAACTTACATTTGATTCTATCCACAGGAAAAATTTCTATGAGACTTTGAAATATGCATTTTTCAACGTATCCGTGAATTTCTTGATGACGTCATAATATTAAAAGTGTCATTCCGGTTCTCTTAATGCTAATGGAAATTAATTTTGATTTAACTTCCAAAATATTCATAAATGTATTGCTCTTACATAAGGAAAAGGTTAAATGAATTGTGTTATAAACAAAGGCAGGATACTGGAATAATAGATGACACAGTCGCTCAAAAAATTGCAATTTCGAGCCAATTGACTCTAGTTGATAGGTGATTATTAGAAATCCTGTGGATCAATCCTTGTCAAAAACTAAAAGAATGATCAACAATGTACAGAAATGATTTCATGATTAAATGAGAAAAATTAAATTTGGGATAAAAATTTTACCAAGCTTTTTATTTTCCATTTTTTCTTCCAAATTCGTCCATTTTCAATGAAGTGACATCCGCTTCCTTGTTATGTAAATTTGTCAACGAATACACTAAAATAAAAATTGAATTTACTATTTTATACATGTAAAGTTTCAATGCAATACGTTTTATATTCATGTTTTAATTGCATTTTGAATGCGATCGTTTGTGACGCCATTTTCCCCCGATAACGTCGAAATGACGTCGTGGTTGGCTCATGGATAAAACTCCCAAAATCCACAATTTTGAAAAACGCTATAATTTCTTCAAATTACGTCGGAAATTATTCAAACTTCATCAGGATACTCAAATATGTATATAAATCAGGGTAACAAATGTTTTAAGAAAGTAAGGACTGTACTTTTCCTAGGAAGTGAGAAAAACAAATAATGCCGCCGCCATCTTGGTGTTGAATCCCTCCTTAAAAACCAATAACCATAAGGTTGCTGGTTCACAGTGTTCCCGTCTACATATATTATACAATTATTGAATGGGAATGAGGGCAATATATGATTTGTTGGACCTGAAGATAAAATATTGCCCAAGGCCGAAGGCCGAGGGCTATATTTTCTCTGAAGGTCCAACAAATCATATATTGCCCGAATTCTCAGTCAATAATTGTTTTGTTAGTCCCTTACCGGCAACGCCGAAGGGGACTCTTAGTTTCCTTTCGGTCTGTCTGTCCGTCTGTCTGTCTGTCCGTCCGTCCGTCTGTCCGTCTGTCCCATTTTCAGTTTTCCTGACTTTTTTTCGCTGTTGTTGCATAGATTGAACTCATTTTTGGTATGTGGATATATCTCAATGTGATACAGATCAAGTTTGAGTTTGCTTTCGATTGACCTAATTATACAAGAGTTATGGCCCTTGGACTTAGCAAATTTTATGAAAATTTCAGTTTCCGGACTTCTCTTTGGTTCTATTGCAAATAATGCACTGATTTTTGGTAAATGAATACATCTCAGTGTGATACAGACCAAGTTTGAGTTTGGTTTCCATTGGCTTATTTTTACAAGAGTTATGGCCCTTGGACTTAGCAAATTTCATGAAATTTTTAGTTTCCCGGACTTTTTCATGCCTGTTATTGCAGATAATGAGCTGATTTTTTGTATGTGAATACATTATAGTGTGATGCAGATTTGAGTTTAATTTAGATTGACTAATTTTCACAAGAGTTATGGCCCTTTCGTGAATTCAGTTTCCCAGACTTTTCTTGGCTGTTGTTGCAGAAGATGAACTGATGAACAGAGATGCAAGTCATAAATTTATGCCGCCGGTAGTGGACTTACATCGCACAGCGATCATTGCATTTTTATACCTTACATCAATACTGCAGCAACAAACCGATTAACCTGGCATGTTTACTTTAATTTTTGTCTATAAGAGAAAGAGTGCAGAAAAATTGGTAGAGCTAATAGCTTCAACAATGACGTGACGTCACAAACGATTTACCGTTTATCGGTCAATACTTTTAAAACTATTTCCCTAAGGCCAATATTGATGTAAATATTGACTGCTTGGTCAAATATTCGAATTTATAGGCATTTTTCCTATGGAGATTTTATGTTGAGATACTGATAGGGTATATCAAACACATTTTTGCTATATGTTATATAAAAAAATGCCCTTCTCTGTTATGTCTCTACTTTAAAACTTCAAGGTCAACTACCGATGTCAAGGTTGGATTAAAGCAAGTAAATCTTGTGACATCATAGAAGAGAAGCAGTAACTAGGGGATTGCCACCCTTTCATTGCCTTTATTTCATAACAAATTTGTTGCACATAAAAGTTTTTTATGCCCCCGGAATCAAAGATTCGGGGGCATATAGTTTTTGGCCTGTCCGTCTGTTTGTCTGTTTATCTGTTTGTCTGTTTGTCTGTTTATCTGTTTGTCTGTTTGTCTGTTTGTCCGAAAAACTTTAACATTGGACATAACTTTTGAATGGGAAGTGATAGGGCTTTCATATTTCACATGTGTATTCCTTGTGACAAGACCTTTCCATTGATACCAAAATTTTTGACCTCGTGACCTTGACCTTGACCTTTGACCTACTTTTCAAAAACTTTAACATTGGGCATAACTTTTGAATGGGAAGTGATAGGGCTTTCATATTTCACATGTGTATTCCTTGTGACAAGACCTTTCCATTGATACCAAAATTTTTGACCTCGTGACCTTGACTTTGACCTTTGACCTACTTTTCAAAAACTTTAACATTGGGCATAACTTTTGAATGGGAAGTGATAGGGCTTCAATATTTCACATGTGTATTCCTTGTGACATGACCTTTCCATTGATACCAAAATTTTTGACCTCGTGACCTTGACCTTGGACTTTGACCTACTTATTAAAAACTTTAACCTTGACCATAACTTTTGAATGGAAAGTGATAGGGCTTTGATATTTTACATGTGTATTCCTTGTGACAAGACCTTTCCATGGATACCAACATTTTTGACCTTGTGACCTTGACCTTGGACTTTGACCTACTTATTAAAAACTTTAACATTAACCATTACTTTTGAATGGTAAGTGATAGGGCTTTGATATTTCATATGTGTATTCCTTGTGACAAGACCTTTCCATGGATACCAAATTTTTTGACCTTGTGACCTTGACCTTTGAGTACGACCTACTTATTAAAAACTTTAACCTTGACCATAACTTTTGAATGGAAAGTGATAGGGCTTTGATATTTCACATGTGTATTCCTTGTGACAAGACCTTTGCATGGATACCAAAAGTTTTGACCTTGACCGTTGAGTTCGACCTACTTTTCAAAAAACTATAACCTTGTCCATAACTTTTTAATGGAAAATGATAGGGCTTTCACATTTCACATGTGTATTCCTTGTGATGAGACCTTTCTGTTGGTAATAACATTCTGACCTTGTGACCTTGTCCATAGAGGTTGACCTACATTTAAAAACTTCAACCTCGACCATAAGTTTTTGATGGTAATTTAAATCATAGGTCTTAAATATTTCACATGTGCATACCTTTTCATAAGCCCTGTCCCTTGGAAACAAAACACAAGTTTGGACCTTTTTGACCTTTTCTTGGAGTTAATCTTTCATATTTAGAATGTTGATAATATATGAGATATATTATTAAAACTTAAGAATGGGGGGATGTCTGTAAGCATTCCTTTAAAGACAAACACCCAAAAGCGGGGGACCACAATTCCTTGAATTTGATTTTTTTCAATTCAAATAATTGCTTTGATTTTGTGAAAGAGGCATGAAATCATCATTCTTGCACAATTATTAATTCCTTGTTTGACTGGACTTTGATCTAAGATCAAATTAGTTTTACTTAAAGATACTGTAATGACTTTGCTGAAATTCTTGTGTAATGACAATTTTTCTTTCAAGCTTTTCAGTTACAGTAAGTTGACCTTGAATGATTTCAGTCATTTTCAGCTTGCATATGATCACTATAAATCTGGAGGCTGATTTGTTTATTATCTTTCAGGATCAGAATTTCACATAGCAGCTATTGAATCCATGCTGAAAGATTAGACTTTATGGTGTCTCCTTTTGATCTTAAAGGTAAATATGTTTTTTATATTTCTTAGAAACATGAACAAGTGTTAGTTTTAAGTAGGGCTGGAATGATACTGCACCCAGCTGATCCGATATGTATCACGACACCTGATATCCGAAATGATACATATCGCTATACTAACTAAGTTGATTAATAAAATCTTCTAAAAAGCTATTTGATAGTCTTTATATTCATCACATAAGTAACTTTTCAACATGTCATATTTATTCAATACTAGCTTTCTGTCTACAACAAAGTTGAAAAAAATAAATGAAGGGTTTGCTAATTGACTAGAAGAAATGAAAAAAATATAATTTAGAATAACAATTGGAAGTTACAATGTATGGAAAAATCGTTTTAAAAATCAATGTTTCTTATCATTTTGTCATGTTATATCTATATGAAAATTGAAAAAAGTTGGATTTAAACGAATAAGTGCTTGAAAATCCAGAAATTTGAAACACATATTTTTTTTGTTAATTTTAACTTTGGTATTGTCGGGTAATGTATCGATACTTGGATCATGGAAAAAATTTTGCGATGAATCAAGAGTATCCTCCCAGCTCTAGTTTAAGGATATATTTAATTAAACTTTTAAGAGAACGCCTATGTGACTCTGTCTGTCTGTTTTATTATGCCCTGGAAATCAAAGATTCGGGGGCATATAGTTTTTGGCCTGTCCGTCTGTTTGTCTGAAAAACTTTTCTTGTGATAAGACCTTTCCATTCAGATACCCAAATTTTTTACTTTGTGACCTTGGCCTTTCTTCTTTTCAAAACCTTTAACATGAGGCATAACTTTTGATTGGCAAGTGATAAGGCCATTCCAAGTGTTATTTCTGTTTAGCATCCGCGTGCGCTTAGGTTTTCAGCATGTGTCATGAAGAAAAAAACATAAAAGGTCAATTTCTTGAACTTCGAATCTGTACATTACGGATTTTCTCCTTATATTTTTCATTTCCTGTGCAACAAAAAAGGTCTCGAGTGACATCTTTTTACTACATTTTTATCCGTTTTCGTAGGTGTTTGGTGAGGGGCAGTTCCTAAATGAATTGTCAGGGTAGTTTTGGGGGTACTGTCTGTGGTGAAAGTGGATATAGATTTAAGGATAATGTCCTAGACTAGTTTGCATTTGTTGAAGGTAAATGATGTGTAAACATTTTCCTCCCTGTTTGAATGCTTAAATCTGTGAAGCAAGTGAGAGGTACATTGTATGTTTAAAAGAAAGATAGATATAAATAAAACACCACTAAAGACGGTATGGCCGGATTGCAAAGTAAGTTTTTGTCACCAACTGGGTCAAAGTCACTAAGTCAAATATTACAGCATACATTGAGAGGTCTTGTCAGAGGCAACCTACATGTATAATATAAAGTTTCTACTGCATACAGTTCCTTAGATTTTGCTTAAACCAGGAACTTTAACCAAAATCTTTAACTAGGTCAAAGTCCAAGGTCAAGGTCACTAGGTCAAATGTTACAGCATAAATTGAAAGGTCTCTTCATGGGCAACCTGCATGTATAATATAAAGTTTCTACTGCATACAGTTCCATAGATTTTGCTTAAACCAGGAACTTTAACCAAAATCTTTAACTAGGTCAAAGTCCAAGGTCAAGGTCACTAGGTCAAATGTTACGGCATAAATTGGAAGGTCTTGTCATGGGCAACCTTCATGTATAATATAAAGTTTCTACTGCATATAGTTCCTTAGATTTTGCCTCAACCAGAAACTTTAACCAAAATGTTGACGGCAGACGGACAGACGGACATCGTCAATCTATAGACCGGAATTGCTTTGCAATCCGGCCAAAAACAGCTCGTACTCATCATGTTTTATAAAAGCTTCTGATGGAACTTCAGAAATTGAAGATGGGTGGACCCTAACTCTTAGTGTATGAAACCTTTGACAAAGTTTAATTGTTCTAAAGCATATTCCAAGGTCAAGAATACTGTTGAAAAGTCAGGACCAATGTAAATGTGTTTACATAAAGTCGGTAAACTCCGTACGGCGTATTCGCCTAGCATACAAAGCAGGCCGCTCATACCGCTACGCCACGGTGACAACCAGATTATTGAAGGCCATTTTTTTACACTGAGAGATACTCAAATGATTCAAAATGCAATAAATTTGTTGAAAATTGCTTCGTTTTTTCTTACGTCCTTGTGTTTTTTAATTGAATAGGTAGGTAGGTTTTGGTCATCCAAATGGACGCTAAACAGAAAAAAAACTTGGAATGGCCTAATTAAGGCTTTGATATTTCCCATGTGTATTCCTTGTGACAAGACCTTTATACCAACGTTTTTAACTTTGTGACCTTGACCTTTCACCTTCAGAAAATGGTGTAAATACTGACAAAGATCCCGACGGGGGCATTCCTGATTCATGAACACAGATTTTATTAAAGAAGTAAAAAATGACAAGCCGGGGTCTATTGTCTCATAATGCCCGAGCCTCAGCCAATCACATTTATTACCAAGCCGCGTCAGCGGCGAGGTGATAAATGTGATTGGCTGAGGACCCAGGGCATTTTGAGACAATAGAGCCCGGCTTGTCATTTTTTATTTCTATTCTAATGATGACCAAACTTAGACCTTTTGATTCTTGGTAAAAACCAGTTCCTGTCGGTTTATCTGCTTTCAGAAAATGGGTAGGCATGGCTTATGGCTATAGGGCCTATATTGGAGAATAGAGCCTGGCTCGCGTCTGTTGTCTTAATAGGGAAATAGAATCAAGTCATATTAGAATTGTATTTAATTTATTAGTATGGAGAGTTATTATATAATTCGCCTTTCAGAGACAAAAGGTATTTGTACAGATGACGTATTACTAGTGTAGAGTCAGGGAGTACAGATTCCAGTAGATTCAGGGAGTACAGATTCCAGTAGAGTCAGGGAGTACAGATTCCAGTAGAGTCAGGGAGTACAGATTCCAGTAGAGTCGGGGAGTACAGATTCCAGTAGAGTCAGGGAGTACAGATTCCAGTTTGGCTATAATGCATGACAACTCCACAATGGACATAAGGTTATACATTTCAATTATATATATGAGTTCTTATTTTAAATTGGAACTCTTAAGGGCTGAAATTGTAGAATGGTCACTGGCCACTTTAATCTATGATTCACTCTTGGTAAAAATTCACTCAATTTGTCTGTCTGTGTGAGTGTCTGTCTGCGTGACAATTGTGTTATTTAAGCTATAGCTGAAGTTTTCAACATTTTCATATCAACTTGTCTTCTTTCAATATAAATGAGGACATTTTTTGCTCACCTCGACAAAGTGGAGGGGGCTAATGCTATTGCGTCGGCGTCCGCACTATAGGTTAAGCAAAACGGGACAGGTCCATTCCCGCCAAACTTTAAGTCCTACATCAACCATACTTGCATCTGAGGATGCTTACAACAATGTATGGTACGGAAGCTGCATCTGATCCACATTTCATGTTGAGTGAGCAGGTTAGGTAAATGGGACTTACTATAAGTCCTAGGTCATCCAAAGTTGTGTGGTTGATGATGCTTACAAAAATGCATGGTATGGGAACTGCATCTGACCTACATTTCATGCTTGAGTGACCAGGTTTAGTAAAATGGGACAGGTCCATTCCTGCCTGCTATAAGTCCTACATCAATCAAACTTGCTTGGATGATGCATCCAAGGATGCTTAATGCAATGCATGGTACAGATACTGCATCTGACCAACATTGCATGATTGAGCAATCAGGTTAAGTAAAATGGGACAGGTCCATTTCCAGGCCTATTTTAAGTCCTAGATCAAGAAAAAAAAAACTTGTGTTGGTGATGTATCTGAGGATGCTTACTGCAATGCACTGTACAGATGCTGCATCTGACCTATATTTCACAGCTTGAGTTACCAGGTATGATGAAATTAGAATCTTCATTTCCAGCCTTCTTTGAATTTTTATCAACCAAACTTATGTGGATGATGCATCTGGAAATGCTTTGTGCAATGTAGGTACAGATGCTGGTCATGGGACAGTGATGCTGTCGAGGTGAGCACTGTCATCTCTGATGGCCCTAAGTCAATGTTTATACGATTTTTCTAATTTATCTTATTTTCAATTTACTTAATTGTTTATGTATCATTTTGTTTAAAGGCCTGGATATACCTCGTCCTAGATAGTTGATTTATGGTGGATCTAAAGAGGCTTCAGGGGTGGAGTACAGAGACGCGTCATGTATTGAACCATGTAAGGCTCAGGAGGACCGAAGTCACCAGACCAGACTGAAAACAGTTTTAGCTGCACTTTAAAAGGTATGATAAATATTCTAATTCATTCTGTTTGTTTCACGCATTCTGATTGGTCCACAGCATTTCCACAAGCACGTATAACAACGATGTACATGCCGCAAACCGATTCACTTTATTACTTTAAAATGTATTCCTACTTAAACTTGCAGGTTACAAGCTTTCATGCAATTTTTTCTTTTAACATAATCATTCTCTGTAATCTTTAGATCAAATGACGTCATCGTGTGATGCATAGATATAGTTATGAGCTTCTAAACAGCATTCTTCAGGCCCAAAATAAAATTTAGTTTGTTTGCTGTTAACCGACCGACCCACGAAAATGGCCGCGACTCGGAGAATTTTATTGCCATTTTCATTCTGATATTTTTTTATTGATTATTTCTTCCCGAGATTTTGGAATGTCCAGTTTAAATATAAGATTATTCAAAATGAAAAAAAAAAACTTTAGATTTAACAGGGCGCAATTTCAGTGAAGAGACAGTTAAGTATTATGTTCATGTAAATGATGTTTGATAGTCGTATTTTATGTACATGTACGACCGCGAAAAATCAATAACTACTTACCACATTTCAATGACAAGAAATGCCCGGTTCCGATCAACAATGGCAACGTATTATCTGTAGCCCCCCTCCCCCCCCCCATTACTAGCTCGCGTAACTGAAGTGGTTGTAACAAATGCAAAATGAAACTTCTTTCGGGGATGCTAAGACTGGACACTTAGATTGTGATTAAAATAATATGTACTGCGTGCTTTTGTATAAGTATTGGTAAAATGAGCAAGGAAATTCCGTGAGACTTAAGCGCCAGAGTGCACGGTTTGCTTCAATGATCCAAAAATTTTTTTTTGGGGGGGGGGGGTCTCCAAACTCCCCCACTTCATACTCGCAGAATAGCAGTTAAAATAGGTTTTTAGGATCTGTTCCTGAACAAATACATAAATTGAACAATAAGATATCGTGTGTTGAACCAAATGGACAAGAATATTAATGACATTAACGCTCCAACTCTCCCCTCTTCTAGTGGGTTTGTGCAATCACATGGACACTTCTAGACAGTGGCGAGAGGATTTAACCTATTGATTTTCAAGGTCAGGATTCAAAAGTCGAGATCACTATTGGTAATGATAAAACTCTGTGGACAGTCTAAAGATCACAATTTACTTTGGAATTCAATATTCAATCTTGCATTGGCTTAATCATGTTCAGAGCCAGAGGACGATACCTATTGGGTCTCAAGGTCAGGGGTCAAAGTTCACATTAGGCAATAATAGATCAACTCTAGAATTTGCATTGCCAATTTAAAAAGGTGTTCATCAAACTTTGCATGCGAGTTGCCAATGGTGCAGGGGGAGGGGACGCCCATTGTTTTCAAGGTTCACAATAGACAATAATGCAAAACTATATGGTGATGCTCTTCAAAATTCCATGTGAGTTGCCCATGGGTCGAGGACTATGTACGAGTACACCTTGTGATTTTGAAGGTCGGGGCTCAAAGGTTAAGGTCACAATGTTCAGAAATAGATTAAACTTATCGACAGCCTTTAGATAACAAATGAAAGGAAATAAAGAAGATATTAAAAATGTTGTTGTCATGCGTGGAGGTGCTACATTTTGTGTGAACTTGTTTTCATTTTGACTGTTAATTAATAGACAGTGTGCGATTATCTGTCACTTTTGTAATTACTAGTATTTGGAAAAAAATCATTTGTTTGTGAAACATGAATGCCCCCGTCGGCATCTTTGTCAGTAAAAATTGTATAATGGTCAAACTCCAAGGTCAAGGTCACAAGGTAAAAAAATGTTGGTATCAATGGAAAGGTTTTGTCACAAGGAGTACACATTTGAAATATCAAAGCCATATCCCTTACCATTCAAAAGTTATGGCCAAGGTTAAAGTTTTTGCGGACAAAAACTATATGCCCCTGAATCTTCGATTACGGGGGCATAAAAAGAGTTTTCATTGATTATCAGTCTGTTGGATTCAGTAAGTTTAAATACTTCCAGCATGCAGACTGAAACAATCATACATGTATAGATTATGTAATGAAACTGATTTTAAAAATGTCTCAACGCAATACATACAATGATATGAAAATAAAATTTAAGGTCATGTCTTCTCATATACCATAAAGTTTCTAAACTTCAAAATGCCATGCTTCAGTATGCTATAATAAGCTTCTTTTAATTTTAGTTCAAAGAACATTAAAAATAAGCAATATGCTTGTATGTTGAATGAAGAAAGTATTGTGTGGCTAAGTAAAGTTATTTTCAAATAAAATAAAATATTTTCCCTACCTACCTACCCATAGGTAAAAGGGTAGAGTCGGTTAACAGCAAACATAAAATATTTTATGTCTGGCCTCATGTATAAACAACATTGCAAGTTAGTTTTTAAAACGCACCACGCTTATTAGGGCATATAAAATTGATTGGTTGTTTCTCAGATACTGCTGCGCACTCTAAATTGTCGAAGACGAGAAGTTTTATTGTAACTGCAGAAAAAAATACCCGCCGTTTGTCATTTTGAATCATAAACGCAAAGGAAGGTACATTGTGCCTCTAAATTATCCAAACAGAACCTTACGATCGATCACGGAACATTCCGTAGTTACGGTTACGTTAGGACGTCGCTTTATTCACACGCCTTCAGTTAATATTTGTATAGCTATTGTACTTGTATATAGCTACTGACCACGTGCCGACACGTGTTATGGACGCCTAAAAGGCCCGTTCGCATGTTTAAAACATTTAGTATACTTTCAATGATTTAATTTTTAGTGGTCCCTATGGAGCATTTGTAATCTTGATACCGGACAATACCAGCTATTAAGTATTGAAATTCTGACATTGCCAAGTCTATTGATAATGACGTTGACTGAAAGTAAACACAGACCACTGATGACCGCTAGAGCAACGTAGTTGAAAGATCCTTACGTTTACGGATAAAAGAAAGCACTTCGTTCGATTTCTAATGCAATTAGATTCAGCTTCATCTAGACTTGGCTTCCAAAGATGATATGTGCTGAGATTTTGACCTAATAAATGAACCCAGCGAAGATGCGAGGGGTGATATGGGGTTGACACGTCAATCGAGACACCAGGATTTGATTCGAACTTTGTTTATGCAAAAACAGACTTTGACTCTCTTACGTGACGCTTCTCGCGGCATTTAAAATGTGGCATACATAACGGAAAACTTTGTCTGTGATGGACTACGTCTCTCCATTCTCAGGAGGATGTTTTGAAAAGTAAACTTATGTAAAGGAGAGTGGAGACTGTCATAAATTTCAATGTACAATTATTTTGACTGACGGTTCAAAGATAATGAATTATGAAGAATTTTCTATGAAGGAAAATAAGTGGGGGGGGGGGGGGGGGTTATAACAAGGCACACAATTTATTTCATTTTAGGTTAAGAAAGTTGTTGAGTTGATTTGCAATTCATTTGGATAAAAATATTCTAAGTTAATAAAATGTTTTAAAAATTCTCACACATACCAAAATAAGTAAAAACCCGGAGTATATAACAGTAAGCTTTACATGAATTGTGGGAGTACCCTTGATTAAAAAAAAAAACAAAAAATAAAAACCCTACCTACCTTGCCACTTTTTTAGATCCAATTATCTGAGAAACAACTATTTATTTTTACATGGCCTTATTGTTCAAAGTTTGATTTCTCGCAATTGAGATAAACAGGGAGCAGTGTATGCATTTTAGATTTTGGAGGTCGTTGTTCGTCCTCCTTATGTCACATAAATTAGAATAGAGATAAACGTACTGTGTTTTGTGATTCCGACAGGTAGAGCAAGGAACCATATTTTGCTGGTGACCATATTTACCCGTTTCATTGTTAATTGCTTCTCCTTTGTTATTGGCATTGTTTGTAAAGTTTATTTTTCTATATCCTATCAGATATGACCATATCCTATCAGATATGACCGTAGCAGTCATGTTTTTATGCCCCCGGAATCAAAGATTCGGGGGCATATAGTTTTTGGCCTGTCCGTCTGTTTATCTGTTTGTCTGTTTGTCTGTCTGTTTGTCCGAAAAACTTTAACATTGGACATAACTTTTGAATGGGAAGTGATAGAGCTTTCATATTTCACATGCGTATTCCTTGTGACAAGACCTTTCCATTGATACCAAAATTTTTGACCTTGTGACCTTGACCTTTGACCTATTTTTCAAAAACTTTAACATTTGGCATAACTGTTGAATGGTAAATGATAGGGCTTTCATATTTCATATGTGTATTCCTTGTGACAAGACCTTTCCATTGATACCAAAATTTTTGACCTCGTGACCTTGACCTCTGACCTTTTAACCCAGTGACCTCACATACATGTACTTAACAGAAAATAGTGTTCATACTAACAAAGATGCCACCGGGGGCATTCGTGTTTCACATACACAGGCTTTATTATATATTGTGACATCTCCTGTACTCAACTGTGATAAAAAATACCATGAAATGAGAAAAAATTGATAAAAACACCAAATATTAGACGTAAACATCCAAAATTTTTACGAAAATGCGCGAAAAAACGAAACAAAGAAAACATTTAATGGGGATAATTTCTTAGAAGTATAGTAGTGACAAAAGAGTTCCAAAAGACAAAATCATAATTTTGTATGTTTTCTGTGCAAATAGGATACTTGTCAACAAAAATGGTGAAATATGGTCACCCCCGAAAACATGGAAACAAAATATTTTGACGTTTTATAAGAAACAGTAAACTGGGTTTGTAGCATTTCGATCGAGAATGGAGTATAATTATATTTTAGCAATACCAATCACTGAATTCGCCTTCATGTATGGAAAATTTCTTGAAAATATACGAAAAATGCTGCGAAATATGGTAACTTGCTCCATATGTTGGATATATTGTTGGAAACATATGTTATACTATACTTAAGATACTGTAATTACTTTGCTGAAATTCTTGTGTAATAACAATTTTGCTTTCAAGCTTTACAGTTAAGTTGACCTTGAATGATTTCAGTCATTTTCAGCTTACATATGACCACTATAAATCTGGAGGCTGATTTGTTTATTATCTTTCAGGATGAGAATTTCACATAGCAGCTATTTATTCCATGGCTGAAAGAAGACTTTATGGTGTCTCCTTTTGATCTTAAAGGTAAATATGTTTTTATGTTTCTTAGAGAATGTGAACATTAGTTTTAGGATATATTTTAGAGAAGCCTATGTTACTCTGTCTGTCTCTCAGTCATACTGTTTGTTTAGCTTTAAGCTCATATCTAACCTGATAATATATGTGCCAAAATAAAGAACTCAAATGTGAGATGCTTAAATACATTGTCCTATAGGAATGACCCATTATGTGTATCGGTCTGTTGATACATGTGTCCAACAATTAATTTTCTATAGATTAAAATCTTAAGTTTCAAAGTTAGAATTTTACCTTCATTTTATTATCCAAGTCTTAATTTGATGCGAGATGGGCAGGTGGGCGTCAACAATCGGTTTCCGGACTGTAAGTCAAGTGTGATACATGCTAGTGCAATTAAACTTCATACACATACTCACCATGAGTCGAAGATGACCCCTATTGATTTTGGGGTCAAAAGGTCAAAGGTCAAGGTCACAGTACTCCGATGTTTGAAATTGGTTTCCGGACTAAAAGTCAAGTATGATACATGCTAGTGCAATAAAACTTCATACACATGCTCACCATGAGTCAGGGATGAGCCCTATTAATTTTGGGGTCCAAAGGTCAAGGTCAAAGTACTCCAATGTTTGAAAATGGTTTCTGGATGATATAAGAGTATTGCACCCATGATCATGAAACTTTTCAGAAATGTTTCCCATGAATCAAGGATAACCCCTATTGATTTTGGGGTCAAAAGGTCAAGGTCATAGTACTCTGATGTTTGAAAATGGTTTCCAGATGATACAAGAGGATGTATTGCACCTATGATCATGAAACTTGCCAGAAATGTTTTCAATTAATCAAGGATGACCCCTATTGATTTTGGGATCAAAGGTCAAGGTCATAGGATTCGGATGATTGAAAATGGTTTCCAGACCATATTAGAGAATGTATTGCACCTATGATCATGAAACTTTCCAAAAATATTTCTCATGAATCAAGGATGACCCCTATTGATTTATGGGTCAAAAGGTCATAGGTCAAGGTCACTGATAGGTCAAAGTCAGATCTCTGATGTTTGAAAATGTTTTCTGGATCATATTAGAGCCTGTATAGCACCTATAATCATGAAACTTGCCAGAAATGCTTTGCATGAATCAATGATGACCCCTATTGATTTTGAGGTCAAAGGGTCATAGGTCAAGCTCATATCTCTGATGATTGAAAATGGTTTCTGGATAATATTTGAGCCTGTATTGCACCTATGATCATGAAATGTTCTGGAAATGTTTACCATGAATCAAGGATGACCCCTAGTGATTTGGGCATCAAAAGGTCAAAGGTCATAGGACTCTGATAATTGAAAATGGTTTCGGGACCATGGTTGAGCATGTATTGCACCTATAATCATGATACTTGTCAGAAATGTTTTCCATGAATCAAGGATGACCCCTATTGATTTTGGGATCAAAAGATCAAAGGTCAAATTCTGACATAGGGCTCAGGTAATTGAAAATGGTTTTTGAATTATATATGAATGTTTATCAACCTGAAACGTGCCTGTGAAGTTTCCCATTTGTCAAGAACATTCAAGTTTTGCAACTCGGCACTTTGCATCTTTGATGCATTTAAGCTTATTTTATTATGCCCCCCTTCGAAGAAGAGGGGACATATAGGTTTGCCGCTGTCGGTCGGTCGGTCGGTCGGTCGGTCTGTCGGTCGGTCCGCGACATCAGTTTCCGTTCAATATCTCTGGAATGGATTCACATATTGAAATGAAATTTTGTATACAGACACATCAAACAAAAATCTAGGTCAAGTTCATATTTGGGTCCGATCAAAAAATTTTTGACAGAGTTATGCCCCTTGCATTTCGAAAAATACCAAAATTTCAGGGTTTCCGTTCAATATCTCTTGAATGGAGTTACATATTGAAATGAAATTTTGTATACAGACACATCAAATGAAAATCTAGGTCAAGTTCATATTTGGGTCCGATCAACAAAATTTTGACAGAGTTATGCCCCTTGCATTTCGAAAAATACCAAAATTTCAGGGTTTCCGTTCAATATCTCTTGAATGGAGTTACATATTGAAATGAAATTTTGTATACAGACACATCAAATGAAAATCCAGGTCAAGTTCGTATTAAGGTCCAATCGAAAAAATTTTGACAGAGTTATGCCCCTTGCACTTCGAAAAATACCAAAATTTCAGGGTTTCCGTTCAATATCTCTTGAGTGGATTCACATATTGAAATGAAATTTTGTATACAGACACATCAAATAAAAATCCAGGTCAAGTTCGTATGAAGGTCCGATCGAAAAAATTTTGACAGAGTTATGCCCCTTGCACTTTGAAAAATACCAAAATTTCAGGGTTTCCGTTCAATATCTCTTGAGTGGAGTTACATATTGAAATGAAATTTTGTATACGGATACATCAAATGACAATCTAGGTCAAGTTCTTATTTGGGTCCAATCAACAAAATTTTGACAGAGTTATGCCCCTTGCACTTCGAAAAAAAAACAAAATTTCAGGGTTTCTGTTCAATATCTCTTGAGTGGAGTTACATATTGAAATGAAATTTTGTATATGGATACATCAAATGACAATCTAGGTCAAGTTCTTATTTGGGTCCAATCAACAAAATTTTGACAGAGTAATGCCCCTTGCACTTTGAAAAATACCAAAATTTCAGGGTTTCCGTTCAATATCTCTTGAGTGGAGTTACATATAAAAATGAAATTTTGTATACAGACACATCAAATGAAAATCTAGGTCAAGTTCATATTTAGGTCCGATCAAAAAAATTTGGACAGAGTTATGCCCCTTGCACTTTGAAAAATACCAAAACTTCAGGGTTTCTGTTCAATATCTCTTGAGTGGAGTTACATATTGAAATGAAACTGTTACTTTATACCCCATAGGTTGTATCAATGCAAGTATAAAGTTGTGACAGACTTTAATCACAGAAGGGGTAGGGGGGCATTAATGTTTTACAAACATAACTTTTAACTTGTTTCATACATGGTTATATTTTGATTTGACCTTTTGAATAGTCTTATCTTATCTTATATAGAGGAATGCAAGACCAGCTAGTAGAACATAAATGGAGGAAGGCAGGAACAGCTAGTAGAACATAAATGGAGGAAGGCAGGAACATCTAGCAGAAACTACAGAGGAAGTCAGAAACAGCTAGTAGAAGTTAGAGGAAGGCAGGAGCAGTAAGCTGACCATACATGGAGGAAGGCAGGGACCTATCAGTATATAGATGGAGGAGGAGGCCATAATACTACTATATCTAAATAGTAAGTTGAAACAATAAAGTAGATATCATTTATTTAGGTGGATATCTGAATGAAATTGAATCATATATGAACTGTATTAATAGGCATTCTTCTTCAGACTTGCACCTATAGCTCAGATCCAACGACTACTTTGCAAATAATGAATTTAACATGCCTATTGTATTTTTGGTAATGAATGAATGCTTCAATGTTTTTATAGCATTTGTAGTTTTAAATTGCATACCTGTCAACTATTCCTCTTTTGAAGGGAGACTCCCTCTTTTTGACCAAATCTCCCTCCTTGGCATTTCTCCCTCGAGGGAGACCAAATTCTCCCTCTTTTTTACCCAGTATCCCTCTTTCTCCCTCTTTTGGCATATTTACCAAAGTAGAGCATTTCATGAGAAATTGCATGAAAAAAATGCAAGAAAAGATTTATACAAAGCAATAAATTATCGATACATGTTTCATTGTTTATAAATGTTTTTGCTTTGAAATGCTAGCACAAGGAAATTATTTAAGGATCCCGCACCCTAACAGAGTACTTCCGGTCAAAATTTGTTCACGTTTTCATAATTTTCCGACAAATGCCGATTATTTCATAATCATAATCGGGAATCTTCGGGATGTCAGAGTAGGTCATTGTATGAGAAGTGTAATCCCTAATTTTAGCTAGAAAAGTATATGTAGCATTCTTTTTTAAGAGAACGAAAATTCATATCTCTAGTATTTATTATTGAAAATGCATTAGGGGTTGAATGCCTTAAAAACAGGTTTTGCACAAAATGTCACGATTCATTAAAAGTGTAACAAAATGGGTTCAAGCACAACCTCCCTCTTTTTCAAGTGCCAAGGAGGGTGATTTCCCTCTTTTAAAAATTTCAAAGTTGACAGGTATAATAATATATAACATATAATTTGGCTTTCATATTTCATAATTATGTATTCCTTATAACATAAACTTTTTATTGGAACCAAATTTTTTAACTATGACTTTGACCTTGGAGTTTGACCGATTTTTGTGACAAATACCCAAAATTCAGACCTGCCTACTTTTATGATTTTGGTGTAATTTTTTATGATTTTCAACCTTAAATTTCGCCCTAAGCTTTTGCTATTCCATTTAACGCCAAAGAACTTTATTTTGAGAAAAGTGACTTTTGTCGACATTTTGAGCCCTTTATTCAACAAATGTTTTCCATATCTTTTCTTCAAACAAATAAGTTCTCAGATTTTTTTTATGCCCCCAGAATCACAGATTCGGGGGCATATAGTTTTTGGCCTGTCCATCTGTTTGTCTGTTTGTCCAAAATATCTTTAACATTGGGCATAACTTTTGAATGGAAGGTGATAGAGCTTTCATATTTCACATGTGTATTTCTTGTGACAAGACCTTTCCATTGATACCAAAATTTTTGACCTTGTGACCTTGACCTTGACCTTTGACCTACTTTTCAAAAACTTTAACATTGGACATAACTTTTGAATGATAAGTGATAGGGCTTTCATATTTATGCCCCCCTTCGAAGAAGAGGGGACATATAGGTTTGCCGCTGTCGGTCGGTCTGTCGGTCTGTCGGTCGGTCTGTCGGTCGGTCCGCAACATCAGTTTCCGTTCAATATCTCTAAAATGGATTCACATATTGAAATGAAATTTTGTATACAGACACATCAAATAAAAATCTAGGTCAAGTTCATATTTGGGTCTGATCAAAAAAATTTTGACAGAGTTATGCCCCTTGCATTTCGAAAAATACCAAAATTTCAGGGTTTCCGTTCAATATCTCTTGAGTGGAGTTACATATTGAAATGAAATTTTGTATACAGACACATCAAATGAAAATCCAGGTCAAGTTCGTATTAAGGTCCGATCGAAAAAATTTTGACAGAGTTATGCCCCTTGCACTTCGAAAAATACCAAAATTTCAGGGTTTCCGTTCAATATCTCTTGAGCGGATTCACATATAGAAATGAAATTTTGTATACAGACACATCAAACAAAAATCTAGGTCAAGTTCATATTTGGGTCTGATCAAAAAAATTTTGACAGAGTTATGCCCCTTGCATTTCGAAAAATACCAAAATTTCAGGGTTTCCGTTCAATATCTCTTGAATGGAGTTACATATTGAAATGAAATTTTGTATACAGACACATCAAATAAAAAACTAGGTCAAGTTCACATTTGGGTCTGATCAACAAAATTTTGACAGAGTTATGCCCCTTGCATTTCGAAAAATACCAAAATTTCAGGGTTTCCATTCAATATCTCTTGAGTGGAGGTACATATTGAAATGAAATTTTGTATACAGACACATCAAATGAAAATCCAGGTCAAGTTTGTATTAAGGTCCGATCGAAAAAATTTTGACAGAGTTATGCCCCTTGCACTTCGAAAAATACCAAAATTTCAGGGTTTCCGTTCAATATCTCTTGAGTGGAGTTACATATTGAAATGAAATTTTGTATACAGACACATCAAATGAAAATCCAGGTCAAGTTCGTATTAAGGTCCGATCGAAAAAATTTTGACAGAGTTA
This sequence comes from Pinctada imbricata, assembly GCA_033119305.1. Classification (NCBI taxonomy): domain Eukaryota; kingdom Metazoa; phylum Mollusca; class Bivalvia; order Pterioida; family Pteriidae; genus Pinctada; species Pinctada imbricata. Next base: position 26,650,367 of record VSWD01000009.1, read on the forward strand.
TGCCCCTTGCACTTCGAAAAATACCAAAATTTCAGGGTTTCCGTTCAATATCTCTTGAGCGGATTCACATATAGAAATGAAATTTTGTATACAGACACATCAAACAAAAATCTAGGTCAAGTTCATATTTGGGTCCGATCAAAAAAATTTTGACAGAGTTATGCCCCTTGCATTTCGAAAAATACCAAAATTTCAGGGTTTCCGTTCAATATCTCTTGAATGGAGTTACATATTGAAATGAAATTTTGTATACAGACACATCAAATAAAAAACTAGGTCAAGTTCACATTTGGGTCTGATCAACAAAATTTTGACAGAGTTATGCCCCTTGCATTTCGAAAAATACCAAAATTTCAGGGTTTCCATTCAATATCTCTTGAGTGGAGGTACATATTGAAATGAAATTTTGTATACAGACACATCAAATGAAAATCCAGGTCAAGTTCGTATTAAGGTCCGATCGAAAAAATTTGACAGAGTTATGCCCCTTGCACTTCGAAAAATACCAAAATTTCAGGGTTTCCGTTCAATATCTCTTGAGTGGAGGTACATATTGAAATGAAATTTTGTATACAGACACATCAAATGAAAATCCAGGTCAAGTTCGTATTAAGGTCCGATCGAAAAAATTTTGACAGAGTTATGCCCCTTGCACTTCGAAAAATACCAAAATTTCAGGGTTTCCGTTCAATATCTCTTGAATGGAGTTACATATTGAAATGAAATTTTGTATACGGACACATCAAATGAAAATCTAGGTCAAGTTCGTATTAAGGTTCGATCGAAAAAATTTTGACAGAGTTATGCCCCTTGCACTTCAAAAAATACCAAAATTTCAGGGTTTCCGTTCAATATCTCTTGAGCGGATTCACATATAGAAATGAAATTTTGTATACAGACACATCAAACAAAAATCTAGGTCAAGTTCATATTTGGGTCTGATCAAAAAAATTTTGACAGAGTTATGCCCCTTGCATTTCGAAAAATACCAAAATTTCAGGGTTTCCGTTCAATATCTCTTGAATGGAGTTACATATTGAAATGAAATTTTGTATACAGACACATCAAATAAAAAACTAGGTCAAGTTCACATTTGGGTCTGATCAACAAAATTTTGACAGAGTTATGCCCCTTGCATTTCGAAAAATACCAAAATTTCAGGGTTTCCGTTCAATATCTCTTGAGTGGAGGTACATATTGAAATGAAATTTTGTATACAGACACATCAAATGAAAATCCAGGTCAAGTTCGTATTAAGGTCCGATCGAAAAAATTTTGACAGAGTTATGCCCCTTGCACTTCGAAAAATACCAAAATTTCAGGGTTTCCGTTCAATATCTCTTGAGTGGAGGTACATATTGAAATGAAATTTTGTATACAGACACATCAAATGAAAATCCAGGTCAAGTTCGTATTAAGGTCCGATCGAAAAAATTTTGACAGAGTTATGCCCCTTGCACTTCGAAAAATACCAAAATTTCAGGGTTTCCGTTCAATATCTCTTGAGTGGAGGTACATATTGAAATGAAATTTTGTATACAGACACATCAAATGAAAATCCAGGTCAAGTTCGTATTAAGGTCCGATCGAAAAAATTTTGACAGAGTTATGCCCCTTGCACTTCGAAAAATACCAAAATTTCAGGGTTTCCGTTCAATATCTCTTGAATGGAGTTACATATTGAAATGAAATTTTGTATACGGACACATCAAATGAAAATCTAGGTCAAGTTCGTATTAAGGTTCGATCGAAAAAATTTTGACAGAGTTATGCCCCTTGCACTTCGAAAAATACCAAAATTTCAGGGTTTCCGTTCAATATCTCTTGAGCGGATTCACATATAGAAATGAAATTTTGTATACAGACACATCAAACCAAAATCTAGGTCAAGTTCATATTTGGGTCTGATCAAAAAAATTTTGACAGAGTTATGCCCCTTGCATTTCGAAAAATACCAAAATTTCAGGGTTTCCGTTCAATATCTCTTGAATGGAGTTACATATTGAAATGAAATTTTGTATACAGACACATCAAATAAAAAACTAGGTCAAGTTCACATTTGGGTCTGATCAACAAAATTTTGACAGAGTTATGCCCCTTGCATTTCGAAAAATACCAAAATTTCAGGGTTTCCGTTCAATATCTCTTGAGTGGAGGTACATATTGAAATGAAATTTTGTATACAGACACATCAAATGAAAATCCAGGTCAAGTTCGTATTAAGGTCCGATCGAAAAAATTTTGACAGAGTTATGCCCCTTGCACTTCGAAAAATACCAAAATTTCAGGGTTTCCGTTCAATATCTCTTGAGTGGAGGTACATATTGAAATGAAATTTTGTATACAGACACATCAAATGAAAATCCAGGTCAAGTTTGTATGAAGGTCCGATTGAAAAAATTTTGACAGAGTTATGCCCCTTGCACTTCGAAAAATACCAAAATTTCAGGGTTTCCGTTCAATATCTCTTGAGCGGATTCACATATTGAAATGAAATTTTGTATGAAGACACATCAAACAAAATTCTAGGTCAAGTTCATATTTGGGTCCGATCAAAAAAATTTTGACAGAGTTATGCCCCATGAATTTCGAAAAAATACCAAAATTTCAGGGTTTCCGTTCAATATCTCTTGAATGGAGTTACATATTGATATGAAATTTTGTATACAGACACATCAAATGAAAATCCAGGTCAAATTGGTATTAAGGTTCGATCGAAAAAAATTTGACAGAGTTATGCCCCTTGCACTTCGAAAAAAAACCAAAATTTCAGGGTTTCTGTTCAATATCTCTTGAGTGGAGTTACATATTGAAATGAAATTTTGTATACAGACACATCAAACAAAAATCTAGGTCAAGTTCATATTTGGGTCCGATCAAAAAAATTTGACAGAGTTATGCCCCTTGCATTTCGAAAAATACCAAAATTTCAGGGTTTCCGTTCAATATCTCTTGAATGGAGTTACATATTGAAATGAAATTTTGTATACGGACACATCAAATGAAAATCTAGGTCAAGATCACATTTGGGTCTGATCAACAAAATTTTGACAGAGTTATGCCCCTTGCATTTCGAAAAATACCAAAATTTCAGGGTTTCTGTTCAATATCTCTTGAAAGGAGTTACATATTGAAATGAAATTTTGTATACAGACACATCAAATGAAAATCCAGGTCAAGTTCATATTAAGGTCCGATCGAAAAAATTTTGACAGAGTTATGCCCCTTGCACTTCGAAAAATACCAAAATTTCAGGGTTTCCGTTCAATATCTCTTGAGCGGATTCACATATTGAATGAAATTTTGTATACAGACACATCAAATGAAAATCAAGGTCAAGTTGGTATTAAGGTCCGATCGAAAAAAATTTGACAGAGTTATGCCCCTTGCACTTCGAAAAAAAACCAAAATTTCAGGGTTTCTGTTCAATATCTCTTGAGTGGAGTTACATATTGAATGAAATTTTGTATACGGATACATCAAATGACAATCTAGGTCAAGTTCTTATTTGGGTCCAATCAACAAAATTTTGACAGAGTTATTGCCCCTTGCACTTCGAAAAAAACCAAAATTTCAGGGTTTCCGTTCAATATCTCTTGAGTGGAGTTACATATTGAAATGAAATTTTGTATACGGATACATCAAATGACAATCTAGGTCAAGTTCATATTTTGGTCCGATCAAAAAAATTTGGACAGAGTTATGCCCCTTGCACTTTGAAAAATACCAAAACTTCAGGGTTTCTGTTCAATATCTCTTGAGTGGAGTTACGTATTGAAATGAAACTGTTACTTTATACCCCCATAGGTTGTATCAATGCAAGTATAAAGTTGTGACAGACTTTAATCACAGAAGGGGTAGGGGGGCATTAATGTTTTACAAACATGACTTTTAACTTGTTTACATGTGTGTTCCTTGCGACAAGACCTTTCCATAGATACCAAAATTTTTGACCTCGTGACCTTAACCTTGACCTTTGACCTAATTTTCAAAAACTTTAACATTGGGCATAACTTTTGAATGGTAAGTGATAGGGCTTTCATATTTCACATGTGTATTCCTTGTGACAAGACCTTTATATTGATACCAAAATTGTTGACCTTGACTTTTCACATACTTAACAGAAAATGAAGTTTATACTAACAAAGATGCCACCGGGGGCATTTGTGTTTCACAAACACAGGCTTTATTCTTTCTCAAAATTGCATCAGTGGTTAATATTCAGCTTTAGTCATCAAAATCACACTTTCTTTAACTAAATATTACACTAATGGTGAGATACAGGTAGGGAGGTCTGAAAATTTGTCATTCTTTCCTTGTTATTTTGTAATATTAACCCGATTGATTCAAAGCTCTTTTTAAATTCAGAATTTATTTATTTTAGGTAGCTGATACTGAAATAATGTGGATGTAAAAAATGTGGGCAACATAGCTAGCTATCCTCGACCAAAGTAAATGACATGGGCAAATAATTCTGCCATACAGTGAAGTTAATTTGATCCAGTCTCTGAAGAGGAAATGGATTCTGCCTATAGAAAACAGTGCTCCTGGTAGTGTGCAATTGTCTGTCTTATCGTCAAAAGACAGACAAACAAACGACTGCCTGTCTCGTCTTTAGACAGGTGAAGTCGTATTCTCTTCTTGGCAGGATTTTGGATTTTCGGAGTGCAAGACACAAGCAGGTCAAGTTTGTATGAAGGTCCGATTGAAAAAATTTTGACAGAGTTATGCCCCTTGCACTTCGAAAAATACCAAAATTTCAGGGTTTCCGTTCAATATCTCTTGAGCGGATTCACATATTGAAATGAAATTTTGTATGAAGACACATCAAACAAAATTCTAGGTCAAGTTCATATTTGGGTCCGATCAAAAAAATTTTGACAGAGTTATGCCCCATGAATTTCGAAAAAATACCAAAATTTCAGGGTTTCCGTTCAATATCTCTTGAATGGAGTTACATATTGATATGAAATTTTGTATACAGACACATCAAATGAAAATCCAGGTCAAATTGGTATTAAGGTTCGATCGAAAAAAATTTGACAGAGTTATGCCCCTTGCACTTCGAAAAAAAACCAAAATTTCAGGGTTTCTGTTCAATATCTCTTGAGTGGAGTTACATATTGAAATGAAATTTTGTATACAGACACATCAAACAAAATCTAGGTCAAGTTCATATTTGGGTCCGATCAAAAAATTTGACAGAGTTATGCCCCTTGCATTTCGAAAAATACCAAAATTTCAGGGTTTCCGTTCAATATCTCTTGAATGGAGTTACATATTGAAATGAAATTTTGTATACGGACACATCAAATGAAAATCTAGGTCAAGATCACATTTGGGTCTGATCAACAAAATTTTGACAGAGTTATGCCCCTTGCATTTCGAAAAATACCAAAATTTCAGGGTTTCTGTTCAATATCTCTTGAAAGGAGTTACATATTGAAATGAAATTTTGTATACAGACACATCAAATGAAAATCCAGGTCAAGTTCATATTAAGGTCCGATCGAAAAAATTTTGACAGAGTTATGCCCCTTGCACTTCGAAAAAAACCAAAATTTCAGGGTTTCCGTTCAATATCTCTTGAGCGGATTCACATATTGAATGAAATTTTGTATACAGACACATCAAATGAAAATCAAGGTCAAGTTGGTATTAAGGTCCGATCGAAAAAAATTTGACAGAGTTATGCCCCTTGCACTTCGAAAAAAAACCAAAATTTCAGGGTTTCTGTTCAATATCTCTTGAGTGGAGTTACATATTGAATGAAATTTTGTATACGGATACATCAAATGACAATCTAGGTCAAGTTCTTATTTGGGTCCAATCAACAAAATTTTGACAGAGTTATTGCCCCTTGCACTTCGAAAAAAACCAAAATTTCAGGGTTTCCGTTCAATATCTCTTGAGTGGAGTTACATATTGAAATGAAATTTTGTATACGGATACATCAAATGACAATCTAGGTCAAGTTCATATTTTGGTCCGATCAAAAAAATTTGGACAGAGTTATGCCCCTTGCACTTTGAAAAATACCAAAACTTCAGGGTTTCTGTTCAATATCTCTTGAGTGGAGTTACGTATTGAAATGAAACTGTTACTTTATACCCCCATAGGTTGTATCAATGCAAGTATAAAGTTGTGACAGACTTTAATCACAGAAGGGGTAGGGGGGCATTAATGTTTTACAAACATGACTTTTAACTTGTTTACATGTGTGTTCCTTGCGACAAGACCTTTCCATAGATACCAAAATTTTTGACCTCGTGACCTTAACCTTGACCTTTGACCTAATTTTCAAAAACTTTAACATTGGGCATAACTTTTGAATGGTAAGTGATAGGGCTTTCATATTTCACATGTGTATTCCTTGTGACAAGACCTTTATATTGATACCAAAATTGTTGACCTTGACTTTTCACATACTTAACAGAAAATGAAGTTTATACTAACAAAGATGCCACCGGGGGCATTTGTGTTTCACAAACACAGGCTTTATTCTTTCTCAAAATTGCATCAGTGGTTAATATTCAGCTTTAGTCATCAAAATCACACTTTCTTTAACTAAATATTACACTAATGGTGAGATACAGGTAGGGAGGTCTGAAAATTTGTCATTCTTTCCTTGTTATTTTGTAATATTAACCCGATTGATTCAAAGCTCTTTTTAAATTCAGAATTTATTTATTTTAGGTAGCTGATACTGAAATAATGTGGATGTAAAAAATGTGGGCAACATAGCTAGCTATCCTCGACCAAAGTAAATGACATGGGCAAATAATTCTGCCATACAGTGAAGTTAATTTGATCCAGTCTCTGAAGAGGAAATGGATTCTGCCGATAGAAAACAGTGCTCCTGGTAGTGTGCAATTGTCTGTCTTATCGTCAAAAGACAGACAAACAAACGACTGCCTGTCTCGTCTTTAGACAGGTGAAGTCGTATTCTCTTCTTGGCAGGATTTTGGATTTTCGGAGTGCAAGACAAAAGGCAAGTTAGTCTTTATTTCTCTGTAGTCTTTGTGTTTTTTGGTTTCCAAGACCTGGCAGTGGTTACCGGGATTGATTCTGAGTGACCTTCACACTTGACCTTGATCAACATGAGACACTTTCCTTTCATCATGGGATGAAGAAATGCCAATTTCAATCATTTCAGAACCTGCAGCACAGACCACAACTTGCAAGGAATATCCTCTTATAGAGTTACCCCTTGATCTTAATGGTAGGTTGATCTATGGTGAGTGGTGGAGTAGGAAAGGGAGGCAAATGTTGCAATCAATCAGTAACAAGGCTTCAAATGAGGAATGTAGATAAGGCAGACATTGAAGCAGCTCAGATAGGGTGTTCCTATTAGCTTGATCCAAGGTCTTACTAGACTGAACTTGGTTACATTTAGGTCTGTTTGGGTTTTTTTTTCAATTTTTTCCTTTATCAGGTGGGTCAGTTTGGGTAAGACTTGGTGTGGCGTGCTGGGTAGACTGATGTAAACAGGCCCAGTTAAGGTTTTGGATTATAAGCTATAGAAACATCCTGCCTGAGCTGTCTCAATGTCTCTCTGATCTATAGATTTCTTGTTTGAAGTTTTGTTACTGGTTGATTACAACATTTGATGAACTTTTCAATTCCATTATACTCATCACAGATTAATTGAAATTAAGATCAAGGGGTAACTCTGTAAGAGGATGTTCCTTGCAAGATGGGGTTTGTACTGTAAATTCTGAAATGGCTGAACTTGGTGTTCCTTCATCCTATGGTGAGAGGAAAATGTCTCTTGTTGATCAAGGTCAAATGTGAAAGTCATTCTGAGTCTTTCTGCTGGTTCATTGTTTGGTCTTGTTTTAGTAACACAAAGATTATGGAGGGTAAAGTTACTTTCTTTACTTTTGGCTTAATCAAAGAAATTCCATGATTCTGTTGTGAGGGGAATCTGCCTTCCATGAAGTCCTCCAGTCCTCCGGTCCTCCAGTGTCCTCATTCATCATATGACAATCAGTTCTTGAAGCCTGTGATAAGATGATCAATGATGTAACAAGATGGCTTACTCCAATAAGGATATTAAAGAAGCTTAAATAATGCAAGAAACCAATGAAAAATTTCAGCCTATGGTCAGGACTTTCAGAAAGTTTAGCAGAAATGAGTGCTAAGAGAAACCAGTGATAAAATTCAGCTTACGGAGGGCAGAAAGTATAGCAGAAATGCCTAGAGTAATCAGTGATAATGTGAAGTTAACTAGAGAAACTAATGATAAAATTCAGCCAAGGGAGGACAAACATATATAAGAAAGGAGTACGTAGATAAACCAGTGATAAAATTCAGCCTATGGAGGACAGAAAGTGAAATAGAAAGAAATACTTAGACTGAAACCAGTAATAAAATTCAGCCTATGGAGGACAGAAAGTGAAATAGAAAGAAATACTTATACTGAAACCAGTGATATAATTCAGTCTATGGAGGACAGAAAGTGAAATAGAAAGAAATACTTAGACTGAAACCAGTGATAAAATTCAGCCTATGGAGGACACAAAGTGAAATAAAAAGAGTTCTTAGACTGAAACCAGTGATAAGATTTCATCAAAAGAAAACCTCAAGGTTAGCAGAATTTGGAATAGCATTTACATTTTTAGCAAACATCAAAGTCACAACATTCTTCATTGCTTTCATTTTGTCTGTAGAGCAGAACTATTTTCCTCTGCATTGATTTCTATTACAAATGCTTACCTGTTACCAATAGGGCTGAGTGGATTTATTGCAGAACTGGTATATTGTGATATGAGGCTTCGCAATACATACCACGATATTAAAACCCCCCGCAAACGAAGTTTAGGGGAATCACCCTGTCCATCTGTTTGTCCGTCCGTCCATCTGTCTGTCTGTCCATCCGATTAAGAAGTTTTGAAAGCAGATTTCTTTTATACTATTAATAATAGGCCTTTCATATTTCATACACACATTCACCATAAAGAGAACTACAGTTTGGTATCATGACTTTTGGACTTTGGACTTATGTTGCAATTTAAGTTAATAAGAAGATTTGAAAGCAGATTTGTTGCATACTATAAATGGTAGGCTTTTCATGTTGCATCATAAATGGTCCCATTTATAAAAAAACGTCCTGCGGGGGTATAATTCGTCCACTTTAGGGCAGTTTTTTTCAAAAACCGGTTTTTTCATCTTATATTTTTATGTTGCTTCTTTGAAAATTATGAGCAAACACGAATTACTACAGTTCTAGCTAGCTACTTTTAAACACGATGAAGTGTCCGTACTATGCTACACAGCCTTATACATTCCAAAAAAACAGAATTATTAACACTTGTTTGACCTTTTTAAAAAACATACGTCAAAAAACTGCACATGATTGACTTAGAATGTTTATAGGAGGACTGTCAAATTGGACTGCATATGTCCATCATTATACATGTATAAATGCAGACATTTTCAGATTTTTAGCTCGACTGCACTTTAGTGCAAAAGAGCTATTGCAATACCCCCGGCGTCGGCGTCGTCCGAACTAGATGATAAGGTAAATGTTAAGATTACACATTTACCTTTCCTATATTCATATTCTGTTGGTTTTTTTTGTTGCAAATGTTTAATTATACATCATTTAATATATCCAGATGAGGATATAGCCCCTGGGGTAGGGATTTTTAAAATTATTTCAAATGATAAGGAAAATGTTGAGATGATAAGGTAAATGTTAAGATAGCAATAAAGTCTTTAAAAGCCAATATTGAGCAAAGTATAAGTGCTACATGTACCAAAATTACATATTTGATGTATCTTTGATCAAACTTTCAAAAAATGACCTTGACCTACTTTTTTCCGCTTGAATGATTTTGCCTTTAAAAGCCAAATCGAGCAAAGTATAATTGCTACATGTACCAAACTTACATATTTGATGTATCTTTGATCAAACTTTCAAAAAATGACCTTGACCTACTTTTTTCTGCTTGAATGATTTTGCCTTTAAAAGCCAATATTGAGCAAAGTATAAGTGCTACATGTACCAAACTTGCATATTGGATGTATCTTTGATCAAACTTTCATAAAATGACCTTGACCTACTTTTTTCCGCTTGAATGATTTTACCTTTAAAAGCCAATATTGAGCAAAGTATAAGTGCTACATGTACCAAACTCGCATATTGGATGTATCTTTGATCAAACTTTCATAAAATGACCTTGACCTACTTTTTCCGCTTGAATTATTTTACCATTAAAAGCCAATATTGAGAAAAGTATAAGTGCTACATGCACCAGACTTGCATATTAAATGCATCTTGGGTTAGACTATTGAAATAGGACCTTGACCTACTTTTTCCGCTTCAGTGATTTTGCTTTAAATTGGCAATATTGAGCTAACTATAAGTGCTACATGCACCAGACTTGCATATTGGATGCATCTTGGGTTTGACTATTGAAATCTGACCTTGACCTACTTTTTCTGCTTCAGTGATTTATGATGTGATATATGTTGTTGCCTGAGAAAGGGAGTTTAAATAAATTGCTGTCATAAGAGATATTATGCTATGCAGTCGAGCATTAGGTGACTCTGGCAACTATTTTTAAATAAAAAATTGAAAGCAAAATTGAAGAAGGAAAATGAAAATCATACAAAATCTCGATGTTATAAATATTGCAATATATCGCAATATTTTTCAAAATATCGCAGTACAAATTTGACACGCAATACTCAGCCCTATAGTTACCAAAGGATGTTTCATAATCTTGAATTAAGTTTATACATGTATGTTAAAAGGCTAAGGTCACAATAGATTGTTAATTGTGAAACATTTGTCAGGGTCCATTCTTCCCCTTTGGATATATTTCAATAGTATTTAATATTAATACAGAATTTTAACTTTGGAGCCAATACGGCTAATGAGAGTTATGATATTGAAGAAAGATAATATGTCAAAGGTCAAGGTCACAGTAGACTTTTTGTGTAAAACCTTATGTAAGAATATTCAGTGTGAAAAATTATAGTTCAAATCTATATTGTTAGAATAACTCTATATGCACAAAATCTTCCTGAATCATTTGTAGCTCACCTAGACAAAGTAGAGGGGGGCTTATGCTATCGCCCCGTCGTTGACGTTGGTGTCGGCGTCCGCACTATAGCTTAAGCAAAACGGGACAGGTCTATTCTTGCCAAACTGCAAGTCCAACATCAACCAAACTTCCATAGATGATGCATCTGAGGATGCTTACAACAATGCATGGTACGGAGGCTGCATCTGACCTACATTTCAGGCTTAAGTGAGCAGGTTAGGTAAAATGGGACAGGTCCATTTCTGCCTGACTATAAGTCCTACACCAACCAAACTTGTATTGATGATGCATCTGAGGATGCTTACTACAATGCATAGTACAGAGACTGCATCTGACCCACATTTCATGCTTGAGTGAGCAGGTTAGGTAAATGGGACAGGTCCATTCCTACCTTAATATAAGTCCTAGGTCATCCAAAGTTGTGTGGTTGACAGGTCCATTCCTGCCTGACTATTGGTCCTACACCAACAAAACTTGCATGGATGATGCATCTGAGGATGCTTACTACAATACATGGTACGGAGGCTGCATCTGACCTACATTTCAGGCTTGAGTGAGCAGGTATGATAAAAAAGGACAGGTCAATTCCTGCCTTACTAAAAGTCCTACAACCAAACTTGCATGGATAATGCATCTGAGGATGCTTACTGCAATGCATGGTACAGAGGCTTCATCTGACCCACATTTTACCCTTTAGTGAGCAGGTTAGGTAAAATGGTCTATTTCCCTTCCCGCCTTACTATAAATCCTACATAAATCAAACTTGCATGGATGATGCATCTGAGGATGCCTACTACAATACATGGTACGGAGGCTGCATCTGACCCACATTTCATGCTTGAGTGAGCAGGTTAGGTAAATGGGACAGGTCCATTCCTACCTTACTATAAGTCCTAGGCCATCCAAAGTTGTGTGGTTGATGAATCTTAGGATGCTTACAACAATGCATGGTACGGAGGCTGTATCTGACCAACATTTCATGCTTTAGTGACCAAGTTTAGTAAAATGGGACAGGTCCATTCCTGCCTTACTATAAGTCCTACATCAACCAAACTACTGTGGATGATGTATCTAAGGATGCTTAATGCAATGTATGGTATAGATGCTGCATCTGACCCACACTCAATGCTTGAGCAGTCAGGTTAAGTAAAATGGGACAGGTCCATTTCTGGCCTATTTTAAGTCCTAGATCAGTCAAAAAACTTGTGTGGGTGATGTATCTGAGGATGGTTACTGCAATGCACTGTACAGATGCTGCATCTGACCTATATTTCACGCTTGATTGACCAGGTATGATAAAATAAGAATCTTCATTACCAGCCTTCTTTGAATTTTTTATCAACCAAAATTATGTGGATGATGCATCTGGAAATACTTTGTGCAATGTAGGTACAGATGGTCATGGGACAATGATGCTGTCGAGGTGAGCGCTGTCATCTCTGATGACCCTATGTTTAGAGTTAACTTTGAAGAATGTTTTGGAATAACTTTTTTTAAATAATAATTTAACTTTCATTCAACAGGAAGAGATGACATTGGTTCATATTATGAAACAGAAAGGCCAGCACATTAAAGCACACTAAAGATGTACACAGCAAAAGATAAAGGTCCAGTCATGAAAAGGGAGCACAAAGAGCACACATACAAATGTACAGCAAGTGATTAAGGTCCAATCAAGGAAAGGGAGCACACATACAAATGTACAGCAAGTGATTAAGGTCCAGTCATGGAAAGGGAGCACACTTACAAATGTACAGCAAGTGATAAAGGTCCAGTCATGGAAAGGGAGCACAAAGAGCACACATACCAATGTACAGCAAGTGATAAAGGTCCAGTCAAGGAAAGGGAGCACAAAGAGCACACATACCAATGTACAGCAAGTGATAAAGGTCCAGTCAAGGAAAGGGAGCACACATACAAATGTACAGCAAGTGATAAAGGTCCAGTCAAGGAGAGGGAGCACAAAGAGCACACTTACAAATGTTCAGCAAGTGATAAAGGTCCAGTCATGGAAAGGGAGCACAAAGAGCACTCATACAAATGTACAGCAAGTGATTAAGGTCCAGTCAAGGAAAGGGAGCACACACATACAAATGTACAGCAAGTGCTTAAGGTCCAGTCAAGGAAAGGGAGCACACACATACAAATGTACAGCAAGTGCTTAAGGTCCAGTCAAGGAAAGGGAGCACACATACAAATGTACAGCAAGTGATAAAGGTCCAGTCATGGAAAGGGAGCACAAAGAGTTCACTTGTCAAGTAGAAATAGAGCCAATGACTTTGAATTCTTGCTGGGCGTCAAGATGAAGATTTTGTCAACAAAGCCATTTGAATTTGGAGGAAGGAGAAAAGCAAGCACTCTGAATGGTTAGTTCACTTCATTTTCATAATCATGACATCAAAAGGATTCTGTAAGCTCTGCATTTTGTTGAAAATATTTTGTATACCATTGTCATCCTGTAAAGGCTTCTGTTAATGGAAATATTTTTTATGGTTAATAATTGTTTGTATCTTTGGATTTTGATGTCAAAGATTTTGGGGCATACATTTTTTTTGGTATGTTCGTCTGTTCGTTCATTGCAAAAACTTTCAACATAAGGCATAACATTTGAATGTTAGGTGATAAAACTTTCATATTTCACATGTATAATTTCCTTGTGACAAGACCTTTCGATTAATACCATTTTTTTTTTGCGAGCCGTAACAAATGTCCAGGGGGCTGATTGTCTGCGGCAATGGTTGTGCAGACAAAACTTCACCCTGGGCTGTATTTCATGAAGTATTAGGGGTAGGGTTGGGCTTTGATATTTCAAATGACTTAGTGACCTTGACCTTTATTTTTTATGAAATTGCTATTTTACTGTCAAAAACGTGTCTGGGGAGCTAACTTCATAGCCTGATCGTTGGTGTCAGTTGGAAAAAACTTTAACCTTAGCTATATCTCATGAAATATAGGGTCGGCTTTTTATATCACGTGTGGATTCCTCATGACCAGACTTTAAATTTGAGACCTTGACCTTTGACTAAGTGACCTTAATTGAACTTAGAGTTTGACCTACAATGCACTTTCAGAAAACTATTATGAGTAAGGCTTTATATTTATGTCTCCCCCCAACGGGGAGGAGACATATTGTTTTTGCCTTTGTGTCCGTCTATCACACATCATGTCAGGGCTATATCTCCTGAACTGTTTCACAAATCCACAATTTTTTTTCAGTTACAGTTTCCATCAGATCACAGAGGTAGAACCCACACTGAGCATGGCGGTATAGCTTCATCAGATCGCAGAGGCAGAACCCAAACTTGTCAGCGGTATAGCTTCATCAGATCACAGAGGCAGAACCCAAACTTGTCAGCGGTATAGCATCATCAGATCACAGAGGCAGAACCCAAACTTGTCAGCGGTATAGCATCATCAGATCACAGAGGCAGAACCCAAACTTGTCAGAGGTACAGCATCATCAGATCACAGAGGTAGAACCCACACTTGTCAGTGGTATAGCATCATCAGATCACAGAGGTAGAACCCACACTTGTCAGCGGTATAGCTTCATCAGATCACAGAGGCAGAACCCAAACTTGTCAGCAGTATAGCTCCAGAGGTCACAGAGGTAGAACCCACACTTGTCAGCGGTATAGCATCATCAGATCACAGAGGCAGAACCCACACTTGTCAGCGGTATAGCTTCATCAGATCACAGAGGCAGAACCCAAACTTGTCAGCGGTATAGCATCATCAGACCACAGAGGCAGAACCCAAACTTGTCAGAGGTACAGCATCATCAGATCACAGAGGCAGAACCCACACTTGTCAGCGGTATAGCTTCATCAGGTCACAGAGGTAGAACCCACACTTGTCAGCGGTATAGCATCATCAGATCACAGAGGCAGAACCCAAACTTGTCAGCGGTATAGCATCATCAGATCACAGAGGCAGAACCCACACTTGTGAGCAGTATAGCATCATTAGGTCACAGAGGCAGAACCCACACTTGTCAGAGGTATAGCTTCATCAGATCACAGAGGCAGAACCCACACTGGTCATTGTGGTATAGTTTCATCAGATCAAAGAAGCAGAACCCACACTGAGAATAGCGGTACAGCATAGAGTTGGTGCTCACACTTGTTTTGAACAGGTAAGCTGCAGTCAACGAAACCACTCATTAATAAAGACAAAAAATTAATACTAATGGAAATACAGAAAGGTATGTTATTTTCAAAAATGTAGCTTTCAATTGAGTAGAAAATTGAACTAGCAAAATTATTTACTCTCATTTTTTCTAAACTTTTCCAAATTTTTTCCCCAAAATCCTTATAGAATGAATTTCAAAATATTTTTATTTTTTGTCATTATCTTCATTAGATAAGAGAGGCAAAACGCACACTGAGCATAGCGGTATGGATTCATCAGATAACATAGGCAATACCCACGTTGAGCATATCAGTATAGCTTCATCAGTTCACAGACACGAAACCCATATTGAGCACGATGGAAGGCAGAAACAGTTAGTAGAACATAAATGGAAGAATGCAATGACAGTTAGTAGAAAAAAAGTTGAAGAGAGCAGGTACTGCTAGTAGAACATTAATCCATTCATTAGATGGAAAAAAGTTAGATAACGGCTATCAAAACATATGTGGAGGAAGGCAGGGACAGCTTATTATTGGAGGAAGGCAGGGGCAGCCAGCAGAACATAGAGGAAGGACGGGACAGTTAGTAGAAGATAGATAGAGGAAGGTAGAGGAAGGTAGAGACAGATAGCAGAAGTTAGAAAGAGGAAGGCAGTGACAGCTAGCAGAAGATTAAATACAGGAAGTCAGGGCCAGCTAGAAGAAATTAGAGGAAGTCAGATACAGCTAATTTATGGAGGAAGGCATGGACAATCCTATCAGTATATAGATGGAGGAGGAGGTAGCAAGACTACCAAGTTTTTAATGGTAAGTTTAAAAATAGAGTAGATATTTTTTATTTAGGTGGATATCTGAATGAAATTGAATAATAATAGGCATCCATCTTCATACTCGATTTTATGGTAAAATAAGATGTCTCTTTTTCGGGGGTACAATTTCATGCAATTCTTAAATTGCAAACAAATATGTGCATATGATTTCACTGTTTTATACCTTCTGTTGTTGAAATTGTAGTTATTTCTGTCATAAGAAATTACTCGATTTACTTCTCTTTGTGTTTAAGCAAGATATTGTGAAAAATGACATATGTACAATAGGAACAAAATGTCATTAGTTGTTTGTTATTCATCATTTCATTTTCATTTGTTCAAAGCTCTTTTTAAAGTTAGAATATTATATTGAATACTATTTCTAGCTGAGTTTCAAAACTCGGCTCTTAATTCGATGTGAGAATGGTGGGTGGGTGGGCAGGCTGGTGGGCTTCAACAATTGGTTTCTGGACTATAAGTCAACTATGATATATGCTAGAACAATGAAACTTCATACACTTACTCCCCATGAGTTCAGGATGACCCCTATTTATTTTGGGGTCAAAAGGTCAAAGGTCAAGGTCATAGGACTCTGATTATTAAATATGGTTTCCGGACAATATAAGAGTCTGTATTGCTTCTATGATTATGAAAACTTACCAAAAATGTTTCCCATGAATCAAGGATGAACCCTATTGAATTTGGGGCCCAAAGGTCAAGGTCATAGGACTCAGATGATTGAAAATGATTTCAGGACCATATAGGAGCCTTTATAGTACCTATGATCATGAAACTTTGCCAGAGATGTTTCCAATAAATCAAGGATGATCCCTATTGAAATTTGGGGTCCAAAGGTCAAGGTCATATGACTAAGATGATTGAAAATGGTTTTCGGACCTTTTTTAAGAGCCTGTATTGAACCTATGATCATGAAACTTGCCAGAAATTTCCCCAATAAATCAAGGATGATCCCTATTGAGTTTTAGGGTCATAGGTCAAGGTCATGGGATTAAGATGATTGAAAATGGTTTCCAGACCATATTAGAGCCTGTATTGCACCCATGATCATGAAACTTGCTAGAAATGTTTCCCGTGAATCAATGATGATCCCTATTGATTTTTTGGTCCGAAGGTCAAAGGTCAAGGTCATAGGACTCAGATGATTGAAAATGGTTTCCAGACCATATTAGAGCCTGTATTGCACCCATGATCATGAAACTTGCTAGAAATGTTTCCCGTGAATCAATGATGATCCCTATTGATTTTTTGGTCCGAAGGTCAAAGGTCAAGGTCATAGGACTCAAATGATTGAAAATGGTTTCCAGACCATATTAGAGCCTGTATTGCACCTTTTATCATGGAACTTGTCAGAAATGTTTCCCACGAATCAAAGATGATTCCTGATGATTTTGGGGTCAAAAGGTCAAAGGTCAAACTCATAGGAATCTGATGAATGAAAATGATTTCTGAATCATATATGAATGAGTATCAACCTGAAAAATGCCAGTAATGTTTCCCATCTGCCGAGATCATATTCAATTCATGTACATTGCAAGTCTGCATATTCATACTTTCATTCCAGTTTTGCAACTCGGCACTTTGCATCTTTGATTTATTTAAAGCTTATTGAAATCTATTTTAGGTAGTTGATACTGAAAGGTTGATGCAGAAACTCTATACATAGAACCAGAGATAAAACCCTTTCTGTGTACCAGACAAGAGGACTCCGTAATTGGTGTAAAAATTGTGGGCAACATTATAGAATTCCACCAAAGAACAATGGGCAGAGAATTCTTTACTGCAATAGACGGGCATATAATTCCGCCATACAGTAAAAGTTAATTTGATCCAGTCTCTGAAGAGGAAATGGATTCTGCCTATAGAAAACAGTGCTCCTAGTAGTGTGCAATTGTCTGTCTTATCGTCAAAAGACAGACAAACAAACGACTGCCTGTCTCGTCTTTAGACAGGTGAAGTCGTATTCTCTTCTTGGCAGAATTTTGGATTTTCTGAGTGCAAGACAAAAGGCAAGTTAGTCTTTATTTCTCTTTAGTCTTTGTGTGTTTTTGTTTCCAAGACCTGGCAGTGGTTACCGGGATTGATTCTGAGTGACCTTCACACTTGACCTTGATCAACAAGAGACACTTTCCTTTCATCATGGGATGAAGAAATGCCAATTTCAGCCATTTCAGAACCTACAGCACAGACCACAACTTGCAAGGAATATCCTCTTATAGAGTTACCCCTTGATCTTGATGGTAGGTTGATCTATGGTGAATTGTGGAGTGGGAAAGGGAGGCAAATGTTGCAAGCAATCAGTAACAGGGCTTCAAATGAGGAATGTAGATTTGGCAGACATTGAAACATCTCAGACAGGGTGTTTCTATTTGCTTGATCCAAGGTCTTGCTAGACTGATCCTGGTTATATTTAGGTCTGTTTGGTTTTTTTTCTTTTTTTTCATTTTTCAGGTGGGTCAATTTGGGGTAAGACTTGGTGTGGTGTGCTGGGTAGACTGATGTAAACAGGCCCAGTAAAGGTTTTGGATTATAAGCTGTAGAAACATACTGCCTGAGCTGTCTCAATGTCTCTCTGATCTATAAATTTCTTGTTTGAAGTTTTGTTACTGGTTGATTACAACATTTGATGAACTTTTCAATTCCATTATACTCATCACAGATTAATTGAAATCAAGATCAATGGGTAACTCTGTAAGAAGATGTTCCTTGCAAGATGTGGTTTGTACTGTAAATTCTGAAATGGCTGAACTTGGTGTTCCTTCATCCTATGTTGAGAGGAAAGTGTCTCTTGTTGATCAAGGTCAAATGTGAAGGTCATTCTGAGTCTTTCTGCTGGTCCATTGCCTGGTCTTGTTTTAGTAACACAAAGATTATGGAGGGTAAAGTTACTTTCTTTACTTTTGGCTTAATCAAAGAAATTCCATGATTCTGTTGTGAGGGGAATCTGCCTTCCATGAAGTCCTCCAGTCCTCCAGTGTCCTCATTCATTATATAACAACCAGTTCTTGACACTTGTAATAAGATGAAGATGGCTTACTCAAATTAGGACATTAAAGGTACCTAACTTATGCAAGAAACCAGCGAAAAATTTCAGCCAATGGAGGACTTTCAGAAAGTAAAGCAGAAAGGAGCGCTAAGAGAAATCAGTGATAAAATTCACCCACCTAGAGAAACTAGTGATAAAATTCACCCACCTAGAGAAACTAGTGATAAAATTCAGCCTATGGAGGACATTTGGAAAGTAAAATAGAAAAGATGTGCATAGAAAACTAGTGATATAATTAGAAAAGATATGCCTAGAGATACCAGTGATAAAATATAGCCTATATGGAGGACAGAAAGTAATGTAGAAAGAAGAACCTTAAGTGACAAGTGATAAAATTCAGCCCATAGAGGACATAAAGTAATCTAAAATTGAACCGAATGTCTAGAAAAATCACTGTTATAAAAATCAGCTTATGGAGGACACAAAGTGAATTAGAAAGGAGTACTTGTAATCAATATGAGCTTTTGAAGGACAGAAAGTACAGTAGGAAGAAGTACCTATGGTAACTATTGATTAAATTCAGTACATTGAGGACATAGGAGTTCCTAGAGAAACCAGCCAATGGAGGACAGAAAGTAAAGTAGAAAGGAGTGCCTAGTCTAAGAGTAATACTGCAAAGAACTAGACGATTTTATGAAAAGAAAACCAAGGTTAGCAGAATTTTGAACGTAATTATGATATTCATTTTAAAGCCACTGTCACACCTATGCGTTCTGGCATGGCGTTCGTACTACGACCACCAAAATTGTACAAAACGTGGCATGGACGTAGTAAGGATGTGGGGAATGTAGTTAGAACTCGCTGATAAGTATTAAGATTGTAATAAGGACGCCAACGAACGTGCCCATACGCCGAGCCACCACGACCGTTTTGAACTGTTCTAAACAGTCGTAGTGAGGACGCGCTGATGACAGAACATGTTAAGTACTGCATGTACTTGCGAACGTATTGAGAACTTCATTGACGTATTAGAAACGTGTTGCGAACGTAGTAGTGTTGTAAGTTGAAGTATGGACTGCTAAAGCTTTTACATATAATCATATGGAGATCGTCACATCTCTGCCGTCCTTACCACGTTCTCGGTTTTAGGGCTTGAAAAAGTCAAAGTAGACCTGGTCCAAACCATTCTTCCCTTGAATGTGTTATGATTGTAGCATGAACGCAGTAAGGACTTTGAGAACGTAGAATAAACGCAGTACTGTCATAACACAGACGCCTTCGTGGTCGTGTGAACTTGGGGCGGGTCGTAGTGGGAACTTGACTAAACATATTAAAGACGGGAAGGACTCACTGCTAACGTGTTACGGACACTGAAGGTCGTGTTGCACACGTAATGGAGTTGTCAATTATTGTTTTGGAGAGCCCTTCCGAGTGAAAAATGCCACGTTCTCACTACGTTCATGAAAAATTTTAAGGACTTCAAGGACATAGTAAGAATGTCTTGAGTTAACATGTAGGTGTGACAGGGGCTTTAGCAAGCAATGGGTTTTAATAATATTTCATAAAATTGTTTATTAGTATCCATAGTTGTCATGACTTTTAGCAAAGGTCAAGGTCACAATTGACTTCATTGTTAAAACTTTCTGGGGAACAACATTTTATTATGCCCCCATAATCGAAGATTCGGGGGCGTATACTTTTTGTCCTGTCCATTTGTCTGTTTGTCCAAAAAACTTTAACCTTGGCCATAACGTTTGAATGGTAAGGGATAGGGCTTTGATATTTCACATGAGTTTTCCTTGCTACAAGACCTTTCAATGGATACCAAAATTTGTGACCTTGACCTTGCAGTTTGACCATTTTACATTTTTTACTGACAAAGATGCCGACCGGGGCATTTGTGTTTCACAAACAAGTTTTTTATTTCGCTCTGCATGGATTTCAATAATATTTTACAAAGTTGTTGCTCAAGGTCACTGGAAAAAGTTAAAAAAAAATTGTATACAACCTAGAGGACACAGTTTTGATTGGATCTTTACCAAACAACATCAAAATGTTAATTCACTTATTCCTCTTAGCAATTGATTTTCAAGGTCAAATAGAGATTTCATATTCAATATGTGTATTCCTTGTGACAAGACCTTTCCATTAATATGATTAATACTGAAATTATAAACCTTGACCTTTGACCTACTTTTGAAAAAAAATATAACTTATCAAAATTGAGATACTTTACAGAGAATGTTATTTATGCTAACAAAGATTCCAATAGGGGCGTTCATGTTTCACAAACTCAGTTTTATTGAAAGTAATACTTTCATAGTTAGAGTACTTCAACAATTTTGTATGTTGAAAATTTCACTTCGATGATGAATACATTTTTAGCTCACCTCGACGAAGTTGAGTGAGCTTATGCTATACCCCCGCGCATCCGCGTCTGGTTAAGAAGTTTGGGGTAGCTCAGTATTTGGCAAAGTACTGATGCTACAGGAACAAAACTTGCACAAGTGATTCATCTTTGGATGCTGAGGTGAACCCATTCATCAGATGCTGCATATGACCTACATTTTCCGCTTGATTGACTTGGTTTAGAAGTTTGGGGTAGCTCAGAGTGGCTTGGTTAAGAAGTTTGGGGTAGCTCAGTATCTGACAAAGTACTGATGCAACAGGAACCAAACTTGCACAAGCGATTCATCTTGGGATGCCGAGGGGAACCCATGCATTGGATGCTGCATCTGACCTACATTTTCTGCTTGATTGACTTGGTTAAGAAGTTTTGGGGTAGCTCAGCAGGGATGCAAATAAGCAATCGCCCACTCGCCAATGCGACTAAAAATTCAGTGTGGACTACCAAAAATGTTTTTCTGATCGCCCACTTGGCGACCGTAAAATTCCGATCATAATTTTTTCTTGTTTCGTAGTTGCCGTAACTCACGTTGTGAAACAAAAACTCATGGGTATTTGACAAATTTTCGGTTCGCTTTGTCGCGGAAAATGAATAGATCTCCCTTATTTCCTTGTAAAGACCTAGTGTAATTTTAAATCAGTATACCAAAATATAGATACATTGTAAAAATTCTTAAGTGAAATTTACGCGGAAAATTACTCAAACTGATTTGATGGAAGAACGGTGTTGGAAAATAAAGAGCGCTGACCTCAAACGACTGACTGCAATTATCGTTCAACGTATCAACATCGTCAAATAAAATGGACATGTTAGGATGTACACTGGTCTCTCTCTCATTTTTGGCCTTAATTTCATACATGGTTCACCTGTACGATGGCCTTGACTTGATACTGAGAAGGAGAGAAAGAGGGGGTTGAATTCAAAAATATTATTTTAGGTACGTTTTGATGTGGGCTAATTGTTTCTGATGTGGGCGCCTAAATTTATTGACTTGGGAGCCCACTTAGCCCCTGAAAATTTCAAAGAATTTTCATCCCTGCTCAGAGTGGCTTGGTTAAGAAGTTTTGGGTAGCTTAGTATCTGACAAAGTACTGATGCTACAGTAACCAATTTTGCACAAGTGATTCATCTTGGGATGCGGAGAAGAACCCATGCATCAGATACAGCATCTGACCTTCTTTTTCCACTTGAGTGATATTGCTTTAAAAGCCAATATTGAGCAAAGTATAAGTGCTACATGTACCAAACTTGCATATTGGATATATCTTTGGTCAAACTTTCATAAAATGACCTTGACCTACTTCTTCTTTTTCTGCTTGAGTAATTTTGCTTTTAAAAGTCAATATTGAGCAAAGTATAAGTGCTACATGTACCAAACTTTCATATTGGATGTATCTTTGATCAAACTTTCATAAAATGACCTTGACCTTCTTTTTCCGCTTGAATGATTTTGCCTTTAAAAGCCAATATACATGTACTTAGAAATATGTTTGAATTGAATTTTGCTGCCACGAGGTGAGCTTCGTAATCTGTGATTACCTATGTTGTTTTATTCCATTTTGACGACTTTTCTACTAGACTATCTGGAGAAATCAGTGTTTCACTTGCACATTATTATGCAAAAGATACTATGATTTAATTGTATTTCTATGAATATCTGCCTATCAATCTCATTAAACTTTTCTCTTGCAGGAATTCAGTTGTAGCATACACAATACATGTACTAGAGATGAAGACTGTAACAGCTAGAAATGGTGCAGAGAAACCTGGCATCACTCAAAACTTCACAGACTCGGCAAGGACACACTGAGCTACTGTCACTGGATGTATGG
Source organism: Pinctada imbricata (assembly GCA_033119305.1). Taxonomy (NCBI): domain Eukaryota; kingdom Metazoa; phylum Mollusca; class Bivalvia; order Pterioida; family Pteriidae; genus Pinctada; species Pinctada imbricata. The sequence continues at coordinate 26,673,603 of VSWD01000009.1, forward strand.
CACGATCAATGGGGCTGAAGTATAATGACTGGAGTAGGCTCAGTAAGGACACACTGAGCTACTGTCACTGGTTGTATGGCTGGATCAATGGGGACTGCAGTATAATGACTGGAGTAGGCTCAGTAAGGACACACTTAGCTACTGTCACTGGCTGTATGGCTTGATCAATTGGGACTGCAGTATAATGGCTGGAGTAGGCTCAGTAAGGACACACCGAGCTACTGTCACTGGTTGTATAGCTGGATCAATGGGGCCTGCAGAGTAGCAATGTTCAAGGTAAGGAGATGTAATAAAGATTTTAAAAATTATGTTTGCTTTTTATTTTCATCTCTATTTTGCTTTTAAATTTCATATTACTATATAAAGAGCTGAATGATAACAAATTTTCAAATATTTGTATTATAGCTACTGGTTATATGGCTGGATCAAAGGGGACTGCAGTTTTATGGCCAGAGTAGGCTCAGTAAGGACACACTGAGCTACTGTCACTGGTTGTATGGCTGGATCAATGGGACTGCAGTATAATGACTGGAGTAGGTTCAGTAAGGACACACTGAGCTGCTGTCACTAGTTGTATGGCTGGATCAGTGGGGCCTGCAGTATAATGGCTGGAATAGGCTCAGTAAGGACACACTGAGCTACTGTCATTGGTTGTATGACTGGATCAATAGGACCTGCAGTATAATGGCTGGAGTAGGCTCAGTAAGGACACACTGAGCTACTGTCACTGGTTGTATGGCTAGATCAATGGGACCTGCAGTATAATGGCTGGAGTAGGCTCAGTAAGGAAACTGAGCGACTGTCACTGGTTGTAAGGCTGGATCAATGGGGACTGCAGTATAATGGCTGGAGTAAGCTAAGTAAGGACACACTGAGCTACTGTCAATGGTTGTATGGCTGGATCAATGGGACCTGCAGTATAATGGCTGGAGTAGGCTCAGTAAGGACACACTGAGCTACTGTCACTGGTTGTATGGCTGGATCAATTGGGACTGCAGTATAATGGCTGGAGTAGGCTCAGTAAGGACACACTGAGCTACTGGCATTGGTTGTATGGCTGGATCAATGGGGACTGCAGAGTAGTAATGTTCAAGGTAAGGAGATGTAATAAAGATTTTAAAAAGTATGTTTGCTTTTTATTTTCATCTTTATTTTGCTTTTAGATTTCATATTACTATGTAAAGAACTGAATGATAGCAAATTTTCAAATATTTGTATTATAGCTACTATTACTGGTTGTATGGCTGGATCAATGGGGACTGCAGTTTTATGGCCGGAGTAGGCTCAGTAAGGACACACTGAGCTACTGTCACTGGTTGTATGGCTGGATCAATGGGCCCTGCAGTATAATGACTGGAGTAGGCTCAGTAAGGACACACTGAGCTACTGTCACTGGTTGTATGGCTGGATCAAAGGGGACTGCAGTATAATGGCTGGAGTAGGCTCAGTAAGGACACACTGAGCTACTGTCACTGGTTGTATGGCTGGATCAATGGGGACTGCAGTATGATTGCTGGAGTAGGCTCAGTAAGGACACACTGAGCTACTGTCACTGGTTGTATGGCTGGATCAATGGGGACTGCAGTTTAATGGCCGTAGTAGGCTCAGTAAGGACACACTGAGCTACTGTCACTGGTTGTATGACTGGATCAATGAGGACTGCAGTATAATGACTGGAGTAGGCTCAGTAAGGACACACTGAGCTACTGTCACTGGTTGTATGGCTAGATCAATGGGGACTGCAGTATAATGACTGGAGTAGGCTCAGTAAGGACACACTGAGCTACTGCCACTGGTTGTATGGCTGGATCAATGGGGCCTGCAGTATAATGACTGGAGTAGGCTCAGTAAGGACACACTGAGCTACTGTCACTGATTGTATGGCTGGATCAATGGGGACTGCAGTATAATGACTGGAGTAGGCTCAGTAAGGACACACTGAGCTACTGTCACTGGTTGTATGGCTGGATAAATGGGGACTGCAGTATAATGGCTGGGGTAGGCTCAGTAAGGACACACTGAGCTACTGTCACTGGCTGTATGGCTGGATCAATTGGGACTGCAGTATAATGGCTGGAGTAGGCTCAGTAAGGACACACTGAGCTACTGTCATTGGTTGTATGACTGGATCAATAGGACCTGCAGTATAATGGCTGGAGTAGGCTCAGTAAGGACACACTGAGCTACTGTCACTGGTTGTATGGCTGGATCAATTGGGACTGCAGTATAATGGCTGGAGTAGGTTCAGTAAGGACACACTGAGCTACTGTCATTGGTTGTATGGCTGGATCAATGGGGACTGCAGAGAAGTAATGTTCAAGGTAAAGAGATGTTAAAAAGTATATTTGCTTTTATATTTTTCATTACTATTTTTCTATCAATTTCATATTACTATAGAAAGAGCTGAATAATAGCAAACTTTCTTACATTTCTTTTATAGCTTCTGTCATTGGTTGTATGGCTGGATCAATCGGGACTGTGCACAGTATAATGGCTGGAGTAGGCTCAGTAAGGACACACTGAGCTACTGTCACTGGTTGTATGGCTGGATCAATGGGGACTGCAGTAAAATGGCTGGAGTAGGCTCAGTAAGGACACACTGAGCTAATGTCATTGGTTGTATGGCTGGGTCAATGGGGACTGCAGTATAATGGCTGGAGTAGGCTCAGTAAGGACACACTGAGCTACTGTCACTGGTTGTATTGTTGGATCAATGGGGACTGCAGTATAATGGCTGGAGAAGGCTCAGTTAGGACACACTGAGCTACTGTCACTGGTTGTATAGTTGGATCAATGGGGACTGCAGTATAATGGCTGGGGTAGGCTCAGTAAGGACACACTGAGCTACTGTCACTGGTTGTATGGCTGGATCAATGGGGACTGCAGTATAATGACTAGAGTAGGCTCAGTAAGGACACACTGAGCTACTGTCACTGGTTGTATGGTTGGATCAATGGGGACTGCAGTATAATAGCTGGAGTAGGCTCAGTAAGGACACACTGAGCTACTGTCATTGGTTGTATGGTTGGATCAATGGGGACTGCAGTATAATAGCTGGAGTAGGCTCAGTAAGGACACACTGAGCTACTGTCACTGGTTGTATAGTTGGATCAAAGGGGGCTGCAGTATAATGGCTGGAGTAGGCTCAGTAAGGACACACTGAGCTACTGGTCACTGGTTGTATGGTTGGATCACTGGGGACTGCAGTATAATAGCTGGAGTAGGCTCAGTAAGGACACACTGAGCTACTGTCACTGTCATTGTGGCTGGATCAATGGGAACTGCAGAGTAGTAATGTTCAAGGTAAGGAGATGTAATAAAGATTTTTAAATGTATTCAACACTATGTTTGCTTTTTGTCCCCAACTTTTATGAAAGTACGGGGACATTAAGACTGTCGGGGACATTAAAACTGTCCCATCTGTCCATCTGTCTGTCTGTCTGTCTGTCTGTCTGTCAATCAGTCACAAAAACTTTAACCTTGTCCATAACTTTTGAATGGTAAGTGATAGGGCTTTCATATTTCACATGTGTATTTCTTATGATAAGACCTTTCCATGGATACCAAAAACTTTGACCTTGTGACCTTGACCTTGGAGTTTGACCTACTTTTCAAAAACTTTAACCACGGCCATAACTTTTGAATGGTAAGTAATTGCGCTTTCATATTTCATTCATGTATTCCTTGTGACAAAACCTTTCTGTTTGTAAGAACATTCTAACCTTGTGAACTTGTCCTTGGAGGTTGACCCATATTTAAAAACTTCAGCTTCGACCATAGCTTTTGGATGATAAATGATTTGACTCTCATATTTCACATGTGAATTGCTTTTCACAATACATTTCCCTTGGTACCAAAAGTTTTGACATTTTGACCTTTTCTTAGAGTTGAATCTTTTGATAGTTAGAATTTTGATAATACATAAGATATATTATGGAAACTTAAGAATAGGGGGTGTCTGTAAGCATTTCTTTAAAAGAAAATACCCAAAAGCGGGGTACCACAATTCTTTGAATTTGATTTTCTTTTTTCATTTTTATTTTTCTTTTAACTCTACTTTATAAAGAGCTGAATAATAGCAAATGTTCTTACATGTCTTTTATAGCTACTGTCACTGGTTGAATGGGTGGATCAATGGGGACTGCAGTATAATGGCTGGAGTAGGCTCAGTAAGGACACACCGAGCTACTGTCACTGGTTGACTGGGTGGATCAATGGGGACTGCAGTATAATGGCTGGAGTAGGCTCAGTAAGGACACACCGAGCTACTGTCACTGGTTGTATGGCTGGATCAATGGGGACTACTGTATAATCCTTAGAGTAGGCTCAGCAAGAACACACAGAGCTATATTCAGTAGTCGCAAGGACTGCAGAGTAATTATGTTCAAGGTAGGGAGATTCAATTAAGATTTAAAAATGTCTATTTGCTTTTCCATTTTTTACCGAGCCATGACAAATGTCTGGGGAGCTAATGTCATCACCTGAGTGGCGGCGGCGATTACGTGAACAAGTCTTTAACCTGGGCTATATCTCATGAAGTAGAAGGGGTAGGGCTTTGATATTTCACATGTGTGCATTCCTCATGATGAGACCTTTCACTTAAGACCTTGACTTTTGACCTATTGACCTTGACCTTAAAGTTTGACCTACTTTTAAACAAACTTTAACCTGGGCTATATCTCATGTACTACAAAGGATATGGCTTTGGTATTTTACGTGCAATATCCTCATGACCAGACTTTTCATTTTAGACCTTGATGTTTGACCTTGTGACCTATATCTTTGAGTTTGACTTACTTTGAAAAAAAAATTAACCTGGGTTATATCTCATGTACTATAAGGGGTAGGGTTTTGATATATGACTTGTAGATTCATCAAGAACAGAGCTTTCATTTGATTCAATGACTATAGACCTAATGACCTTGACCTGACCTTTGACCTACTTTTAAACTATAAGATTGATATTTCACATATAGATTCTCATGACCAGAGCTTTCATTTGATACCATGCCTTTTGTCATAGTGACCTTGACATTTGATACTTTTGAACTATAAGTAATATGGCTTTGATATTTCACTTATAAATTCCTCATGGCCAGAACCTTCATTTAATACCATGACCTTTCACCTGGTGACCTTGACTTTTGATCTACCTTTATAAGACTTTAACGTTGATTCAGATATTTTACATGTAAATTCTCTTGACCTGAGTTTTCATTTGATATCATTCATGACTTTTGACCAAGTGACTTTGACCTTCAGAACTATAAGGGGTTTGATGTCATATTTAGAATCCTCATAATCATAGCTTTCATTTCATATCATGACTTTTGACTTAGTGACCTTGACGTTTATTTTTTATGAAGTTACCATTTTACTATGAAAAACCTGCGAGGCGAGCAATATTGTCTTCTGACAAGTATTATATAAGCAGTTTCCTCATTGTATGTTAGATTAAAATAGTCATTCAGTGCCTCTTTGCTGAAGATATAAGATTAGCAACGTACTTTTATGTTGGCATTTATGTGAGAAAGTATGATCAAGAGGCTCTGAGATACATTTAGTACAATTCTTCTTTCAGATGAAAAGCAGCTGTGACGAGAGTTTTGATAAACATCCACCTTTTGTACCATAGGAAGTGCTAGAGTTTCCTGGAGAGTGTACGATGAAATAGACTGAAATAGACTAAATATTAATGATAGACGGTTCTGAAGAGAAGTGAAGAATTTGGAAACCAGAGAAGATAATCCATTAGTTTGACCTTGACCTCCAGAATTCACAGTCATCTTTACTATAGAAATTAGATGGTAATTTTTCATTTGTTGTACATTAGTTTATTGTATACTATTCATTGGAGATAATTTTAGTAAGTAGTTACCATATGTATAGAATATGTATAACCTTCTAAGCTGTCATTTCATTCTCCCACCTCAATAGTATTTTGCCTCGTACTCCCTAATCATTGTATGAAGGGTCCACATTTAAGTTATCTTATCCAGACTTATCTTGATAATTGGGTCTCTACCAGCATTACACATCCTCCTCTAGCCTGGGTAATTTAAGGGTAATGAAAGGGTTATTGTATCCAGCCTGTACTGTGATTGATGAACAGGCATGCTCTCCTCCAGCCTTGGTAATCTAAAGGATATCCAGCCTGCATCCAACCATAGTCATAAGGGTAATAAAGGCGTTATTGTATCCAGTCTATACTATGACTGATGAACAGGGCATGCCCTCCCCCAGCCCGGGTAATTTAAGGGTAATAAAAGGGTTACTGTATCCAGCCTGTACTGTGATTGATGAACAGGGCATGCTCTCCTCCAGCCTTGGTAATCAAAAGGGTATCCAGCCTGTGTAAGGGTAATAAAGGGTTACTGTATCCAGCCTATACTATGATTGATGAACAGGGCATGCCCTCCCCCAGTCCGGGTAATTTAAGGGTATCCAGCCTGCATCCAGCCATAGTCGTAAGGGTAGTGAAGGGCTCGCATCTAGCCCAATTTTTCTCTCACAGAACCGCTATCTGTGGGAGATGTGGAGTGGGAAAGGGAGGTAAATGTTATAATAACTATTGGTAACATTACTTGTAGAGAGGAATCTAAATTGGATAGACTATGGAACAACATAGATGTGATGTCCTGACATCATGATTCAACAACTTGCTTGACTAGGTTTGATTACGTCAGGTCTTTTTCCTTTTTTTTTTTCCTTTTTATTTTTTTCTTGGTCTTTTGGGGTTAGGATTTGGTTGTGGTGGATCGTGGTAGACTTATGTAAGCAAGCACGGCCAAACAAGTTTTTGAATCATGCTGCCAGGACCTCTCACATGTAGTTGTTCTATATAGTCTCTCCGATTTATTTTCCTCGGGCCAAGTCCTGTTACTAGGTTATTGTAACATAAAGCCAAACTTTCCAATTCCACTGTCACTTCTCCAGCCATAAAACTGAGTTTTTACACTCTAAAATATCTACATTTATGTCATGCAAATAAAACATTTTTTATAAGTCAAGTGCTCATGTGAATTTATGATCATTGGTTGAAATTGTTTCCCTCCTCATGAATTATGAGCTACCTATTCTAATAGTTTGTATGTTATTGTATACTGTTGTATACTGTCAGTAATTGAAATTATCCCTTTTTCTTTTGCATCTAATTTGGAAAATATTTTGAAACAATTTATGATTAGTCTATCAGCAAAAATTAGTTTGACATCAAATGAAAAATGTTATAAATTTTACCTGAAATCATCACAATAACATGAAACAGTAACATAAAATTATCACCACTATAAAGCACTATCCTCAAACAGTAACATGAAATCATCATTACATAATCCTCAAATAACATCAAGACATCATAACAACACTATCCTCAAACAGTAACATGAAATCATCATTACATAATCCTCAAATAACATCAAGACATCATAACAACACTATCCTCAAACAGTAACATGAAATCATCATTACATAATCCTCAAATAACATCATGACATCATAACAACACTATCCTCAAACAGTAACATGAAATCATCATTACATAATCCTCAAATGACATCATGACATCATAACAACACTATCCTCAAACAGTAACATGAAATCATCACTACATAATCCTCAAATAACATCATGACATCATAACAACACTATCCTCAAACAGTAACATGAAATCATCATTACATAATCCTCAAATAACATCATGACATCATAACAACACTATCCTCAAACAGTAACATGAAATCATCATTAAAATAATCCTCAATCAGCATCATGACATCATAACAACACTATCCTCAAACAGTAACATGAAATCATCATTACATAATCATTAAACAGCATAATGACATAACACTACCCTCAAACAGTAAATGAAATCATCATCACAACAAAACAAAACAATAAAATCACCACACTATCTTCAAACAGCAACATACTATCTTCACCACACCATCCACAACAGTAACATGAAATCATCTTGCTATCCTCAAACAGTAACATGACATAATCACCACACTATTCTTTACAGTAACAGTAAGTAACATAAAATTGTCACTCTATCCCCAAACAGTAACATAATCTTAACCACACTATTCACAAACAGTAAGATAAAATCCTCAAACAGTTATACAAATTCAGCACCAAACTATCCTTAAACAGTAACAAGTTATTATCACCATATCTTCAAACAGTAACATAAAATCACCAGCATACTATCCTTAAACCATAGAATAAATCATCTCATCCTCAAACAGTTACATAAATCATCACCTCACATTTTTCAAACAGTATCATGACATAATCCACACTATCCTCGACAGTAACATGAAGTCATCGCCACACTATCCTCAAACAGTAACTTAAAATCATCACACTAATCTCAAACAGTAACATGAAATCACCATAACACTATCCTAAACAGTAACATACATTCATTGCCACACTATCCTTAAATAGTAACAAATCATAAACACACTATCCTTAAGCAGTAACATGAAATCACCATTACTCTATCCTCAAACAGTACCATACATTCATCACCACACTATCCTCAAACAGTGACACGAAATCATAACTACACTATCCTTAAACAGTAACATGAAATGACCATCACTCTATCCTCAAACAGTAACATACATTCATTGCCACACTTTCCTTAAACAGTAACACAAAATCATAACCACACTATCCTTAAACAGTAACAAGAAATGACCATCACTCTATCCTCAAACAGTAACATACAATCATCACCACACTATCTACAAACAGTAACAAGAAATGATAACCTCACTATCTTCAAACAGTAATATGAAATAACCACACTATCCTCAAACAGTAGCATCAAATCTTCACCACACTAGCCTCAAACAGTATTATGACATAATCATCACACTATCCACAAACAGGAACATGAAATCACTTCATTATCCTAAAACAGTATCATGACATAATCCACACTATTCTCTACAGTAACAGGAAGTCATCACCACACTATCCGCAAACATTTACATAAAATCATCACCACACTATCCTCAGACATTACTATAAAAGCATCTCCACACTATCCTTTAAATGTTACACAAAATCATCACACTATCCTAGAACAATTATACAACATCACCATGCTATTCTCAAACAGTAACATAATTTCATCAACACACTATCTTCAAACATTAATCATAAGAAAATACTATCACTATCCTCAAAAAGTTACATGAAATCATCACACTATACTATCCTCAAAAAGTTACATGAAATCATCACACTATACTAATCTTCAAAAAGTAACATGAAATCATCACACTATACTATCCTCAAAAAGTTACTTGAAATCATCACACTATACTCTCCTCAAAAAGCATTCATTCTACTATTTTCATTTTTTTTTTTCACTTTTTGATGATCATTTTTCCAATCAAACAAATTGACCTGTTGAAGATCGGTAGTGCTGTTGAAAGCTTCTACATTAAAAAGTTCAGTGTTTTTGTAATATTTTATTGTACATGAATAAGTAATGAATTTAATCTTTTTCTAAAAGCGTTAAGTTTAAGGGCAAACATCAAGGTCAATGTGTGACTTTGTTTGTACCTATATAATACAATGTGATTAATATGCTTTATAATTTTGTTTCTTAAGGTCAAACATCAAGGTCAATGTGTGACTTTGTTTGTACCTATATAATACAATGTGATTAATATGCTTTATAATTTTGTTTCTTAATTTTGTATCGTTTTTAATTATACATATCACATAATAGTGATGTAAATGGCTGGAGAAGTTTAAGCATTAAGGTTGAAGATCCATAACCTACAGATTCAACACAAGTCCCGATTATATGAAATTGAAATTTCTTACACTAATTATAACTAACGAAATTACTATAAAGTATTTTAAGAATTATACTTATGTTTTTAGGCTTTGTGCATTATAGTCTAGTTTGGTAATGAATAACTCTAAGTTAATATTTGATTATAGAAATGTACTGAAGAAAGAATGAAATAAAAGTGCAAAGAAGTAATTGACTAGAAACAATTTGACTATTTCAAACATTTCAAGTTATCCACAAACCATCGACTTGGCCAATTATTGTCAAGTACAAAACTGTACCTTTGTTTATCAAAAAGAATGCGTTATATTTTTTATGGAAAACAAATCAATTTCAGCAAAATAATGAAATTCAATGAAAGTTATGGATTGTCACCTTAAGTTGTTTGTTAGTATCTGTATTACATTTTTATAATTATTTCACCCAGTTTCAGAGTTTTTACCCAAGTGGTTTTTATCTGTTTTCCTCTGGGTTTAAAGATTTTCAAATCTCATACATGAAAAATTATTGGTATCATTGTGAAAAATATAAATAGTACCATATAGAATTCATCCTTGAACACTGTTTTAAAAATTTATATACAAGTCATGTTATGCAAAGAGATGAACATTTTTGTTGTTTTTAATGGCCTAGTTAAGTTTGTTTTGTTTTTGAACATGGTTATGATATCTTTTATTTTATACAATAACTGTTGATACATGTTATTTAACATATAATTTCTTTTCAAGATTTTCATTCCTTAAGTAAATACTTTGTTTATATACTTGGAAGAAAAGATATCTTGTGTAAAATAAACAATTGAAAAGAGCATTCCGCAGTCATTGATTTATCAACATGCATCAAAGTTCCAGGAGGTGATTACTAGAACTTTTAGTTTGAATGAGGTCAGAGGTTATAAATGTTAGAGGTCATGTAAGATCTTTGAGTTAACATCCAAGGTCAAATAATTTTGACAGAAACAGAAAAGAGATTCAGAAGTGAATTTTATGTCAAGTCCACCAGAAAAGATCCTAACTAAAAATATTGACATTTCCAAGCAAATTTTTCCAGACATTGTTGTTATGGAAACAAATCGTATAAGGATGAAAGTCGCAATTGTAAGAAAATGTCAAGATGTTGACCTAATTCCGATCAGAAGATATATTTTTGACAATTTTTAACCAAGAGGTCAAGGTTACTTTGTGTGTACTATGTGGTTGTGCTGTCAAAACAACATACCATGCTGTCTGCCATCCGCTGAATATTTATGCCTCTTGCAAGCAAAGTGGGGAGGGGGGGGGGTTATAAAATGAATCTGTCGGTCCATCCATCTGTCTGTCCATCAAACCTTGTCCAGAGCTAACTCCTACCCTGTGGATAGCTTTCAATCATATTTCACAGAAACATTCATTAGGACCCAAGGGTGTTTCATGACCTTTGAACAAAGGTCAAGGTCACAATAGACACCTTTAGTAAAACCTTGTCCAGAGCATAACTCCTCCGCCTGTGGATGGATTTCAATGATATTTCACAGAAATGTTCCCTAGGACGTAAGGGTGCTGCATGACCTTGAACCAAGGTCAAGGTCACAATAGACACCATTGGTAGAACCACGTCCGGGGCATAACTCCTCACCCTGTAGATTTCAATTATATTTTACAGAAATGTTCCTTAGGACCTATGGGTATGCTGTGACCTTGAACAAAGGTCAAGGTCACAATAGACATCATTAGTAAAATATTGTCCAGAATATAGCTACTACCCATTTCCTTGGTTTCAATATATTTCACAGAAAAGTTTCTTAGGACCTAAGGGTGTATCATGACCTTGCACCAAGGTCAAAGGTCAAGATAACAAGAGACACCATTAGTAAAGCCTTTTCCAGATCATAACTCTTCCCCCTGTGGATTATTTTCAATATTTCACAGAAACGTTCCTTTGGACCGAAGGGTGCGTCATGACCTTGAACCAAGGTCAAGGTCACAATAGACACCATTGTTAAAACACTGTCCGGGGCATAACTCCTCCCCCTATCTGATGAATTTCAATTATATTTCACAGAAACGTTTCTTAGGACCTTATTGTGTGTCATGATCTGAAACATAGGTCAAAGGTCATAATAAACATCATGTTCACAACCATGTCGGGGTCATAACTCCACCCCCTGTTCATGGATTTCCATAATATTTCACATAAATGTTCTTTATGAACTACGGATACTATGTCATGACGATAACCAAGGTCTAAGGCCAATTTCACAATAGACGCATCCAAGATAACTTTTCAAGCAGTTTTCATTTTAGCTGGGTTGCATATGATAGATACCAACGCATTGAAGCATCATACACGTACTTACCATGAGTCAAGGAAGACCTCTATTGGTTTTGGAATCCGAAGGTCAAGGTCTTAAACTCTGATGATTGAAGAAATGGTTTCCAATTAATATTGCACCTATGATTAGGAAATTGCAAGAAATAATTACAATATAATCAAATATTTTACACTTTTATGAGTAAATTTTACAGTTTTTAGCTCACCCGAGCGAAGCTCAAGTGAACTACAATTGTGATAGTGCGCCCTCTGTCGTACATCTGTCTGTCCGTCCGTCCGGCATCGACATCTCTGCAACCCGCTGCACAGAAGTTCACAAAACCTTACAGGAAGCAAGTACTTAATGTCCTCTACCATGTTTGTATTTTTCTTGCTGAACGGTCAGCAAATATGGCCGCCGAGGGCTGTGATTGGCTGACACATTTTCGACTTCTCCTCTGCAACTGCTGCACAGAATTTCGCGAAATCTTACAGGAAGCAAGTATTCGAGGTTCTCTTCCAAGTTTGTGCTTTTCATACATATCGGTCTACAAATATGGCCGTCTTGGGTTCTGATTCAGTTGTACAAAAGGGCCTCCACCAAATTGGCCAAGATAATTCTTTTGGGCCCCCTTGGGCCTCTTGATTCTGTAAATTCCAAAAAATTACATTTCTATACGCTCGTCTTAAGACGGGACGTATTATGTTATGGCGCTGTCCGTGTGTCCGTCCGTCTCCCTGTCCGAGGTAATGTTTTCCAGATGGATTGAAACTTGACAAATGACTTATATCAAACGGCGTAAGATCCAGTTCGAGTTTCGGCAAAATTGACCTTTTTTAGCAGAGTTATGGCCTTGAACATAGAAATTTTTAACAATTTTACAGTTTTCCGGACTTTTCTTCGCAGCTATTGAATTTACACTTGATATATGCCTTTATGATAATTGATTACAGATACAGTTCGAGTTTCGGGAAAATTGACCTATTTTTAGCAGAGTTATGGCCCTTGAACATAGAAAATTTCAACAATTTTACAGTTTTCCGGACTTTTTTCGCAGCCTTTGCAGATATATGCCTTTATAATAAATGATTACATATCCACTTTGAGGTTAAGAAAAATTGACCTATTTTTGGCAGAGTTATGACTCTTGAACATAGAAATTTTCAACGATTTTTCAGTTTTCCGGACTGTTTTTTTCGCAGCCTTTGCAGCTATTGAATTGAAACTATAGATGCTTTTTCTTTTTTTCGCAGCCTTTGCAGCTTTTGAACTGAAACTTGATATAATATGCCTTTATAATAAATAATTACAGATCAAGTTCGAGTTTCTGGAATATTTACCTATATTTAGCACAGTTATGACCCTTGAACATAGAAATTTTTAACAATTTACAGTTTCATAGACTTTTTTGTAGCCTTTGAAGCTATTGGATAATAAATAATTACAGGTCTAATTCAAGTCTCTGAACAGTTGATCTATTTTCAGCAGAGTTATGGCTCTCAAACTTCGAAAATTTTATCAATTTTACAGTTTCCTGGACTTTTTTGTGCAGCTTTTGCAGCTATTGAATTGAAACTTGGTACACACCTTCATTATAATGAATATCAGATCTGATTTTGGTTTGTGATTAATTTACTTTTTTTGTTTGGGGTCCGTCGATGCTCAATTTGGTGCTCTATTGTGTTTGCTGTTGAGATTATCGTCAGGATCTTCTTTAACTCATTTATGCCACACTTATGCCCTTTGCCGTGCGGAGCTCGTAAAAAGGTTCCCCGCGAGGAGTTTGACCGTAAGTGTTTTTAATATTTTTCCCTGACATGGTTGCCATAGCACTTTCTATATAGACATAACTTTTGACAGTACAATGCATGTTTTTTATATATTGCTTTATTTTCGTGCATGAACATCGACGGCGGGTTCGGCAAGCAAACAGGGGATGCTTACTCCTCCCGGGTACCTGGTCCCACCTTTATTTGCTAGGGGTCCGTCGATGCTCAATTTGGTGCTCTATTGTGGTGCTGTTGCGATTATCGTCAGGATCTTCTTTAACTCATTAAACTGACATAATTGCATTTACAAAATTCACGACGGGCGTATCTTGCAGCGTTGGTGTTGCTATTTGTTCTGTAAATTGTACACTTTTATGTGTAAATTATACACTTTCATGTGTAAATTTACACCTTTTTCTGTAAATTTCACACATTAATGTGTAAATTTTACTCATTAAATATGTAAATTTTACTCATTAAATGTGTAAATTTCACACTTTTATGTGTAAATTTTACACTTTTATGTAAAATCTTTACACTTTTTCTGTAAAATCAGTACATTTTATACGGTCACGTTTTGGTATTTGAGGCACTTTTCAGACCGTAGAAATCAAGAGGTGATCATTGATTTACAATCGTAATATACAGGTACCAACCATCCTGAATGGACAGACGGATGAAACGATATTTACTTTGACCAATGAAAGTTAACCGATGATTCGCTTCGCGGGTATAAATAAATTTAATTGAAGTTAAACTGTAAAATTAGAATTAATTGAATATAATAAAACATATATATACAAATTTATCATGCCTCGTACTAATTTCGGTCAATGACGTCACGTGGTGCCCTACCTTGACACCGAGGTAGGTCACTAAATTTTCAAACGTCAAATATTACACAGAAAACGTTACGAAATGGTTCTCGGTGTGATAAATTTTTTATAGGATTAATTCCTGTCATACTTCCTACTCAAAGTAGGTTTGTAAATATGTAGGGGGTTCGGCCTCCGGCGTCACCCCCCCCCCCCCCCCAACAAATTTACAAACCTACTTTGAGTAGGAAGTATGACAGGAACAAACCCTATAACTAATAGTAGTAACAGTGGTGGATCTAGCAATCTTCATCCTAAGTGGGGGCTTGTTGAGTGGCGAACTTTGTCGATTTTAATCGATTGGGCGGGGGGGGGGGGGGTTCATTTCAGAAGAGTTTACTACATGTACGAGGCTTTTTGGCTAAATTTTCAAAATAAAAATTTCTCCAAAAATCCGCGTTAATTTTAGCTACAATTAACAGTTTCATAGACTTTTTTTTGCAGCCTTTGAAGGGCCATAGAAATTTTCAACAATTTTACAGTTTTCCTGACTTTTTTTCACAGCCCTTGCAGCTTTTGAATTAAAACTTGATATATGCCTTTATAATAAATAATTACTGATCCAGTTGGAGTTTCGGAAAAATTGACCAATTTTTAGCAAAGTTATGGCCCTTGAAATAGAAATTTTCCCGAACTCCCGATATGGGAGTGAGACCAGGTGCCCAGGAAGAGTAAGCATCTCCTGCTTGCATGTAACACCCGCCACTTCAATTCGGTAGAACTGTCACATCCGGTTACTTCCATTTCGGAAGACATAGAGTACACTCCTTGATTGGATGGTTCAAATGGTCTATGACAGAATATCATCCACCATTCTGGATAGTGGGATACATAGTGTATGACGAGATCCCCATATCGACCGTAGAACTTCCTCAGTGACTATGTTAGTCAATCACAAACATATCCCTGACTGAGAAGCTTATCTGAAAGACGCCTAGCTCTCAGAACAAAATCCGTATATTTGGTACTTGCTCTGGCATAGCGTATCAACTGAGATATGAACACGCCATAAGCAGGCGATGAAGGGATGTTGCTACTCAGAAAAGGAAAGTTTGTAATGCTTAAATTGAAGTCGTCACGTTTGTCATAGAGTGAGGTATTCATGTGACCATCTGTGTCGTAGGACAACATTATGTCCAAATAGGATGCTGAAATATTTGTTTCTGTAGTTTCTTTGACTTCAAGCTCCGAAGGATAGATACTTCTCAGGTAATCCGCGAAATTTGGATTATTGATTGACAACACATCGTCTATGTATCTGGGTATCAGAAATAACAAGGCAAATAATTTTTTCGCCTTTTTTGTATTTTGTTCATTTTTGGGATGAAGATATCGTTATGTATAATAATTTCAAATTTGCCATTTTGCGTTTTATTACATTGTTTTGCTTTGGCCCTTTATCAATTTTACATCATATATATTATTTTGTTATTTCGGAAACTTTCCATTTCATCCAAAAATATCATCGAAATTGAAGGAGATTGACATCTTAGTACCATCCCCCCGATGCTATTTTGATCATAGATTGTGTTTGGCTATGCTACTGAATTGACCCTACAGGAAATTTGGAGCTGCTCACTCTTTGCAAAGTAAATGCTTGACAAATTTCTAAAAATAAAACCAGAGGGCGCTACTGAAATGGATTTTGGCTGTGTCTGAAATTAAATAACTTTGGCTGGAAGCATTACTGATGAAGATTCACCGAAGCACGTGTCTTTAGCATTAAACTTGGTTTGAAATATTCTTCAAGATGGTAAAGAGTTGGAACACTTCAGTATCATTAAAACGTTTAATTTAAAGATTTGTTGTTTTATGTAGGTCCCTTACATACGATTTAAGACGATGAGAGAAAGTAAAAAACAACCTTAAGTAGACTCTATTAACACAAACAATGGGTATACATATCCATGATAAATACAAAACAAAACATAAATATTGAGGGGATTCTGAACAGTGACAACAACGTGTAGATGGCGCAACTGAAATGAATCTAGCGCGGCGACATACAAACTCAAAAGATCATATTTAAACCGTGATAACTAACTTCCAGGTTCTTCTTTGTCGGCAAATAAGGATTTATACTACAATTTGAAAACAAAGTTCAAAACCAATGATTCGCAGCACATTTAAGGCCTTCCGTGACGTCATTGACAACATTTGATATCAGTTTTGATAGCTATTTTCAAGGAATTATTAAATTGTCCAAATGAGATGGAATGAAATAGTTTATGTATCAGTATAGATGCTATATCATAATTTATCTGTTAATTATTGATATATGCTCCCCGAACGTCGGGTTGTCACGTGACACGTATATTTTTGTAGATCAACATTGGTTATACAAAATCAGATGGCGCAAGGTGAAACCTTATCATTCATAGAAAATATTGATACCATACTACAAAGGGGGATTTCAATTACCTATTTTTTGCTGGGGAAATCTTTGATAAAGAACGACTACTTGAATCATCGAGACAAATATACCCATTTCATAAAATATTATCGACACTGGCACGAACGGCAGAAAATTTTAAAGAAAATATAGAATGTAAACGTTTCCCCCAGTTTAATTATTGAAGAACACCTATCACTTAAAATGTGTGCAAAATTTCACTTTAATTTATGTACGGTAACATCTTGCGCCGTTGCAGTTTTTCTGACAGGTGCTAATCGGTAGTTCGTTCGTTTAGCAAATAAACGTTCTGCGGAATCAGATTTATTCAAGGGACGTAATCGCGCTCTCTGTAAATTACGTTTTAATTTTTCAAATAAATGTTTTAAAATTTGAATAAAATTTTCATTTCAACATATGAAAAAATATCAAGCAATATTTATTCAAGTCTGTTAAAGTTTCATTTCACTTTTTTGTATATTGAGCGGTGAATCGCGAGGGGGGGGGGGGGGGGGGGGGGGGCGCCACGCCGTGGTGTCGGTCGTGCTGGTTTCCGTACTAACTCATGAACCCAATGAACATGAAATTTAAATGATGCTGCCTAATATCGGACACGCATTAGAATTGCATGGATTGATTATATTAATTCGTAATATTTATTTACATACATCATACTCCCTTTAATAATCATTAAAGAAAAAATAATTGTTCGACTTATGAGGCCTAATCCCTTTGACCCGCGCAATAGGATCGATAGCATACATAAATTCTTTACTTTTTATCCCAAAATTTCTTAATGTTATGGATTCTCTGATTTCCTTTTTTAAGAAAGGAAACCTTATATACTTTATACTAGTCCTATGTTCCAACAGGTAATTCTAGATCCAATATTATTTTTGTCTAGACATCGGAAAAAAATAAGGATTAAAAATAAAAAAAAAATAGAAAATAATTAAAACTGCGTGCTTCCCAGCAGAAAAAAAGTGATTTTAATGTGTCAGAAGGCACATAGGCACTGTTTCTTTTGTTTTCAAACATTTTTCAGTGTATATTTTCTATAGCTGACATTGAAAAACATTATAATTGACAACTTGCAATTACAAAAGTTGATGAAAATTGAAAGTAAAGCGTGACCTCGAGTTTCTATTCATCGCCCACGGTGCACTGACATTGGAAATCTTCTGCTCGATTTTATTTAATTAAATTTCATATGTTTTATTTGAATTCCATGTCCCCTGAAAGTTAATTAACACTTATAGATTCTTCATGAGATCGACGATATACATGGTAGTGCGTTTGACAAAAATTTAAAGAGCGGTCATTGATTTATGGGGCCGGGGAAGGGGTTGGGTCGAGCAAGAGGACTTTTCAGTGTATGTATGATAACGGCTTTGTTTTGGGTGGTTTTTTTTTTTTTTTTTCTTGCTCTTTTTTTCTTTTTCTTTTTTTTTTTTTTTGCATTTTCAGATCATGAATTAATTTGATAGTCGTCCAGACAGGATGATTATTTGCAACAGATGCAAAATTCAGAGATTTTCTGGGTAAAAAATCTATAGCCGGATTTCATGCAGCAATCGTGTTTCCCTTCGCCTTTAAAAAAATTCGAAAGGTTACTCCTTTATTATAATATCGGATCCTTGTCGTACCAAACATTTGTATGTATATGATCAATAAATGTACCTCGGAATGGTCGAGCAGCAATTCTACATTGTTTCATTACTACCGATAGTTTCGTGACAACATGATTGGGGGTGGGGGGGGGGAGACAACAGACAAAGTGATCCACCAAAATTTAGATAAACGACTGTCCTATGACAAATTTGATGTAAACATTAAGCAACTTTGTTGAATATTTCAGCATTATAAATTTGTTATTTACCGATGACCCAATAGTGCATTGTAGATCTCAAATAAAATAATTGTAAAGCTGGAACAAATTGTGTGTGAATAACTCTTGCCAGGAGCTTGAGATTATTTGTCATTTTTTCCCGACACCATAAGAGGGACCGACATTTTAATAACTGGTGTTATGGGACCTTCCCTTAACAGCCACCTTGTACGAGATGCTCTACAAGTAGAGCAATAATTTATTTACGTATCCTTGTTACATACCATGCAGGTGTCAGTAGCTACATATGTATCTTTTGAAAGCAAAGTCAAGCTTAAATTTCATATCTTCATATCTGCTCTTGCCATGCACATAGAAATATTCATACATGTTGACATTGAAAGCCCTCTCATGCTCGGCTAAATGCTTCAGGCAGACAAACTATCAAAACAAAAGCAATTTACACCCCCCCCCCCTCTTGAAGATTTGAGCATAAAATCTAGTACAGATCAATTTTATGATGAATTTTCTTTATTATATATTCAAAGTAACATTTCTTCATCTGTAATGTGTGTGGTTGTTCAAAGTTATTATTCAAGCATTCACTCTTCAAGGTAAGGATCTGAAATAGAAAAAAAAAGCTACATAAATCTGTAATGTGTGTGGTTGTTCAAAGTTATTATTCAAGCATTCACTCTTCAAGGTAAGGATCTGAAATAGAAAAAAAAAACTACATAAATCTATCTTTTAAAATCCAAACTGTATGGTACAGCTTGGAAACAAAATTCATAATTTTACAAATTAGTTATATATATATGTATGTACTAGCGACATAAATTACAAACGAACAATTCGCATTGATATATAAAGTTACATAAGCCTGGTATGGCTATATTTTTAGATTATTCACTATAGATAGTAAATTTATGAATTCATTTCATTTAACTTCTTTTTTAAATCATTATAATATGCCTAAATAGGCAAAACAAATGTTACTCTACACATAAATTTAAAATTTCTGTACCTTCAAAAATATCCAAAATGAACAGTACTGTGTCACAGTGTGGCTATGATACATGTGTTTCTGAAACTTTCACAGTGTGTGACAATATTTCTTTTCATGCAGCAGCTGGTGTGAAATCCATTCTAAGTTAACATTCTGAAAAAAAAAACAACAACAACAATAATTGATATTTGAATATTTCGATATTTCGGTGCACATACTACTGCAAGTATAACTTACTGTACAAGTGTACAAATGTAAACATTTTATAGGTACAAGATACATGGGCAAGGGCACATAAGTATCACATTCGCCCTTTTTCCCTCATCATTCAACTTTCGTACGAACTGATATCATAATCTACAAGTGTCTAAACTATTCACAGAAAGTATAGCTACTACTCAGGTTTGCAATAACAGTAAAACGCGTTGAAATTCTGTCATTTACACATACATTCACACATGTCTCTTGGTAATCCAACGAGTTTGCGTTTATTTCTATGAATAAATTGATTTCATGATGTAATTGTACTAATTCTAAGACTTTTCCTTCATAAAAGCACCAGTTATTGAAGTATGATATCGCTTATACTTACCAAAATCTGCCTTTTTATTCGTTTTACCCGCTCTGTAAACTGTTGATTCGCACCTGTTCGTCATCAAGCTTCTAAGTAACGCAGATCGCATTCTTCGGTGTACGGGGTCACAGAGTACAGATATAGATAAGGGGTCTTCTCAAAAGTATATTAACTCGGCGATGTGTCAGTGATGAAGTAATATGTTTTGTTTTTTTTTTGTATAAATGCAATTTTCTCTTGTAAATAAAGGAATCAACGATAACGAAAGCTAATAAATGTGTTGCTACCTAACCTGACGACACGGGGTCCATGACGTCATATGACGTTACGTTATTTGGCGGAAAAAATATCTACGTCATTTTTATGGAAGGCCTTAAATGTGCTGCGTTTCAAAATTTGTCAAACATAATAATTTCTAGAGGAACATGCTAAAAATATTAGCTGGACACAGTAAATATAGAAGACTTGTGATTTCAACTCATAATCCCTCCCTTCTTTTCTCATAATAAAAGGTGATCCCTGATTATTTAGAAAAAAAAGATAGACATTTGCCAAATTTCGTACAACAACATTTTGGACATTAAAACGTCATGGCAATCAGAAAACTTATATCAACCTCTGAATATTTTCTAAAACAAACACAGGATAAAAGGTTCACCATGTCATAAAACAAGAAATTTGATACCAGCGAGGAAAAACAGAACACCGTTTCGTGATTCGAACCCGATATCTCCTGTTTAGAAGACAGACACCTTTACCGTTTGAGCTAACTTAGCAGTGTAATAAATTCTATCAATTTATAAACCGGTTCAAACATAAATATAAAAAAATCAACTTCTTTGTCATTCTTCAGTGTGGAAGGCGAGTTCGAAGTTCCTCTGACCTTTATTGAAAACAAATGAAAATGCTGGTTGTATAATGGTCAATTATGAAAATTAATGGTAATATACTAAATCTTCTTGGAGTCTTGTCCAAAGGGTTTAAAAATTATGAGCATCTCTGACATCTTTAATATCCACGTGTTTGTTTTTATTTTTCTTTGTAAATTGATGTGAAGATCCCCCCTGTGTTTCCCATACTTTTGTATCTATAAAGGATTTGTAGAAATAGCTGAAATCTCAACGAAAATCTGAGACAGAGTTGTCATAGGATTGAGAGAAATGCCCTGTGTTCAGATTGGGAAACAAACTATACGTCTTATGAAAGCAATTATCGCTTGAGAGGACGCAAGTATTCATACGTCATGAAGGTAAATTGTGTTAATATGGTAAGATTAATAGAAGGAAAATTTAGTGTACTTTATTTACATGTACAATTCTCTAATCACTTAAAGGTATTGTTTGAGAATGAAAGAAAGCTGTCGTCATTTTTGGATGGGAATTGTGATCAAATTATAATTGTACTGCTTTATTTTCTTCACAACATTATTCAGGAAAGAAGAGAACATCCACAAAAAAAGGAGTAAAAATGAAAGTTTACATTTTTTCAACTGCTAGTAGGAATGATTTCCCTTTGTCATGCTTGTCTAAAGCGTATTCATCTCGTAATAATTAACACCTTTCCCTATTGGGCCTTCGTGGAGTAGTGGTTAAAACACTGGTCAAAGAGCAAAGACCGTGACTACAGAAAGAAAAGGTTGATGGTTCGAATCTGACTGGGTAACAGAAATAACAAGGCAAATAATTTTTTCGTCTTTTTTTGTATTTTGTTCATTTTTGGGATGAAGATCTCGTTATTTATAATAATTTCAAATTTGCCATTTTGCGTTTTATTACATTGTTTTGCTTTGACCCTTTATCAATTTTACATCATATATATTATTTTGTTATTTCGGAAACTTTCCATTTCATCCAAAAATATCATCGAAATTGAAGGAGATTGACATCTTAGTACCATCCCCCCGATGCTATTTTGATCATAGATTGTGTTTGGCTATGCTACTGAATCGACCCTACAGGAAATTTGGAGCTGCTCACTCTTTGCAAAGTAAATGCTTGCACAAATTTCTAAAAATAAAACCAGAGGGCGCTACTGAAATGGATTTTGGCTGTGTCTGAAATTAAATAACTTTGGCTGGAAGCGTTACTAATGAAGATTTACCGAAACACGTGTCTTTAGCATTAAAATTGGTTTGAAATATTCTTCAAGATGGTAAAGAGTTGGAACACTTCAGTATTATTAAAACGTTTAATTTAAAGATTTGTTGTTTTATTTAGGTCCCTTATATACGATTTAAGACGATGAGAGAAAGTAAAAAACAACCTTAAGTAGACTCTATTAACACAAACAATGGGTATACACATCCATGATAAATACAAATTAAAACATAAATATTGAGGGGATTCTGAACAGTGACAACAACGTGTAGATGGCGCAACTGAAATGAATCTAGCGCGGCGACATACAAACTCAAAAGATCATATTTAAACCGTGATAACTAACTTCCAGATTCTTCTTTGTCGGCAAATAAGGATTTATACTACAATTTGAAAACAAAGTTCAAAACCAATGATTTCAAAATTTGTCAAACATAATAATTTCTAGAGGAACATGCTAAAAATATTAGCTGGACACAGTAAATATAGAAGACTTGTGATTTCAACTCATAATCCCTCCCTTCTTTTCTCATAATGTAAAAGGTGATCCCTGATTATTTAGAAAAAAAGATAAACATTTGCCAAATTTCGTACAACAACATTTTGGACATTAAAACATCATGGCAATAAGAAAACTTATATCAACCTCTGAATATTTTCTAAAACAAACACAGGATAAAAGGTTCACCATGTCATAAAACAAGAAATTTGATACCAGCGAGGAAAAACCGAACACCGTCTCGTGATTCGAACCCGGATATCTCCTGTTTAGAAGACAGACACCTTTACCGTTTGAGCTAACTTAGCAGTGTAATATATTCTATCAATTTATAAACCGCTTCAAACATAAATATAAAAAAAATCTACTTCTTTGTCATTCTTCAGTGTGGAAGGCGAGTTCGAAGTTCCTCTGAGCTTTATAAAACAAATGAAAATGCTGGTTGTATAATGGTCAATTATGAAAATTAATGGTAATATACTTAATCTTCTTGGAGTCTTGTCCAAAGGGTTTAAAAATTATGAGCATCTCTGACATCTTTAATATCCACGTGTTTGTTTTTATTTTTCTTTGTAAATTGATGTGAAGATCCCCCCTTTGTTTCCCATACTTTTGTATCTATAAAGGATTTGTAGAAATAGCTGAAACCTCAACGAAAATCAGAGACACAGTTGTCATAGGATTGAGAGAAATGCCCTGTGTTCAGATTGGGAAATAAACTATACGTCTTATGAAAGCAATTGTCGCTTGAGAGGACGCAAGTATCCCTGTGTTCAGATTGGGAAACAAACTTACGACTTATGAAAGCAATTGTCGCTTGAGAGGACGCAAGTATTCATACGTCATGAAGGTAAATTGTGTTAATATGGAAGATTAATAGAAGACAAATTTAGTGTACTCTATTTACATGTACAATTCTCTAATCACTTAAAGGTATTGTTTGAGAATGAAAGAAAGCCGTCGTCATTTTTGGATGGGAATTGTGATCAAATTATAATTGTACTGCTTTATTTTCTTCACAACATTATTCAGGAAAGAAGAGAACATCCACACAAAAAATGAGTAAATTTGAAAGTTTACATTTTTTCAACTGCTAGTAGGAATGATTTCCCTTTGTCATGCTTGTCTAAAGCGTATTCATCTCGTAATAATTAACACCTTTCCCTATTGGGCCTTCGTGATGTAGTGGTTAAAACACTGGTTAAGGAGCAAAGACCGTGACCACAGAAAGAAAATGTTGATGGTTCGAATCTGACTGGGTATCAGAAATAACAAGGCAAATAATTTTTTCGCCTTTTTTTGTATTTTGTTCATTTTTGGGATGAAGATATCGTTATGTATAATAATTTCAAATTTGCCATTTTGCGTTTTATTACATTGTTTTGCTTTGGCCCTTTATCAATTTTACATCATTTATATTATTTTGTTATTTCGGAAACTATCCATTTCATCCAAAAATATCATCGAAATTGAAGGAGATTGACATCTTAGTACCATCCCCCCGATGCTATTTTGATCATAGATTGTGTTTGGCTATGCTACTGAATCGAACCTACAGGAAATTTGGAGCCGCTCACTCTTTGCAAAGTAAATGCTTGCACAAATTTCTCAAAATAAAACCAGAGGGCGCTACTGAAATGGATTTTGGCTGTGTCTGAAATTAAATAACTTTGGCTGGAAGCGTTACTAATGAAGATTTACCGAAACACGTGTCTTTAGCATTAAAATTGGTTTGAAGTATTCTTCAAGATGGTAAAGAGTTGGAACACTTCAGTATTATTAAAACGTTTAATTCAAAGATTTGTTGTTTTATTCAGGTCCCTTATATACGATTTAAGACGATGAGAGAAAGTAAAAAACAACCTTAAGTAGACTCTATTAACACAAACAATGGGTATACACATCCATGATAAATACAAATGAAAACATAAATATTGAGGGGATTCTGAACAGTGACAACAACGTGTAGATGGCGCAACTGAAATGAATCTAGCGCGGCGACATACAAACTCAAAAGATCATATTTAAACCGTGATAACTAACTTCCAGATTCTTCTTTGTCGGCAAATAAGGATTTATACTACAATTTGAAAACAAAGTTCAAAACCAATGATTTCAAAATTTGTCAAACATAATAATTTCTAGAGGAACATGCTAAAAATATTAGCTGGACACAGTAAATATAGAAGACTTGTGATTTCAACTCATAATCCCTCCCTTCTTTTCTCATAATGTAAAAGGTGATCCCTGATTATTTAGAAAAAAAAGATAAACATTTGCCAAATTTCGTACAACAACATTTTGGACATTAAAACATCATGGCAATAAGAAAACTTATATCAACCTCTGAATATTTTCTAAAACAAACACAGGATAAAAGGTTCACCATGTCATAAAACAAAAAATTTGAAACCAGCGAGGAAAAAACCGAACTCCGTCTCGTGATTCGAACCCGGTACCTCCTGTTTAGAAGACAGACACCTTTACCGTTTGAGCTAACTTAGCAGTGTAATATATTCTATCAATTTATAAACCGCTTCAAACATAAATATAAAAAAATCTACTTCTTTGTCATTCTTCAGTGTGGAAGGCGAGTTCGAAGTTCCTCTGAGCTTTATAAAACAAATGAAAATGCTGGTTGTATAATGGTCACTTATGAAAATTAATGGTAATATACTTAATCTTCTTGGAGTCTTGTCCAAAGGGTTTAAAAATTATGAGCATCTCTGACATCTTTAATATCCACGTGTTTGTTTTTATTTTTCTTTGTAAATTGATGTGAAGATCCCCCCTTTGTTTCCCATACTTTTGTATCTATATAAAGGATTTGTAGAAATAGCTGAAACCTCAACGAAAATCAGAGACACAGTTGTCAAAGGATTGAGAGAAATGCCCTGTGTTCAGATTGGGAAATAAACTATACGTCTTATGAAAGCAATTGTCGCTTGAGAGGACGCAAGTATCCCTGTGTTCAGATTGGGAAACAAACTATACGTCTTATGAAAGCAATTGTCGCTTGAGAGGACGCAAGTATTCATACGTCATGAAGGTAAATTGTGTTAATATGGTAAGATTAATAGAAGACAAATTTAGTGTACTTTATTTACATGTACAATTCTCTAATCACTTAAAGGTATTGTTTGAGAATGAAAGAAAGCCGTCGTCATTTTTGGATGGGAATTGTGATCAAATTATAATTGTACTGCTTTATTTTCTTCACAACATTATTCAGGAAAGAAGAGAACATCCACACAAAAAAAGGAGTAAAATTGAAAGTTTACATTTTTTCAACTGCTAGTAGGAATGATTTCCCTTTGTCATGCTTGTCTAAAGCGTATTCATCTCGTAATAATTAACACCTTTCCCTATTGGGCCTTCGTGGTGTAGTGGTTAAAACACTGGTTAAGGAGCAAAGACCGTGACCACAGAAAGAAAAGGTTGATGGTTCGAATCTGACTGGGTATCAGAAATAACAAGGCAAATAATTTTTTCGCCTTTTTTTGTATTTTGTTCATTTTTGGGATGAAGATATCGTTATGTATAATAATTTCAAATTTGCCATTTTGCGTTTTATTACATTGTTTTGCTTTGGCCCTTTATCAATTTTACATCATATATATTATTTTGTTATTTCGGAAACTATCCATTTCATCCAAAAATATCATCGAAATTGAAGGAGATTGACATCTTAGTACCATCCCCCCGATGCTATTTTGATCATAGATTGTGTTTGGCTATGCTACTGAATCGAACCTACAGGAAATTTGGAGCCGCTCACTCTTTGCAAAGTAAATGCTTGCACAAATTTCTCAAAATAAAACCAGAGGGCGCTACTGAAATGGATTTTGGCTGTGTCTGAAATTAAATAACTTTGGCTGGAAGCGTTACTAATGAAGATTTACCGAAACACGTGTCTTTAGCATTAAAATTGGTTTGAAGTATTCTTCAAGATGGTAAAGAGTTGGAACACTTCAGTATTATTAAAACGTTTAATTTAAAGATTTGTTGTTTTATTTAGGTCCCTTATATACGATTTAAGACGATGAGAGAAAGTAAAAAACAACCTTAAGTAGACTCTATTAACACAAACAATGGGTATACACATCCATGATAAATACAAAACAAAAAAAAATATTCAGGAGATTCTTAACAGTGACAACAACGGGTAGATGGCGCAACTGAAATGAATCTAGCGCGGCGACATACAAACTCAAAAGATCATATTTAAACCGTGATAACTAACTTCCAGATTCTTCTTTGTCGGCAAATAAGGATTTATACTACAATTTGAAAACAAAGTTCAAAACCAATGATTTCAAAATTTGTCAAACATAATAATTTCTAGAGGAACATGCTAAAAATATTAGCTGGACACAGTAAATATAGAAGACTTGTGATTTTAACTCATAATCCCTCCCTTCTTTTCTCATAATGTAAAAGGTGATCCCTGATTATTTAGAAAAAAAAGATAAACATTTGCCAAATTTCGTACAACAACATTTTGGACATTAAAACATCATGGCAATAAGAAAACGTATATCAACCTCTGAATATTTTCTAAAACAAACACAGGATGAAAGGTTCATCTTGTCATAAAACAAGAAATTGATACTAGCAAGGAAAAGCCAAATTCCGTATTGTGATTCGAACCCGGTATCTCCTATTTACATGTAAAATTCTCTAATTACTTAAAGGTATTGTTTGAGAATGAAAGAAAGCCGTCGTCATTTTTGGATGAGAATTGTGATCAAATTATAATTGTACTGCCTTATTTTCTCTACAACATTATTCAAGAAAGAAGAGAACATCCACAATAAAGCCTACACTCACGCAGCAAGATACGCCCGTTGGGATTTTTTTTCACAACACCAAAATATCTAAGTCCCATAACACCATAAGGACATATGGGATGAACCTGAAAATCGAAAGGCGGCTTCCTCTTCAAAGTCTGATCACAATGTACAAATATCATGAAAATCTGTTGACGCATATTCAAGTTATTGCGTTCCATGCACCTATATTTTGCCCTTAGCTTAACATATATGTGCATATATCCCCCCCCCCCCCATTACACATAATTTCTGGATAATGTGACAAAAAATTTAAGAACCCGTTACATATGTGCAAGAACATCCTTTTTACTTGAAGTGTACAAAATTTCAAAACAATTTGACCAGAAATAGATTTTTAAAGAATTTTTAACTATTTTAGTATATTTTTACATTGTATCTAAAATATCTAAGTCCCATAACTCCGTAACAACAAATCGGATGAAAATTTGAAAATCGAAAGGCGGCTTTTTCTTTAAAGTCTGATCACAATGTAGAAATATTATGTAAATCCGTTGACGCATATTCAAGTTATTGCGTTCCATGCGCCTATATTTTGCCCTTAGCTTAACATGCATGTGCATATAACCCCCCCCCCCCCCTTCCCATTATACACAATATCTCGATTATGCGACAAAAAAATTAAAAACCCGTTACATATGTCAAAGAACATCCTTTCTACTTGAGGTATACAAAATTTCAAAACACTTCGACCAGAAATAGATTTTTAAATAATTTTTAATTATTTTAGTATATTTTCACTGTGTTTTAAAAATCTAAGTCCCATAACTCTGTAACGACAAATCGGATGAACCTGAAAATCAAAAGGCGGCTTCCTTTCCACAGTCCAATCATAATGTATGAATATCATGAAAATCTGTTGACGCATATTCAAGTTATTGCGTTCCATGCGCCTATATTTTGCACTTAGTTTAACATGTATGTGCATATAACCTCCCCCCTTCCCATTATACACAATATCTCGATTATGCGACAAAAAAATAAAACCCGTTACATATGTCAAAGAACGTCCTTTCTACTTGAAGTATACAAAATTTTAAAACATTTCGACCAAAAATAGATTTTTAAATAATTTTTAACTATTTTAGTATATTTTCACTGTATTTTAAAAATCTAAGTCCCATAACTCTGTAACGACAAATCGGATGAACCTAAAAATCAAAAGGCGGCTTTCTTTCCACAGTCCAATCATAATGTATGAATATCATGAAAATCTGTTGACGCATATTCAAGTTATTGCGTTCCATGCGCCTATATTTTGCCCTTAGCTTAACATGTATGTGCATATAACCTCCCCCCTTCCCATTATACACAATATCTCGATTATGCGGCAAAAAAATAAAACCCGTTACATATATCAAAGAACGTCCTTTCTACTTGAAGTATACAAAATTTTAAAACATTTCGACCAAAAATAGATTTTTAAATAATTTTAAACTATTTTAGTATATTTTCACTGTATTTTAAAAATCTAAGTTCCATAACTCTGTAACGACAAATCAGATGAACCTGAAAATCGAAAGGCGGCTTCCTCTCCACAGTCCAATCATAATGTATGAATTTCGTGAAAATCCGTTGACGCATATTCAATTTATTGCGTTCCATAGGCGGACGGACAGACGGACAGACGGACGGACGGACGGACGGACGGACAGACTGACGGGTCGTATAAAAAAAGGAGTAAAATTGAAAGTCTACGTTTTAAGGTTGATGGTTCGAATCTGACTAGGTATCAGAGATAACAAAAAAAATAATCCTTTTCGCCTTTTTTTGTATTTTGTTCATTTCTGAGATGAAGATATCGTTATGTATATTAATTGCAAATTGGCCATTTTGCATTTTATTACATTGATTTGCTTTGGCCCTTTATCAATTTTACATCATATATATTATTTTGCTATTTCGGAAACTTTCCATTTCATCCAAAAATATCATCGAAATTGAAGAAGATTGACATCTTAGTTCCATCCCTCCGATGCTATTTTGATCATGGATTTTGTTTGGCTATGCTACTGAATCGACCCTACAGGAAATTTGGAGCCGCTCACTCTTTGCAAAGTAAATGCTTGCACAAATTTCTAAAAAGAAAACCAGAGGGCGCTACTGAAATGGATTTTGGCTGTGTCTGAAATTAAATAACTTTGGCTGGAAGCATTACTGATGAAGATTTACCGAAACACGTGTCTTTAGCATTCAAATTGGTTTGAAATATTCTTCAAGATGGTAAAGAGTTGGAACACTTCCGTATTATTAAAACGTTTAATTTAAAGATTTGCTGTTTTATGTACGTCCTTTATATACGATTTAAGTCAGTGAGAGAAAGTAAAAAACAACCTTAAGTAGACTCTATAAATCACAAACAATGGGTATACACATCCATGATAAATACAAAACAATACATAAATATTCAGGAGATTCTCAACAGTGACAACAACAGGTAGATGGCGCAACTGAAATGAATCTAGCGCGGCGACACACAAACTCAAAAGATCATACTTAAACCGTGATCACTGCCTTCCAGACTCTTCTTTGTCGGCAAATAAGGATTTATACTACAAATTGAAAACAAAGTACAAAACCAATGATTTCAAAATTTGTCAAACATAATAATTCCTGGAGGAACATGCTAAAAATAGTAGCTGGACACAGTAAATATAGAAGACTTGTGATTTCAATTCAAAATCCCTCCCTTCTTTTCTCATAATAAAAGGTGATCCCTGATTATTTAGAAAAAACATAAACATTTGCCAAATTTCGCACACTAACATTTTTGGGCATTAAAACATCATAGCAATAAATTTTACATCATATATATTATTTTGCTATTTCGGAAACTTTCCATTTCATCCAAAAATATCATCGAAATTAAAGGAGATTGACACTTTAGAACCATCCCTCCTATGCTAATTTGGTCATAGATTTTGTTTGGCTATGCTACTGACTCGACCCCACAGGAAATATGGAGCCGCGCACTCTTTTTAAAGTAAATGCACAAATTACACAAAGTAAAACCAGAGGGCGCTACTGAAATGAATTTTGTTTTTTTCTGAAATTAAATAACTTTGGCTGGAAGCAGTAATGATGTAGATTTACTATCCGAATCACGTGTCTTTAGCATTAAAATGGGTTTGAAATTTTCTTCAAGATGGTAAATTTTTGGACCACTTCCGTATTATCAAAACGTTTAATTTAAAGATTGCCTAGTTTATGTACGTCCCTTAAAGACGATTTATGTCAGTAAGAGAAAGTAAAAACAACCTTTTAAAGTAGACTCCATAAAACACAAACAATGCGTATACACATCCATGATACAAATATGAATATTGAGGAGATTCTCAACAGTGACAACAACAGGTAGATGGCGCAACTGAAATTCATCTAGCGCGCAAACTTAAAATATCATATTCAAACCGTGATAATAGCCTTCCAATATGATGCTTTTTATTTCGGAAAATAAGGATTTATACTACAATTTGAAAAAAATCAAAACCATTTATTTCAAGGGCATACAAAATCATGATAAAACAGGAACGAACGCAAACAAACAAAACATGCCACCATATGAACAGAAACGAATTTCCAATAAAAGAGTGAGACAGGGTGCCCATGAAGAGCCTAGGTGTAGGAGTCTGAAGTGTAACTCTCAAATTTTGATTTCCTATTCACCAGGATAGATGGAGCCAAGGTTATCCTGAATGGTTGGATTACTGATGGAGGTTGCGTCATCAATGTGCAGTTGAACTGCGATGCTAGCTTCTCTTTACTGTTTGACAGCAGAGACTGTATGAATTCCGCCTCGTATGAATAAAGGAATATGTCAGCTTGAACAGGGGTACAGTTTGTGTCCATTGGAATTCCAACAGTTTTATGAAATATTTGGCCTCAAACAGCAACGTAATTTTCGTCAATCAAACACTCCAGCACCTTGATAATGTCGTCTTCAGCGTACTTGTGTTCTGAATCAAAGTGTTCCTTGACAAAAAAAGCTTCAAAACTTCCTTAAACGAGGTATTTGTATCTGCGATTGCCACTTTTGTGCACGAAATACTTTTTTATCATGAAAATCAACTTAGTTATAAGTTTTTGACGAAGTATGGTGGCGTGATTATGGTGGTGTAATATGGATAATCAAACCGTCTGCTACATGCGTGGCAGATGACCGTCCTTAATCGGCATCGGTTGTCCATTGGTCTCGATGGTTTATGTGTGGTCTTTTGTTATTCATCTTTCTATCGTGTGGTCTTTTTTGTTTCATGTTTCTATGGTGTGAGTTGGTGTTCCTCGTCCCTTTTTCTTCTCTTTCTGTGGGCGTCTGCTCTGTGTTTTTGCAATGAGTGTATTGGAGTTTTGCTGTGGGTGCTGCAACCGAGTGTTGTTGGAGATCCCGTCCTTTCTTTGAGATTCATGAGAACAGACAAGAATATGTCACGATTGTTCATTCGCCTCTGATCGTAGCTCATTCTCGTCTACTTTCGCGACAGTGGAAGCCCGGCTTATATAGCTGCAAAGGCTGCAAAAGAATCCAGAAAACTGTAAAATTGTTGAAATTTCTATATTCAAGGGCCATATCTCTGCTAAAAATAGGTCATTTTTAGCTCACCTGAGCCGAAAGCTCGAAGTGAGCTATTGTCATACCAGTTTATCCGTCGTCCATCGTCGGTCCCTTAACTTTACACATTTTCGATTTCATCTCCGGAATCGCTGGGAGGATTTTTATGAAACTTGGTATGCATGAAGTACTAAATGTCCTCTACCAAGTTTGCTCATTTCTTCTTCTTCTTTATGTTTTAAGCACTCAGTCACTTTTGACCATTATGTGCCTGAACTTAAGCGCTGCGCAACAGGGAGTTGTAGAAAATTTTAAAATTTAAATTTAAAATGACAATAATTCAAAAATTTAAAACTATTTACAACTGCTTAGCTGTCTAGAAAAATAAGTTCAGAGAACAGGCATGCTTGCCTGTTCTTTGAATGCTTCGAGTGATGGTGCTAATGTAATGTCTGGAGATAGTTTGTTCCATTGTGTTATTGTATGTGGAAAGAAGGAGTATTTGTAGATGTCTTTATGAGTGTGAATGTGTTTAAAACCTGATGGATTTGAGTGACGGGTGCGAGTGTCTTGTAGTATAAGGAGGTGGGCTGGGTAAATTGCAACAATATTGTGAATTACTTTGTAGAAGAAGATGAGCCGGGTTCGCAGACGACGTTGTTGAAGTGTTGGCCAGTTTAAAGTTGTAAGCATGTCATTTACTGAGCTTGTGTTGTGGAATTTATTTGTGGTGTACCTAGCTGCCCTACGCTGTATCATTTCAATTTGGTGTATGTGTGATTTAGTGTGGGGTCCCATGTGCAGCAGTTATATTCTAGTTTTGGCCTTACAAGTGATTGGTATGCTCGTTCTTTGATTTTTGTGGAGGGAACTTTCAAATTACGTTTAAGGAAGTTTAGTTGTTTTGAGGCGTTTGCTGTGATATTGTCTATGTGTTTGTTCCATTTAAGGTTATTCTGTATGGTGATGTCTAGATATTTGGTGGATGTTTCTACTGTAAGTGTGTGATCATGTAGTGTGTAGTTGTGTGTGATGGGGTTTCTCTTATTTGTGACGTGTAATTCTGAACATTTGTCTGGATGGAATGACATCAGCCAGTCCTGCTCCCATCTAGCAGCGGCATCAAGGTCGTGTTGTAATTTGGTTGTGTCATCTGGTGTTTTTATTTATTTGTATATGATGCTGTCGTCTGCGAAGAGCCTGAGAGTAGAGAAGGAGAGATATTCATGAAAGTCATTGATATATAGGAGAAATAGGATCGGACCGAGCACTGTCCCCTGAGGGACCCCAGAAGTGACATCAATCTGGTCAGAATGGGTTCCCTCAAGGACGACAGCCTGGGTCCGAAGATGGAGAAAGTCTTGTATCCAGTGGAGAGTGTTTTCACGAATGCCATAGAAACCTAGTTTGTAAAGGAGTCGTTTGTGAGGGACCTTGTCAAAAGCCTTGGCAAAGTCCATCACAATAACATCAGTTTGGAGATTTTGGTCTGAGGATTGTGAAAGTTCTTGTAGAAAGGAGATGAGTTGAGTATCACAGGATCTAGAGGAGCGGAAGCCATGCTGCAGGTCGTAGAGAATGGAATTAGATTCAAGATGTTTCATGATGTTGCTGGATGTGATATTTTCACAGAGCTTGGAGAGAATACATGTGAGGGAGACAGGTCTGTAATTGATAGGATTGTGCTTGTCACCTTTTTTGTAGATTGGGCAGACTCGATGTTTCCAGTCTGCCGGAACTTGTCCAAGATTTAGTGATTGTTGGAATAAGAATTTGATAGGTGTTGTTAGTTCTGAGCTAAGTTCTTTCAGTACTTGGCCACTGATGTTATCTGGGCCTGTAGCTTTTGACACGGTGAAAATTTGTTGCACACTCTGTGCAACGAAATGTCGACTCTGCGAGCGCGCCCTTTTCTCTATAAGTTCTCCCTCGCGCTCGCAGAAAGAATTCTCAGTCATGGGGTAGGTTCGTACCCTAAGGGCCGCCGTGTAGAAAGACCTTTTTGAAACTTCTAACTGGAACTTCGTCGCTTTGGATTGAATATTAGAATAGTAACGCTAAGGGGTGGCGGGCCACGGGGTGTGTCGATTCCCCGGGCCGCCGTGTGGGCTGCTTCTCTTTGTGATCAAATGCTGGAAATGACGAATTAAAGTCGGATTACTAAAAAGTTTTTGATCTTTATTTCCTCGCATCCAAATCTTGAAGTCAATTAATATGACAGATACAAAACATTCTAAACTAAATATAATAAAGACTTGACAAGTATACATATAAGAACAATATAACATAAAGAAATCCAGAAACAGCGTAACTCAATAAATTTCAATAATTTAACTCGCTCCCAAAATTATAAGACGAAAGCTCAAATTGATAACATTGAAGTAAAGACATATAGTTTTCATTTTACGTACAAAATAAACGTATTTTCGATTATTTAAGAAATATAAAACATATTGATCATATTGTAATGATTACCTGGAAATGACGAATTAAAGTCGGATTACTAAAAAGTTTTTGATCTTTATTTCCTCGCATCCAAATCTTGAAGTGAGGAACGCGCTCACGGAACCCCCTTGCAACCTTGGACGCGGATTTCCAGGAATCAACCAATCAAAATCAATAATCAAATATTTGACCTTTTGACCCGTTTCTTACTGCCCCAATTATCTTTTTATCTTTACCTTGACTTGACAGACGAGACCACGCCCTGATCTCTTTTGTCCGCAAGGGACGGTCACTCTAGAGAACAAAAAACGGAGCTCGCGTGTCAAAATTGAGCAATAAAGTTTAGATAGCAATTAACAATTAATTTACTTAACAAAAGTCTTAAGCTGGCAAGTGCAAACAAAAAGTTCTTACGGACACTTTTATAAGCCATAAAGTAATCAAATACGGAAATCCACTAGTCTACATATTTACAAGGATTAATGGTCATTTTCATGACTTATAGCCGAGACTCAAAAATTAGAAAATATAAATAACTTCTATAATTTTGAACTTTTGAAAATACACTTTCTTAATCTGACAAAATCTCAACAAGCTGCTTAATTTGATACTAAACATGACATGTTTTTTTTTCAAAAATGTTGTATATGAAATTTTTCCATGCAATGAAATACAAAACAACAAAATAAATATAGAATATAGCTGTCCTATGACAAATTCGAAATATTGAAAATATTTGAATTTGCTTAATGACTACTTCCTCCTCACTTTCATTTCTTTCGTCTCGAAAGCTCAAACTGAAAACATTAATCAAGTAATAGAGTTCAAAAAGTTAGGAAAATAGCTATACATTATATACAAGTTCTCTTTCAGAAGTCTTAGATTATATAGCGAATTAGCAAAAATATGTTTCCAATTTCAAAAATACAAAGGCAAATCTCACTTACTTTACATTTATTTCTTTTAGGTTGTCGTTTTACTATCATTTTTACCAAAAATGT
Source organism: Pinctada imbricata (assembly GCA_033119305.1). Lineage (NCBI taxonomy): Eukaryota > Metazoa > Mollusca > Bivalvia > Pterioida > Pteriidae > Pinctada > Pinctada imbricata. The sequence continues at coordinate 26,709,600 of VSWD01000009.1, forward strand.
CTGCATGCAAGAGCCTATCATGATTTATGACAATGAATATTGCTTCTATTTTGGCTTATTTATTGAACATGCACATTGACTCCTCCGTGAGTCGTAAATGAATAGAAGTAGCCTAGCCTTTCAAGTTGTTTTGGCAAATGACGAAGTGACAGACTTACGGACATTGCCGCACTCAATACCTTACAACCAGAAGACATCACATCAAATGTGATTCCATTCATAAGACCAGATCAGAATTTAGATGTTGTAATAGAATTGGCCTTGTTTCTATACAATCAAGCACTATATTTAAGACTGTATTGAAAAGGAAACCCGTCGATTTCGATTTCTAGCACTCAATAAGTTTAATAAAACAAATTAACAAACATATTTTTCCAGTCTTAAATAAATCAATTCACATCTAGCCATGAAAAATTGGAACGTCTACATAGTTGTTATAAAGAGGATCTAGTCTTCATCATTAAATTACTAACAAGTTTTTGCCCGATTCAACAAGACTTTTAGCTTACTCTCTTACTTGTCCACCCTCGGGATCAAGTTTCTTTTAACTATAGCTTGCCCGAAACCCAATTGGCGCTAAGCTTAGTTTTACCCTAAAAAAAAGTGCTATTCAAAAATTACCGAGATGTAATATTCAATCAATCATCAAAAGAATTCTTAAGTTGTCAATAATCATGATCTATCATTCGTAAAAGTGTTCAATGCATGGACCAGTTCTTCTGCTGCTGGAATTGTGAATTCCGAGGCTCCTTTAAAAATATTTCTTTTCTCACTTAATAGTCCTTCTTTTCCAAATAGTACCAAAATATCGTTCCATTTCACTTTTGTAATTTTGTCACTATGTCCAAAACACTGCACTATAACTTCCTGTATATTCGTAATTTCACTAGACTTCTGGAAGAAATGTTCGTTCGCATATTTACATAGAATCCTGTATTTCAAAAGATTCGAATGTCCTCAGAACATGGGGGAATTCTAGTATCATGGCTTCGATCGCGAGAGGCTTAGGATCTTCCTGTGAGACGGACTAGCGGCCATCTCCTCTTCTCCACCAGTTGACACGGTGAAAATTTGTTGCACACTCTGTGCAACGAAATGTCGATGCGGCGAGCGCGCCCTTTTCTCTTTAAGTTCTCGGTCACGGGGTATTAGAATGTTCGAACCCCAGGGTCGCCGTTTCGGCAATCTTTCTTTTTAAATTTTCCTTCTTATTCTGTCTGTAATAACGTCTCGAACCTTCGTTGGACCCTGATTCTGTAACGATGGGGGTGGCGGGCCACGGGGTGTGTCGATTTCCCGGGCCGCCGTGTGGGCTGCTTCTCTTTGTGATCAAATGCTGGAAATGACGAATTAAAGTCGGATTACTAAAAAGTTTTTGATCTTTATTTCCTCGCATCCAAATCTTGAAGTCAATTAATATGACAGATACAAAACATTCTAAACTAAATATAATAAAGACTTGACAAGTATACATATAAGAACAATATAACATAAAGAAATCCAGAAACAGCGTAACTCAATAAATTTCAATAATTTAACTCGCTCCCAAAATTATAAGACGAAAGCTCAAATTGATAACATTGAAGTAAAGACATATAGTTTTCATTTTACGTACAAAATAAACGTATTTTCGATTATTTAAGAAATATAAAACATATTGATCATATTGTAATGATTACCTGGAAATGACGAATTAAAGTCGGATTACTAAAAAGTTTTTGATCTTTATTTCCTCGCATCCAAATCTTGAAGTGAGGAACGCGCTCACGGAACCCCCTTGCAACCTTGGACGCGGATTTCCAGGAATCAACCAATCAAAATCAATAATCAAATATTTGACCTTTTGACCCGTTTCTTACTGCCCCAATTATCTTTTTATCTTTACCTTGACTTGACAGACGAGACCACGCCCTGATCTCTTTTGTCCGCAAGGGACGGTCACTCTAGAGAACAAAAAACGGAGCTCGCGTGTCAAAATTGAGCAATAAAGTTTAGATAGCAATTAACAATTAATTTACTTAACAAAAGTCTTAAGCTGGCAAGTGCAAACAAAAAGTTCTTACGGACACTTTTATAAGCCATAAAGTAATCAAATACGGAAATCCACTAGTCTACATATTTACAAGGATTAATGGTCATTTTCATGACTTATAGCCGAGACTCAAAAATTAGAAAATATAAATAACTTCTATAATTTTGAACTTTTGAAAATACACTTTCTTAATCTGACAAAATCTCAACAAGCTGCTTAATTTGATACTAAACATGACATGTTTTTTTTTCAAAAATGTTGTATATGAAATTTTTCCATGCAATGAAATACAAAACAACAAAATAAATATAGAATATAGCTGGCCTATGACAAATTCGAAATATTGAAAATATTTGAATTTGCTTAATGACTACTTTTAGTCATTAAGCAAATTCAAATATTTTCAATATTTCGAATTTGTCATAGGACAGCTATATTCTATATTTATTTTGTTGTTTTGTATTTCATTGCATGGAAAAATTTCATATACAACATTTTTGAAAAAAAAACATGTCATGTTTAGTATCAAATTAAGCAGCTTGTTGAGATTTTGTCAGATTAAGAAAGTGTATTTTCAAAAGTTCAAAATTATAGAAGTTATTTATATTTTCTAATTTTTGAGTCTCGGCTATAAGTCATGAAAATGACCATTAATCCTTGTAAATATGTAGACTAGTGGATTTCCGTATTTGATTACTTTATGGCTTATAAAAGTGTCCGTAAGAACTTTTTGTTTGCACTTGCCAGCTTAAGACTTTTGTTAAGTAAATTAATTGTTAATTGCTATCTAAACTTTATTGCTCAATTTTGACACGCGAGCTCCGTTTTTTGTTCTCTAGAGTGACCGTCCCTTGCGGACAAAAGAGATCAGGGCGTGGTCTCGTCTGTCAAGTCAAGGTAAAGATAAAAAGATAATTGGGGCAGTAAGAAACGGGTCAAAAGGTCAAATATTTGATTATTGATTTTGATTGGTTGATTCCTGGAAATCCGCGTCCAAGGTTGCAAGGGGGTTCCGTGAGCGCGTTCCTCACTTCAAGATTTGGATGCGAGGAAATAAAGATCAAAAACTTTTTAGTAATCCGACTTTAATTCGTCATTTCCAGGTAATCATTACAATATGATCAATATGTTTTATATTTCTTAAATAATCGAAAATACGTTTATTTTGTACGTAAAATGAAAACTATATGTCTTTACTTCAATGTTATCAATTTGAGCTTTCGTCTTATAATTTTGGGAGCGAGTTAAATTATTGAAATTTATTGAGTTACGCTGTTTCTGGATTTCTTTATGTTATATTGTTCTTATATGTATACTTGTCAAGTCTTTATTATATTTAGTTTAGAATGTTTTGTATCTGTCATATTAATTGACTTCAACATTGGGACACAACGAATAAAGATCAAAAACTTGTTAGTAATTGGATTTTACTTCGTTATTTCCAGGGAAAACACGATTCGTGAATCCCCCTGCAATACCCAAACGCCCAGTGTTGACAGTCAAGATAGCTTATTCCCCAAATCAAGGTCAAGGTCAGAGAATATCCCTAAGTCGGAAAAACTCTGGGATAAATTTGGTTAAGCAAATTCAAATATTTTCAATATTTCGAATTTGTCATAGGACACTTTATTTGGATTTATGTTTTGTAATAGTTTTGTAATACTTTTGTCTGTGATGTTAATGTTTGGCATAGTCTGGTGTGGTGATGGGCCCTTATTTGGAATGGGGATGTCTGATGTTTCGGTGGTAAATGCTTTTTCAAATTGTCTGTTCAAGATGTTGGCTTTTGATTGTGTACTGTCGGTGAGGATGCCACTGTCACGTAAGGAAGGGATGCCTGTGTTGTCGTTTTTTGCACTTTTGATGTAGCTGTATAATTTCTTAGGTGTCTTTTTTATGATGGGACTATCTGGTTCATTAACTGGCAAGTCAAATATCATATTTTCAATGTATGTCCAATATGCTTTCCTCATGTCTGATTGTAATGCTTTTTTGTTACTTTTGTATTTAGCAGTGAGTGACCTGTTTGTTTTACATTTGTGGTGTAATCTCTTGTTCCTGTTAATTTGTAATCTTAGCTGATTTGTGATCCATGGTAGTTTCATTTTGCTGGTGATTGTCTTTGTTGGAGTGTTTTCATTTATGGATTTTAAAAGGGTGTTCTTAAAGTAATTCCAGGTCTGATCAATGTCTTTTGTTTTATAATTTTCAAGCATGTTGTCTGTCATCTCTTTGATGTCTATCCTAATTTTGTCCCAGTTTGATTGTCTATATTTAAAGATTGTCCTTGTTTGTTTTCTTACTCTTTTCAGTGAGATGTTACATTCTACAAAAGCAATGTCATGATCTGATTTTCCAAGAGGTGGCAGTATTTTTGGGTCGTTGAAGGATGTTGGTTTGTTTGTGAGGATCAGGTCTAAAATTCGTTCCCCACGTGTAGGTCTGTTTACTATCTGTTCTAGAGAAAAATCATTTATCATGTCAATGATGGATATATGTTGTGCATGGTCTGGCTTCCCAGGAATGACAGCCGGGATCGACCAATCAATGTGTCCGAGATTAAAATCCCCACCAAGAAGTGCTGTAGCATGTACATTGGTTTTAATGCGATTCAAGGATTCACGTAATTGGTCAAGGGCGTGGCCATTGTCAGATGGAGGCCTATAGAAGTAGCCTATGATCAATTTACGAGCATTTACAAGGTTGACTTCAACCCAAACATTTTCACAATCTGTTTGAAGTTCAGGGACTTCTTGAGAAAGAATGTCTTTGGAGACTGCAATGAGCACGCCCCCATGAGATTTGTCTTTTGAATTATAACACCTGTCTTTCCTATACACTGTGTATTCTGTACTTGGAAAATACTCATATGTTCGATGTTTCGTTTGAGAGCCATGTTTCGGTGCCTAAGATGATATCTGGTTTGACTGACCGGATTAGTTGGTCTAATTCGGGTTTTTTGTTGTTGATGGATTGGAAGTTGATGTTTATTATGCTAGGTTTACACTTAACCACGATCGCCCCGATTGCCCCGATTGAGGTGAATCGTAGAGATCGTAAGAGAGCGTGGGGTTGAATCGTGACGATCGTAAGAGAGCGTGGTGGAATCGTGATGATCGTAGGAGATCGCAGAGAGCGTGGTAAAATTTTTGATTCTCAAAAAATTTGCTACGATTGTCCCGATTGATCCTTACATCGTGAGAGAGCATAGGAGAGCGTAGTGAACGTGGTGGAGCGTAGTAGAGCGTAACAGATCTTGACAAAGCGCAACAGATCGTAATATGCGATCGTAGGAAATCTTGGTGAAACACGTTCTCCTACGATCCACTACGATTTCACTCACGCTCTTTGACGATTTGTTACGGTTTTCACGATTCAGTCCACGATCTACAAGATTCGTTGCGATTCCAATATTTCTATAATAAAAATTATAATAAGACAACCCGTTTTTGATGGATTAAAAGTGTTTTTAACATCCGCAACAATTTCTAACATATGAAGAAGACTAAGAAAAGAAGTCTTGATAATCAGTAAGGTGCTGCATTAATTATCTTCGAACGAGTTAAATATATACGCGCAATCAACGATTTGAATTGCTCAAGAAAAATATTAACTTTAATAATCGAAAAAAAAAAGAAAGATCAAATAAGATTCATCAATGCCATTTCCTCCGTTTTGCGATATAAAATATTCATCTCCTGGATATTAAGCTTAATCTTGTTCGGATATTGCAAGTGGTATTGAAACTGGTTGTCTATTTCATATCAAATCGTGTTAAATCGCGGCAAATCGTAGTCCTGCAACGTAACAGATCGCAACAAAACTTGATAAGCGTAGGGAACCGTGATAGAGCGTGGCAAAGCGTAATAGCTCATCTTGGTAATCGTGCGGGAACGTAACGAAGCTTGAGAGAACGGGATGCAAATCGTAACAGATCTGATCTACAATCGTAACAAATCGCTACAGCGCGTATCAGAGCGTGATTGAGCGTCGGAGAGCGTGCGAAGACCAATTTTATTTATAGAATCGTGGAGCTCCACGATTTTCCTCAATCGTAGACATCGTAGGACATCGTGGCTAAGTGTAAACCTAGCATTACCCGTAATGGAGTGCTTTTTGTAGATTGTTTGTTTCTTTGTTTGCCCTTGTCATGTGTTGTTCTAAGGGGAGATGATGTGGCATTTGGTTCGCCTATGTTGCTCATGTTAAAATCAGAATTTACACTGCTGTTAAATGTAGAGAATCTATTGGATGTTTCAATGCATGTGTAGTCAAATATAGATGTTGAAAAGTTTGGCAAACCACAATGAATACAATCCCATGAGAGATGTATGTTATCAGACTTGTCCATGATGCTGTACATATAGGATGCCATTCCTTGGTAGTCTATGTGGTACCAGGTCTCACAGGTATCACAACACATGGCTTTCTGTTCCCAAGTGACTGAATTATTACAAGTGCCACATGGATAGCGTGTTGAGTCATTTGGACCTGGGTTTGTTTCTGTGTCATGGGAGATGGTAAGCAGTAATAGAAAGAGGTAAGTATTGCTCTTGTTAACACTCTTATGGTAGTTGTTCTTACATCTACTAAACCTTACACTGGAAAGGTAAGTTAAGGTGGATGTTCTACTATTACCATTCTTTCCGAGACTTATGCCTTGACTTGTGAACTCATTGTAAGTGAGGAATCCTATACATACAAATAAGAGAGTTAGTCTCAACTCTAGGGCCATGATTTTCTCACCTGTTAACATGTACTGTTGTGTCAGTAAGGGTGATGAAAACGAAGAATGTGCTTACCTATAGATCAGGATATGTTAAGATGGACATGTTCGGCGGGATCCCTTCAAGGATGGATCCAGGGCGGGGTCAAATAGGCCCCAGAGTGTACCCCTCTTAAAAACTTCTTCTCCAGAACCACTACAAGGATTGAAAAACTAATGACATCTGAGTGATCAGAAGGAAAGTATTATTTAAGTTTGTTCATTTCGTTAAAATCCGATAACTAATTTTGACGCGTTTTGACGGTTTTTTTTTCGACTTAGTTATATTTTAATGCAAAAATTGAGATTTCTTTAATTCTTTTCACTTGGCTTAATTTGCGGCCCCAATTTAGTTCATTTTAGTCATGATAAACTAGAGGAATGCTTATGTGAAAGAATTTTGCTGAAAAGTTTTTTCTATAATTTTTAATGATTAACTGCAAAAAAGGAAGAGGGGATGGTCATTTTTTCAACTTCTCCCTTGAAATTGCTTCTATACTTTTTGATATTTATAGTTAGAAATGCAACTGTGAAAGAATTTTGTCAAAATATGCACTTTTGGATTTTGAGGATTATTGTAAGATTGTACATAGGTATGTATGGACCTAAGGGTAGTTGGTTCAAATCCCGACGGGACCTAAAAGATTTCTTTGTCCTTTTTCATTTTTTCTCATTTTCTTCTAATATTTATTGTTAGAAAAGTAACTGTGTAAGAATTTTGTCAAAATATCAATATTTAGATTTTTAATGAATTGGTTAAAGATTGTATATATAGTATGTTTTGCATGCCCAATGGACCCAAGGGTGGTGGGTTCAAATCCTGGTGGTACCAACAAAAATGTCTTCTTTTTTCACTTATTTAGCTCACCTGGGCAAAGCTCAAGTGAGCTATTGTCACAGTGTGGCGTCCGGGGTCCACCTGTCATCTGTCTATCGTAAATTTATCACATTTTTTACTTCTCCCTCCTTTGACAAACTTCTTCGGTACGAAAGCACGTTTTGACAAACCGAAAGCATCAAGATGATCAAGAGAAATATCGTAACCTTGCAATTCGTGATAGGAAAATTTCTAATGTGTTTAATTTACTAAGAATAATTCAATTATTATTTAAATGAACAATATGGGAAAGATAGAACGTGGAAACTTAAATTTAACCGGAAATGGTGAAACGTTGATAAAATGTTTTCCATAAATTCATATAAATCGATCGGGTAAACTCATCTTTTGTTACAAAAGTATATTAACCTCGTTTTAGTTAAGCTATGCAGCATTTTCATTCCATTTTCTGATTTTTACAATAAGATAGCAAGTTATTAATATACAATGACCTATTCCGGAACTTACTTTACGTGCAAAGTATGGGAGACCAATCACGCCCTCTGAAATTTGAACAATTTACGTGACGATTAAAGCACTTTCCACGGGGATATTTTTGGTAAATTTTTTTAGTACCTTACCAGTGTCTTATTTTAACAATTGAAACTAACAGACCTTGTGTTGCAATTAGTTTGAGGTAAAATTGTATATTGACTGGACTACACCCACTGAAAAATATCCCTTTAGACTACTTCTTTTTTTTTAACATCAGAGATTCCTCTCAAAATTCAGAATAAGAACTGAAATATTATCCGCCATTTCATGCAAAGTAAAATAGATTTGTATATATACTAGTGCAAATGAGAACAATACATACATGCAGCTTTTAGTAATGAAAAAGGCATACTCCAACACACACCCAAGAAAATTTTGAAGACTTTTTACTGAGAATTTGTCAATGAAAATTGCCTCATATCTGTTCTTACTTAAACCACCTCTTTCACACAATTATACAAATAGAACATACAAAGTCGCTATAGCACAAAAGTTATTCATACCTCATAAGAACCAAGGTTACCGTTCGTGGAACAATTTATTTGCACTTTGCGTTTTGTAAAGGTTAATGTTCACGGGCACATCATCTGGGTAAGTCATTCGTCAATACGAGGGACATCCTTCAGTTTATAGTCTATATCGTCACTGATGTCGAATTTACGGCGTATACCCTGTGAATCATATGCAAAAACTTCCCAAATTAAAGTTGGTTACTTATTCAACATTGCAACATTCGAAAAATAAAGGACATTGGTAATGGTTGAAAATTTACAATAATAAACACATGACAAACACGATACGTGGCGAGATCATAGATTGGGGTGAGATCTTGAAAATGACGTGCAGTTTTGGAGCCGATCTCGGTAAGATCTTATGATAAGTAGGTTTTCTAATGATTAACAACAAATGTTCTATGAAGTGTAAGACCCTCTTAGACGGCTAATCTCTACATAAGACTTGGTGAGATCATAGATTGGGGTGAGATCTTGAAAATGACGTGCAATTTTGGAGCCGATCTCGGTAAGATCTTATGATAAGTAGGTTTTCTTATTAACAACAAATGTTCTATGAAGTGTAAGACCCTATTAGATGGCTAATCTCTACATAAGACTTGTTGAGATCATAGATTGGGGTGAGATCTTGAAAATGACGTGCAATTTTGGAGCCGATCTCGGTAAGATCTTATGATAAGTAGGTTTTCTTATTAACAACAAATGTTCTATGAAGTGTAAGACCCTATTAGATGGCTAATCTCTACATAAGACTTGTTGAGATCATAGATTGGGGTGAGATCTTGAAAATGACGTGCAATTTTGGAGCCGATCTCGGTAAGATCTTATGATAAGTAGGTTTTCTTATTAACAACAAATGTTCTATGAAGTGTAAGACCCTATTAGATGGCTAATCTCTACATAAGACTTGTTGAGATCATAGATTGGGGTGAGATCTTGAAAATGACGTGCAATTTTGGAGCCGATCTCGGTAAGATCTTATGATAAGTAGGCTTTCTTATTAACAACAAATGTTCTATGAAGTGTAAGACCCTATTAGATGGCTAATCTCTACATAAGACTTGTTGAGATCATAGATTGGGGTGAGATCTTGAAAATGACGTGCAGTTTTGGAGCCGATCTCGGTAAGATCTTATGATAAGTAGGTTTTCTTATTAACAACAAATGTTCTATGAAGTGTAAGACCCTATTAGATGGCTAATCTCTACATAAGACTTGTTGAGATCATAGATTGGGGTGAGATCTTGAAAATGACGTGCAATTTTGGAGCCGATCTCGGTAAGATCTTATGATAAGTAGGTTTTCTTATTAACAACAAATGTTCTATGAAGTGTAAGACCCTATTAGATGGCTAATCTCTACATAAGACTTGTTGAGATCATAGATTGGGGTGAGATCTTGAAAATGACGTGCAATTTTGGAGCCGATCTCGGTAAGATCTTATGATAAGTAGGTTTTCTTATTAACAACAAATGTTCTATGAAGTGTAAGACCCTATTAGATGGCTAATCTCTACATAAGACTTGTTGAGATCATAGATTGGGGTGAGATCTTGAAAATGACGTGCAGTTTTGGAGCCGATCTCGGTAAGATCTTATGATAAGTAGGTTTTCTTATTAACAACAAATGTTCTATGAAGTGTAAGACCCTATTAGATGGCTAATCTCTACATAAGACTTGTTGAGATCATAGATTGGGGTGAGATCTTGAAAATGACGTGCAGTTTTGGAGCCGATCTCGGTAAGATCTTATGATAAGTAGGTTTTCTTATTAACAACAAATGTTCTATGAAGTGTAAGACCCTATTAGATGGCTAATCTCTACATAAGACTTGTTGAGATCATAGATTGGGGTGAGATCTTGAAAATGACGTGCAATTTTGGAGCCGATCTCGGTAAGATCTTATGATAAGTAGGCTTTCTTATTAACAACAAATGTTCTATGAAGTGTAAGACCCTATTAGATGGCTAATCTCTACATAAGACTTGTTGAGATCATAGATTGGGGTGAGATCTTGAAAATGACGTGCAATTTTGGAGCCGATCTCGGTAAGATCTTATGATAAGTAGGTTTTCTTATTAACAACAAATGTTCTATGAAGTGTAAGACCCTATTAGATGGCTAATCTCTACATAAGACTTGTTGAGATCATAGATTGGGGTGAGATCTTGAAAATGACGTGCAATTTTGGAGCCGATCTCGGTAAGATCTTATGATAAGTAGGTTTTCTTATTAACAACAAATGTTCTATGAAGTGTAAGACCCTATCAGATGGCTAATCTCTACATAAGACTTGTTGAGATCATAGTTTGGGGTGAGATCTTGAAAATGACGTGCAATTTTGGAGCCGATCTCGGTAAGATCTTATGATAAGTAGGTTTTCTTATTAACAACAAATGTTCTATGAAGTGTAAGACCCTATTAGATGGCTAATCTCTACATAAGACTTGGTGAGATCATAGATTGGGGTGAGATCTTGAAAATGACGTGCAGTTTTGGAGCCGATCTCGGTTGGATCTTAGCGCAACAGGCACTTGAATCTTATGATAAGTAGGTTTTGTAATGATTAACAACAAATGTTCTATGAAGTGTAAGACCCTATTAGATGGCTAATCTCTACATAAGACTTGTTGAGATCATAGATTGGGGTGAGATCTTGAAAATGACGTGCAATTTTGGAGCCGATCTCGGTAAGATCTTATGATAAGTAGGTTTTCTTATTAACAACAAATGTTCTATGAAGTGTAAGACCCTATTAGATGGCTAATCTCTACATAAGACTTGTTGAGATCATAGATTGGGGTGAGATCTTGAAAATGACGTGCAATTTTGGAGCCGATCTCGGTAAGATCTTATGATAAGTAGGTTTTCTTATTAACAACAAATGTTCTATGAAGTGTAAGACCCTATCAGATGGCTAATCTCTACATAAGACTTGTTGAGATCATAGTTTGGGGTGAGATCTTGAAAATGACGTGCAATTTTGGAGCCGATCTCGGTAAGATCTTATGATAAGTAGGTTTTCTTATTAACAACAAATGTTCTATGAAGTGTAAGACCCTATTAGATGGCTAATCTCTACATAAGACTTGTTGAGATCATAGATTGGGGTGAGATCTTGAAAATGACGTGCAATTTTGGAGCCGATCTCGGTAAGATCTTATGATAAGTAGGTTTTCTTATTAACAACAAATGTTCTATGAAGTGTAAGACCCTATCAGATGGCTAATCTCTACATAAGACTTGTTGAGATCATAGTTTGGGGTGAGATCTTGAAAATGACGTGCAATTTTGGAGCCGATCTCGGTAAGATCTTATGATAAGTAGGTTTTCTTATTAACAACAAATGTTCTATGAAGTGTAAGACCCTATTAGATGGCTAATCTCTACATAAGACTTGGTGAGATCATAGATTGGGGTGAGATCTTGAAAATGACGTGCAGTTTTGGAGCCGATCTCGGTTGGATCTTAGCGCAACAGGCACTTGAATCTTATGATAAGTAGGTTTTGTAATGATTAACAACGAATGTTCTATGAAGTGTAAGACCTTCTAAGACGGCTAATCTCTACATAAGGCTTGGTGAGATCATAGATTCGGAAGAGATCTTGAAAATGACGTGCAGTTTTGAGCTGATCTCGGTTGGATCTAAGCGCAACAGATGGTTGAATCTTATGATAAGTAGGTTTTGTAATGATTAACAACGAATGTTCTATGAAGTGTAAGACCCTCTTAGACGGCTAATCTTTACATAAGACTTGGTGAGATCATAGATTCGGATGAGATCTTAAAAATGACGTGCAGTTTTGAAGCTGATCTCGGATGGATCTTAGAGCAACAGGCGCTTGGATCTTATGATAATTAGGTTTTGTAATGATTAACAACGAATGTTCTATGAAGTGTAAGACCCTCTTAGACGGCTAATCTTTACATAAGACTTGGTGAGATCATAGATTCGGGTGAGATCTTGAAAATGACGTGCAGTTTTGGAGCCGATCTCGGTTGGATCTTAGCGCAACAGGCCCTTGAATCTTATGATAAGTAGGTTTTGTAATGATTAACAACGAATGTTCTATGAAGTGTAAGACCCATTTAGACGGCTAACTTCTACATAAGACTTGGTGAGATCATAGATTGGGATAAGATCTTGAAAATGACGTGCAGTTTTGGAGCCGATCTCGGTTGGATCCTACCGCAACAGGCGCTTGAATCTTATGATAAGTAGGTTTTGTAGATATAAGTAACGAAGGTTTTATGAGGTTTTAGATCTTCTCAGACGGCTAGTATCTACATGAGACTTGGCTTATCATAGATTGGGTTGGAATCTTTTTGATGACGTCCTGTTTTGGAGCCGATCTGGGTCAGATCTTAGCGCAAAAGGCGATTGAATCTTATGATAAGTAGATTTTGTAGAGATTAATAAGTAATGTTCTATGTAGAGATAAATCCTCTTAGACGGCTAATCTCTAGAAAAGATTTGGTGAAATCATAGATTGGGTTGGGATATCGAAAATGACGTGCAGTTTTGGAACCGATCTCGGTTGGATCTTAGCGCAACAGGCGCTTGAATCTTATGATAAGTAGGTTTGGTAATGATTAACAACGAATGTTCTATGAAGTGTAAGACCCTCTTAGACGGCGATTGAATCTTATGATAAGTAGTCCTTGTAGTGATTCATAACGAATGTTCTATAAAGTGTTAGACCTTCTTTGACGGCTAATCTCTACATGAGACTTGGTGAGATCATCGATTAGGGTAAGTTCATGAAGATGACGTACAGTTTGAGAACCATTCTGGGTTAGATATAAGCGCAATGTTCAGTCACTTGAATCTTATGATAATTAAACCTTGTAGTGACATGAGAAGGGAGGGAATCTCCAACAAGACAACAAGTCAACAAGATAAATAACGAAGATCTGAACTTTTATGGGCTGGTATATTAATAGACCGCACAATCAAGCAAATTCTGATGATAAGTCTGAAGACTTCAGGTTGTCTTACAAGAGGTCGTGGAAGGTTTTAACTTGTGTGCTGAATTTAGTCTTGTGAAACAGACACTTACAAAGACATTGTACACAACATGCATGTGTGAGCACCATAAAGATTCATCTGTATCTCGCATCATGCAATAGAGATACATCAGACTACATGGTAATTTTGGAAGAAATGGATCCCTTCCAAGGGGACATTTAACATGTTAAAGATCTTCGAGGCTTACATGATGGCGTTACAGCTTATTCCAAGGTTAATATCGAAAGGAGTCTTGAGATTACCAGAAATGTAATCAATGATGTACGATCTGGAAAAAAATATTCAAAAGGAAGAATTATGCCACCATTTTAACATCAAAGCACTCAATCAAAATCGATGATGAAGAATGCGTCATTGTGGATCCCCACTTGATGCTTCAGCGTCTCACTGCTATTGCTAGAGATAGTACTGTTATCTAGAGTGAAGTTTACAGATATGACATGTAACACCTGCTCTTTTTTATACCTCAGGACTTCTATGAGAGACTAGCAAAATCCAACTTGCAGATGTCATTTTGAGTTTCTGATAATTGTGCTAGCGATGACGAATCCTTACACAAATGTTAGGTATTCGTACTTGATAGAGGATGTCTGATTCACAGGTTCATTTGAACGCAATTATCATTATTTCGATCAAATCACAACGATTTACCTGCAATGAGTAATAAACAAATCTCCGAATGTATGTATGGTCTTTGACGGTTACAACAGTATACACAATCGAACAAGGATCTTGCTTATCGTAGCAGATTAAAAAATATACAGTCAATAAAAAAAGGTTACTCATTAAGTCTACAATCTGCGCCATGAAAAGAGCAATTTCTGATCAATAAGGAGAATAAGATGAAGTTTATTCAAATGTTGTATCTACAAGTCCAGAATGCCAGTTTTGATGTCATAAAATCTGATGAAGACACTGATCAGAAATTGGTATTAACAGCTCTTCAGAAAGCAAGAATCCAGACTGTTGCTTATTTAAAGAGGATATTGACTTGCTAGTGCTTATACTATTACACCATCTATATCCAAATATTCAAAATAAAATTTACTTTAATTGTAACAAACAAATGCACATCAACCGAATATTACAGTGGCCGTAAAGGGCCGTGTGAAAAATAAAAATATTGCGTGGGAACGAAGTAATATTGCGAGGGAACGAAATAGTATTGCGAGGGAACGAAATATTATTGCGAGGGAACGAAATAATATTGCGTGGGAACGAAATAATATTGCGAGGGAACGAAATAATATTGCGAGGGAACGAAATAATATTGCGAGGGAACGAAATATTATTGCGAGGGAACAAAATAATATTGCGAGGGAACGAAATAATATTGCGATGGAACGAAATAATATTGCGAGGGAACGCAATAATATTGCAAGGGAACGAAATAACTCTCCCTTTTGCGCATAAGCAGACTTATGTATATATGTGCTATACATGTATATGGAAATGTTCAATCACAATTATAGATTATACATATGATAGTAAAAGATCCAAGTCAAAGTCCAAAATGAAGTTCAGTACTGGTAGACCAGAATTATTAAGGTTTAAAATGTAGTACTCTTTTATTTGGAATGTGTGAATTAATACGAAGAGTATGAAAGAAATCTGTTTTCATTTCTATTATCTAAATATTATATACAAGGTCAAAGCCAAAAGGTCACTTGGTTAACAGCCTTTCCACACCAAGTAAGGTGTCCTGACGAGGGATGATTTTTTGTGTTATTTGTCCTGGATTTTTTGTGTACGTCCTGTTTTTGTGTGTGTGTCATGAATTTGTTTCAAACTCCATAAAATGCTCAATTTGACATTTTTTCAGTTTGTTTACATGTATTTATGATGTTTAAATCATCTGTTAGGGACCGCAATTGAAAATATTCGAATATCACTAGATTTAAAAGAGTTGAACTAAGTCCTGACTTTTTTGTGTACGCAGTCCTGGATTTTATTTGTGCTGTCCTGGATTTCCTAGTTTTGAATTTTAGATATGATTCAATATAATTGAAAAGCGAGCGAATATTTTAATATAATCGGCTCATATAAGTCTCTGCTTTTATAAAAATGACCCAAGCCTTAGTATATAAACGAAGAGAAAGCCTGTTTTATATGCAGACATTTTTTTTTCATCTTCTTTTTTTCTTCTTTTTTCCCCTTCTTTTCTACGGTGCCTCTACGCGGACATTTTGATTTGTTTTTCATATCGTTCCAAAGGCAGCCGCGTAGCTAGAGTACTTTTCAAGTGGAAGCACTTTCAGTCATGAGGTGTGGGGATCGCTTTGAGGCCCCACATTGGTCCAGGGAGAAACCCTTGTGGGGATCCAGGCCAAGGGGCAAATTCCCGGAATCTGATGAATTTTACACAGCTACAGAGCAGTTGTCTACGTTAAAATGACCCTTTGTACACTTACTTTTTAGTCTGTTTCGCAAAACGACGTGGAAGTATCTGCGTACTTGCGTGCGCATGGCTATGCGCCTAGCTACATGTAACCCCCACCTTACCCCGCTCTCTTTTCTCCTTTCCGTCAGATTATCCATCATTTCGCACATAAGGAGAGGGGGGAGAATCATTCACCCCCTTCTTTTTTGTACGGTGGTATGTATACGCTATATCTTCAAGGGCATAGGAACAGTTTGATAAGAAAGTTTGAATTTGTAAAGAATAATGAACGGATGGCCATACATCCTTTTCATTGATTTTTTGCTGTTTGTTTCGCTTTTGTTTGTTCGTTAATTTTTTTTATTTTTTACTTTTTATCTATTTTTTTTTTTACATTACGACACACAATTGATGACCAGTGGCGGATCTAGGATTTCAGAGAGGGGCGGGGGAGGACAAAGTCCAGTTTCAAAGAAAAAAATTACGGAAAACTGACAAGCGAAAATAGAAGTTATTCTAATTCCTTTTAACTAATTTCTGATATGATAAGGCCATGTATATTTTATGTCTTGAAAACCGGCGAGCAATAGCGAGCCAACGAATTTTTTTTTCAAATACATGTACTGACAGATAAATTCGTAATTATGTAGAATTTTCATAGCAAATTCAGAACATTTGAAGAAAAAAACTGACCGCCAAAGGAGGGAATAGGAACCCACACGACCCCTCTAGATTCGCTAGTGATCCAAGCAGAGCAAAGAAAAAATAATGCAATATGAGCATGTATATAAATATAAGCATGTAATCAGATATTAAATACGGTGATCGGGCGGCCCCACTGTCCTCCTCCTCTAAATTCGCAACCAACACTTATTCAAAACATTGTACTTTAAGAGGGTTCTCTGCTAGCAAAACTCGGAATTGAATAGAAACAATTTTGTAGTTGGGCCAATTTATCAAGGCTTTTTAAGGGAAAAATCAAAATGAAAACGTAAGTAAACGTAAAAAAAACCCCCTCACATATCAAATTCTAAATATACAAAGTAAATTTGTCGAAACCCCCATCGTGGGAGGTTAGGTTAGGCCCCTCGTCATCTTTACATGATTATTTGATCGAACGGACTACTATCAATAATTAGTTTGCAATATGTATATCGTGGAAGGAAATCGAACAGATGCCTTCTTAAATTTTCTTTTAATTTCAACAAAACATTTTCGTTATGGCAAATGTCAAGAATGTGGAAGAATGATTTGCTCGATGTAATTTCCGGGTTGATACACTTAGATATTGATTAGATATATTTTAGTCCCCTACCGGCAACGCCGAAGGGGACTCTTAGTTTCCTCTCGGCCTGTCCGTCTGTCCGTCCGTCCGTCTGTCACATTTTCAGTTTTCCAAACTTTTTTTCGCTGTTGTTGCATATATTGAACTCATTTTTGACATGTGGATATATCTCAATGTGATACAGATCAAGTTTGAGTTTGGTTTTGATTGACCAATATTTACAAGAGTTATGGCCCTTGGACTCAGCAAAAATATGAAAATCTCAGTTTTCCGGATTTTTCTTCGGTTCTACTGCAGGTAATGATCTGCTTTTTGGTATATTAATACATCTTAGTGTGATACAGACCAAGTATGATATGGGTTTCCATTGACCTATTTTTACAAGAGTTTTGGCCCTTGGACTATTTCAAAATTATATTTAAAAAAAAATTCAGTTTTCTGGACATTTCTTGGCTGTTATTGCAGATAATGAGTTGATTTTTAGTATGTGAATACATTATAGTGATACAGATCAAATTCGAGTTTAATTTCGATTGACAAATTTTCGCAAGAGTTATGACCCTTGAACTCAGCAAAATCTTGAAAAATCAGTTTTCCAAACTTTGCTTGGCCGTTATTGGAGATAATGAACTGATGAATAGAGATTTATGCCTGTAGGGGGCTTATATCGCTCAGCGATTATTACATTTTTATCCTATATATTAAAATTTTTATACATTCAGATTCATATATCTCTTTTCATACTTTTTAAAAAGGCACAAAGCATTTGTTCTCTGTCCACCCTATTCTAAGAAAGAAAAGATTTAAATTTCTTTCTTTTTATCTGCGTTTCAACACTGCTCTGGCTACGCTCCTGGCAACTTCAGACAGTCACCTGCTGCATTATTTACAACAAATTGTGTATTTATCCTGAATTTGTGAGCACGACCCACTTACTGGTATCTTTTAGCCTTAAATGTATGAACAGAAAACTTTTATTCATTCTGAGACAAAGGAGGGGACTGAGGTAACGTTCCAAAGCACATGGTAGTGACTAATAGACTATACACTCATGATCAATTATATTAACACGGGAAACCTTTCAAATAAGGACATATTTAATCTGAATACAGAAATCAAAACTAATAAACAGTGATTTTTGTAACAAACACGGATTGCAAAATAAGGTTTCATGTGAAAGTGGAGCTACTGTCAGGACAAAATCCCCTATAAATTAGTTAAACTCTGTTTGACTGTCGAAGAAATATACAAAAGCCAGGACAGCTAACAAAAAACCAGGACATCTAACTTTTTTTTTTAATTTTGGTTTTCTGCTTTGTATTGCCATTATCTTGCTCGAGAGAAATGTGGTTAGTGCTGTTGAACTGGCTCAAGATATTCATGTTAAAATATTTGAACCTAGTCTGTTTAAACGACGAGAACATGGATTTACATAAAAAAGTAGAAATCTCTTGATTTAATGAAAAGCAGACAACTCTAAGCATTCGTTCAGTCTTATAATGCATTTACAATGTTTAATGCAAAGACTAGCATCTCACGATGATCTACATGTCCGTTAATTGTCTAAAAAATATGTAATTTTGCCGAGTGAAATAAGTCTCTTTTTATACTTTTTAACCAGTCAGGGTGATTCTGATATGCCCCATAAACTTCCATTGCGGTGTGCGCATGCGTAGAGGCATAAATTATTTCGTTCCCACGAAATAATTATTTCGTTCCCTCGCAATATTATTTCGTTCCCACGCAATATTATTTCGTTCCCTCGCAATATTATTTCGTTCCCAAGCAATATTATTTCGTTCCCTCGCAAAATTATTTCGTTCTCTCGCAATATATTATTTCGTTCCCACGCAATACTATTTCCTTCCCTCGCAATATTATTTCGTTCCCTCGCAATAATATTTCGTTCCCTCGCAATATTATTTCGTTCCCACGCAATATTATTTCGTTCCCACGCAATATTATTTCGTTCCCTCGCAATATTATTTCGTTCCCTCGCAATATTATTTCGTTCCCCCGCAATATTATTTCGTTCCCTCGCAATATTATTTCGTTCCCACGCAATTTCATTTCGTTCCCTCGCAATATTATTTCGTTCCCACGCAATATTATTTCGTTGGATTTTTTAAAAATTGTCTTATACTATTGCACGCCTTGACGGAATTTGATACGACATCTAGACTGTTCGGCATCTGCAAGCAGGTAAAGTTTAACAAAATTAATGAAAATCAGCTATAATTTCATTTGGGGTTATTTTGCCTTTTCTAGATCGATCGATGTTTCTCAACTTCGAGGAGGTACTTATACCAGTGTAGGGTGCTATACCAGGTGATGGTCCGGACGTGTTGCGTTTCCGAAAAATTGTAACCGAAATGCCGATTCTAGAGAAACAATAGTCTGGTTCCCGGGAGGTCCCCTATCTCACCCTAAGATCTCACCTTAATCTATAATCTCACCAAATTCCATCATCAAATTAGCCGTCTAAGGGGATCTTACACATAGAAGAACATTCGAAAATTTACATACCAGACCAATTATTATCATGGACTTCAAGCGCCTGTTGCGCTAAGATACAACCGAGATCGGTTCATAATCTGCAATGCATTTCAAAGATCTCACCCTAATCTATAATCTCACCAAGTTTCATCATCAGATTAGCTGTCTAAGGAGGTCTAATACTTAGAAGAACATTCGAAATTTTTCATACTAGTATCATAGCGGAAATTATGACTTTTTCATATAATTTGTATTTTTCAATATTCGGACATTAACTTTCATCTATTTCATACATTTTATTTCTATGTGTTTATTTGTATCTCCATATCTTTAATTCTATGAGACAATTTTCGTTTATTTGTAAAAATACCCTACGGTCATTGAAGTGTTAACAATGTCTACAGCTAAGGGACAGTCACTTCATATTGCGTAATTAATCCGTCTTTAGAATTTCTATATTCTTTACATCAAAAGGGGCAGAGTGTCATGTCCACTTACAAAACCTATTGATATGATTGCTTTCTTTGTTACTCAATTTACTCGTCTCTCTATTCTGAAGTCTATATTGACTCACACATGTCATTTTATGTTTAATCCTCTAATTAATCTTATTTTCTTAAATTTGAATAGAAATCTTTAGTTCGGAGGTCAGACGTTGAACTGACAACATCCGTCTCGTCTTTGATAAAGTTGGATTTTGTTATTGTTTATTTCATATCGCATCTTGGACTTTTCAATATCCATCGTTGAAGTGAGTAATAAATCATCGAAACTCGGATTCATACCTTTACGCCTTCATCTTTTTCTTTATTCGGAGCGCTTCGGGAATACGGCCAGCGACGCGCCAACATTCCAGGCTCCTGTCGCCGACAGACGACGTCGGGCGACCTTTCCGTTGTCAACAGACGACAACACGTTTTCTACATTTTCTCTTCGTTATAATTGGTGTGAGAATCCTAAGGGGACTGTACCCGGGGCTGCTGCATATATTTTGCAGTAGTCAGATCCTAGTGCCTCAACGTCAAGCGAGTCGACCATTCCCCATGACGTCTATCAACGATGGATACTTACAGAAGAGCTTCCTACAACTGTCAACAAGCTTGCGAAAGATGCGGTTATGGACATTTTTACAAGCCTTGTCCTGCAATCAACAAGGTATGTTTTCAATGTAACAAATTTGGACACTATGCAAAGAAGTGTACACAGAAACCAAAATCTTCAAAGAAAGCGCAACGTGATAAGGAGCGAATTCAGACTTTCCACAAAAATGTGCTGTTGCGAAAAGAACTACCTTTCGCTAATATAAGTAATTCAGCGTTGGCATTATGTATGGATTTAAGTAACAACCTACGGACTCAACTTGCATCTATTACATCTAAATGCAAGACTATTAGAGAATCCTGCACTATGAAGGAACAAGCACTTACAGATCGTGTAAATAGCATTAGTGCAGAAAATTTCGAACAGAAAGAACGAGTGCGCAATCTCCAACTTCAATTGCGCCACGCGGAAGAATCTTACGCAGAAAAAGAAGAAAAATTTACGAAACAAGTACAAAATTTAGATATGGAAAATTCAAAATTAAAGGAAATTGTGCGCGACCTTCGGAATAAATTATCTGTTTCCGGTGCTCAGATGGACCTTGTAACAACGCTCCAGAACAAAATTCGAACTCTTGAAAAAGATCGCGACATGCACAAGGAATATTTTGAAGCCTTAATGAAAAAGTCGAACTTGGATTATCTCGAATTTTCAGAAACTAAACGGGAACTCGAACAAAAGGTCGCTTTTGAAGTAACCCAAAAGGACATAATTAAACTGCTGTTAAAACAAGAGCAGCAATCTTCTAGAAATCTTCAAGATGAAATTAATGAACTCAAGCAATGTAATCTACGGACATGTACTTCCGCGCAGCAGCAGTATTTCCCGGATCAAAATTACGTCTCGTTTCAACAAGTACAATCGTTCCCGTACCAACAACCAAACGTCCCGCCACAGTGTGAGCCGATGCCGTATCAGAACTTTAGACCACACAGAGGACGCCGATCACGCCGTGGAACATTTTTCTAAAACTCGGGACGAGTTTTCCCGACCGAAGGGGGAAATTATCATAGCGGAAATTATGACTTTTTCATATAATTTGTATTTTTCAATATTCGGACATTAACTTTCATCTATTTCATACATTTTATTTCTATGTGTTTATTTGTATCTCCATATCTTTAATTCTATGAGACAATTTTCGTTTATTTGTAAAAATACCCTACGGTCATTGAAGTGTTAACAATGTCTACAGCTAAGGGACAGTCACTTCATATTGCGTAATTAATCCGTCTTTAGAATTTCTATATTCTTTACATCAAAAGGGGCAGAGTGTCATGTCCACTTACAAAACCTATTGATATGATTGCTTTCTTTGTTACTCAATTTACTCGTCTCTCTATTCTGAAGTCTATATTGACTCACACATGTCATTTTATGTTTAATCCTCTAATTAATCTTATTTTCTTAAATTTGAATAGAAATCTTTAGTTCGGAGGTCAGACGTTGAACTGACAACATCCGTCTCGTCTTTGATAAAGTTGGATTTTGTTATTGTTTATTTCATATCGCATCTTGGACTTTTCAATATCCATCGTTGAAGTGTGTAATAAATCATCGAAACTCGGATTCATACCTTTACGCCTTTATCTTTTTCTTTATTCGGAGCGCTTCGGGAATACGGCCAGCGACGCGCCAACATTCCAGGCTCCTGTCGCCGACAGACGACGTCGGGCGACCTTTCCGTTGTCAACAGACGACAACACGTTTTCTACATTTTCTCTTCGTTATAATTGGTGTGAGAATCCTAAGGGGACTGTACCCGGGGCTGCTGCATATATTTTGCAGTAGTAAGATCCTAGTGCCTCAACGTCAAGCGAGTCGACCATTCCCCATGACGTCTATCAACGATGGATACTTACAGAAGAGCTTCCTACAATTGTCAACAAGCTTGCGAAAGATGCGGTTATAGACATTTTTACAAGCCTTGTCCTGCAATCAACAAGGTATGTTTTCAATGTAACAAATTTGGACACTATGCAAAGAAGTGTACACAGAAACCAAAATCTTCAAAGAAAGCGCAACGTGATAAGGAGCGAATTCAGACTTTCCACAAAAATGTGCTGTTGCGAAAAGAACTACCTTTCGCTAATATAAGTAATTCAGCGTTGGCATTATGTATGGATTTAAGTAACAACCTACGGACTCAACTTGCATCTATTACATCTAAATGCAAGACTATTTAGAGAATCCTGCACTATGAAGGAACAAGCACTTACAGATCGTGTAAATAGCATTAGTGCAGAAAATTTCGAACAGAAAGAACGAGTGCGCAATCTCCAACTTCAATTGCGCCACGCGGAAGAATCTTACGCAGAAAAAGAAGAAAAATTTACGAAACAAGTACAAAATTTAGATATGGAAAATTCAAAATTAAAGGAAATTGTGCGCGACCTTCGGAATAAATTATCTGTTTCCGGTGCTCAGATGGACCTTGTAACAACGCTCCAGAACAAAATTCGAACTCTTGAAAAAGATCGCGACATGCACAAGGAATATTTTGAAGCCTTGATGAAAAAGTCGAACTTGGATTATCTCGAATTTTCAGAAACTAAACGGGAACTCGAACAAAAGGTCGCTTTTGAAGTAACCCAAAAGGACATAATTAAACTGCTGTTAAAACAAGAGCAGCAATCTTCTAGAAATCTTCAAGATGAAATTAATGAACTCAAGCAATGTAATCTACGGACATGTACTTCCGCGCAGCAGCAGTATTTCCCGGATCAAAATTACGTCTCGTTTCAACAAGTACAATCGTTCCCGTACCAACAACCAAACGTCCCGCCACAGTGTGAGCCTATGCCGTATCAGAACTTTAGACCACACAGAGGACGCCGATCACGCCGTGGAACATTTTTCTAAAACTCGGGACGAGTTTTCCCGACCGAAGGGGGAAATTATCATAGCGGAAATTATGACTTTTTCATATAATTTGTATTTTTCAATATTCGGACATTAACTTTCATCTATTTCATACATTTTATTTCTATGTGTTTATTTGTATCTCCATATCTTTAATTCTATGAGACAATTTTCGTTTATTTGTAAAAATACCCTACGGTCATTGAAGTGTTAACAATGTCTACAGCTAAGGGACAGTCACTTCATATTGCGTAATTAATCCGTCTTTAGAATTTCTATATTCTTTACATCAAAAGGGGCAGAGTGTCATGTCCACTTACAAAACCTATTGATATGATTGCTTTCTTTGTTACTCAATTTACTCGTCTCTCTATTCTGAAGTCTATATTGACTCACACATGTCATTTTATGTTTAATCCTCTAATTAATCTTATTTTCTTGAATTTGAATAGAAATCTTTAGTTCGGAGGTCAGACGTTGAACTGACAACATCCGTCTCGTCTTTGATAAAGTTGGATTTTGTTATTGTTTATTTCATATCGCATCTTGGACTTTTCAATATCCATCGTTGAAGTGTGTAATAAATCATCGAAACTCGGATTCATACCTTTACGCCTTTATCTTTTTCTTTATTCGGAGCGCTTCGGGAATACGGCCAGCGACGCGCCAACATTCCAGGCTCCTGTCGCCGACAGACGACGTCGGGCGACCTTTCCGTTGTCAACAGACGACAACACGTTTTCTACATTTTCTCTTCGTTATAATTGGTGGAGAATATCCGGGTGTGTCGACTTTTTAGCTCGACGCACGATTCCTTTTGGTTCCTGATTTTGGACTCTACAAGCTAATTTCCCCAAAATGAATAATTTCATGGACAATTATTTCGGACCATCTTGGATATCGCCGATGTATGGAAGACCATGTGGACAATGCGGAATTTTCCATTTATGGAAACCATGCCCCGCACAGTTCTCGGAGTGTTTCAAGTGTGGTCACATGGGACATTTCTCGCGGATGTGTTTTACAAGGATTTCCCGGAGGAACGTCATCATCAACGGCGACATCGATATCGGTTAAAACGGAAAAATTGTTACAAAAAGCAAAGAAATCAAAGAAAAAGGCAACGCGCGACAGAGAGAGAAAATTCGAGTTTGAATCAAGGAGAAAACTGATGTCAGTACTGCCATTCAGTAAGATAAATAATGAATCTTTATACATAGAAACTGTCCTTAAAGAAGAACAAGCTTAACTAGAAGAGGAAATCGATGAATTAGAGCATATCCTTGAAATTGAAAGAGAATGCCATTCAGATAAGGAGCAGAAAGTCAAGGACTTAACCAGGCTCATCGCAGGTAAAGATGACAGAATTCAATATCTGTTAAAAGAGAATGCTGAACTCCGCACCGAATTAGAACAATGTAGATGTGTCCCTGAAATCGCGACAGTTTCAAATCGCAGACATCATACTTACGGCCAAAGTCAACGGCAACAATCATGGAGAGGCAGAAGATATATTCGACCGCCAACAACGAGTGAATTTGATCAAGTCTATGATCCTCGCCCAAAATGCCACAAAAGCTGTCGTAATTACGAGTTCTGTATGAGGATCCCTTGTACTGGTCGAGGAAAATCAAAGAAAGGATTTCCAAGGCGATGACAGGAAACGAAGAAAAACACGGGACGTGTTTTAGAGGGGGCGGAGGCAGATATGACCGTGCTAATTATGCATCAATTTCTTTAGGACATTTTCTAAACTGACACTCTTAAATTATATATGTTAATCTTTATAATTCGGCTCTTTTGATTGGTAATCCTTCCTTCTTTCCACTTTGAGATCAATTATGATAAATACCCGAGGCAGTGCTAGTGACATTAGTTACTCTTACTTGTTAATCCTTTAATTGTTATACTTATTGTTGTTATATTGTTTATATACCATTTTGTCTATGTGAAAAGTCAGTTGGAGATCAGCCTGCGTACTGATCGGTTCCCCGACAAAATAAAGTGATCACGTAAGATACAGTAATCGGAGTTTTTCCTTTTTTATTGTGAAAATCGAGACAACCGTTTGCTGAGGTGCAAGTAATCTATAACCAAGGGGTTTTGGCTATACGTTGTAGTTGCGTTTTGCGTCCGTAGTTCTGATCGTAAGTTGAACTTGGCGGGAATGTTGGCATAAAAGAAGATACGAATATGCGTGATGATGGCGCTGTGGGCCGTAGATAAGTAGACGAGGAATGCCGTATTCCCAAGTTCGTAAGAGCAAAACTATAAGAACAAATCTGATCTCTGATGATGACGATGGCGTGGTCGTAAAATAGACAAAATGTAAAATGGAGTTTTAACTTTTAATTCCGAAGATAGAGTGGTGTTGCTGGTTTGAACGTCCAGCTCCAACTGACGATAAAAAGCATAGCAAATGTAAACAATGGTAAAAATAACAAATGACATGAAACGATCGAACGAATAACAATTACACAAGACGTATAGAAAAGTTTACATACGGGGATTAAAGAGATTAACAGAACAATACATGGATTACGTTGAACACGAGAGTTGATGCCGTAGGGCCGTAGAATATTTATACGTGTCAAGACATGAAAGAGATAAGTTAATTGGAAAGTAAATTTAGATCAATTGAAATGTCCGAAATCTTTAACTTGGATAAACTGGTAAATAAACAGACTAAAACACAATAGTAAAGGAACTGATTCGATGTCGCTAAAATGAGTGAAAGTGATAATGAAATAAATTAAAAGAATGATTAAAATTATAAGAAATCAAATGTCCAAATGTATGAAAATAACTGTCTAAAAAGATTATGACCAGGAGGAAAATTATACACAATTTTCCTGGTCATAATATCCCTCCGGCTCCGGGAAAATGCGTCCCCGCATTTTGAATCAGAAGCGTCCGCGTCCTCTGTAGCTCCTGGAATTCTTTGAATGGTTCCGAAACGGATTTGTTGGCGAGAGGTAACACTGATCTGACATAAACGAATCATTCGGATGTCCTTGTTGAACAGTTTGATTTCTCTGTTGTCTCAAAATGGCCAAGTCACTTTGAACGGAGGTTTGTAGGTCTTGAAATTGTTTAAGCATTTTCTGCTCTGATTCTGCACGCATTCTTCTCTGTAATTCTGTTTGTTCCTTTTCCTCTTTCAATTTTTGTTCGTATCCGACTTCCATTTCGTGGCAATATGTCTTAAGATATGAGCAGTGTTCATCTTTTGAAATCAGTTGTTTTCGAAGAAGCGCAACTTCGGCGTTCAATTTGTCCATACGCGATGTTTGAATCTTCTGTTGTGAAATAGCTCTAAGTTGCTCATTTAATTCCTTATTTTGTTTTTCCGATATTGATAATTCCTGTTTTAAGTTCTTTTCTCGCTCGATAGCACTCTGTAGTTTTAGATCCAAGTCTTTATTAGATGAATTTAACTGTTCTAATTTCACTTTGGTTGAGCAAAGTTGATTCGTCAATACGTTGTTGTTCAGAACGGTCTCCCGAAAACATGTGGGTCGTAATGAGGAAAACGGTAGTTCACGCATATTACGTTTACGTTCAAGAAACGTAGAAATACGTAATGAGTCTCTTACTTTCGTTTTTGCAGATTTTCCGTGTGACTTCCGTGCTTTAGCTGTACTCTGTTGTTCTTTCGTTAAGGTTTTGCACATGCGTCCATAGTGTCCAAAATGCTTACATTTGAAACATTGTCTGCGTACTGCGTAACACATATCGATGTCATGATTGAGTCCACATCGTCCACAGGTTGGATTCTGACAAGTGATGTTAGTCCACTGTCTCCACTGAGGCCGTACGTTAAACTCCATTTTGTCACTGACGAATGTCCATTGGCGATGAAGTGGGGGAAAACTCTCAAGGCAGCTCGAGGTACACGAGACCTGTATTGCGCTAAAAAGGCAATACGCCGGATTCTATCACCATCTATAACCAAGGGGTTTTGGCTATACGTTGTAGTTGCGTTGTGCATCCGTAGTTCTGATCGTAAGTTGAACTTGGCGGGAATGTTGGCATAAAAGAAGATACGAATATGCGTGATGATGGCGCTGTGGGCCGTAGATAAGTAGACGAGGAATGCCGTATTCCCAAGTTCGTAAGAGCAAAACTATAAGAACAAATCTGATCTCTGATGATGACGATGGCGTGGTCGTAAAATAGACAAAATGTAAATGGAGTTTTAACTTTTAATTCCGAAGATAGAGTGGTGTTGCTGGTTTGAACGTCCAGCTCCAACTGACGATAAAAAGCATAGCAAATGTAAACAATGGTAAAAATAACAAATGACATGAAACGATCGAACGAATAACAATTACACAAGACGTATAGAAAAGTTTACATACGGGGATTAAAGAGATTAACAGAACAATACATGGATTACGTTGAACACGAGAGTTGATGCCGTAGGGCCGTAGAATATTTATACGTGTCAAGACATGAAAGAGATAAGTTAATTGGAAAGTAAATTTAGATCAATTGAAATGTCCGAAATCTTTAACTTGGATAAACTGGTAAATAAACAGACTAAAACACAATAGTAAAGGAACTGATTCGATGTCGCTAAAATGAGTGAAAGTGATAATGAAATAAATTAAAAGAATGATTAAAATTATAAGAAATCAAATGTCCAAATGTATGAAAATAACTGTCTTAAAAGATTATGACCAGGAGGAAAATTATACACAATTTTCCTGGTCATACTAGACCCATTATTATCATGGACTTCAAGGGCATGTTGCGCTAAGACACAACCGAGATCGATTCATAATCTGCAATGTATTTTAATGATCTCACCATAATCTATAATCTCATCAAGTTTCATCATGAGATTAGCCGTCTAAGGGGGTCTAATGCTTAGAAGAACATTCGAAAATCTTCATACTAGACCCATTATTATCATGAACTTCAAGCGCCTGTTGCGCTAAGACGAAAACCGAGATCGGTTCATAGTCTGCAATGCATTTCAAAGATCTCACCCTAATCTATAATCTCACCAAGTGTCATCATCAGATTAGCCGTCTAAGGGGGTCTAATACTTAGAAGAACATTCGAAAATTTTCATACTAGACCCATTATTATCATGGACTTCAAGCGCCTGTTGCGCTAAGACACAACCGAGATCGGTTCATAATCTGCAATGATTTTCAAAGATCTCACCCTAATCTATAATCTCACCAAGTGTCATCATCAGATTAGCCGTCTAAGGGGGTCTAATACTTAGAAGAACATTCGAAAATTTTCATACTAGACCCATTATTATCATGGACTTCAAGCGCCTGTTGCGCTAAGACACAACCGAGATCGATTCATAATCTGCAATGTATTTTAATGATCTCACCATAATCTATAATCTCATCAAGTTTCATCATGAGATTAGCCGTCTAAGGGGGTCTAATACTTAGAAGAACATTCGAAAATCTTCATACTAGACCCATTATTATCATGAACTTCAAGCGCCTGTTGCGCTAAGACGAAAACCGAGATCGGTTCATAGTCTGCAATGCATTTCAAATATTTCTCCCTAATCTATAATCTCACCAAGTGTCATCATCAGATTAGCCGTCTAAGGGGGTCTAATACTTAGAAGAACATTCGAAAATTTTCATACTAGACCCATTATTATCATGGACTTCAAGCGCTTGTTGCGCTAAGACACAACCGAGATCGATTCATAATCTGCAATGTATTTTAATGATCTCACCATAATCTATAATCTCATCAAGTTTCATCATGAGATTAGCCGTCTAAGGGGGTCTAATACTTAGAAGAACATTCGAAAATTTTCATACTAGACCCATTATTATCATGGACTTCAAGCGCCTGTTGCGCTAAGACACAACCGAGATCGGTTCATAATCTGCAATGATTTTCAAAGATCTCACCCTAATCTATAATCTCACCAAGTGTCATCATCAGATTAGCCGTCTAAGGGAGTCTAATACTTAGAAGAACATTCGAAAATTTTCATACTAGACCCATTATTATCATGGACTTCAAGCGCCTGTCGCGCTAAGACACAACCGAGATCGGTTCATAATCTGCAATGCATTTCAAAGATCTCACCTTAATCTATAATCTCACCAATGAGTTAAAGAAGATCCTGACGATAATCTCAACAGCACTCACAATAGAGCACAAAATTAAACATCGACGCACCCCTAGCAAGCTAGAGGTGGAACCAGGTGCCCGGGAGGAGTAAGCATCCCCTGTTGGCTAGCTGCACCCGTCGTCGATGTTAATTCATGCACTGTCTGACGCTATGTCTATATAGAAAGTGCTATGGCGACAATGTCAGGGAAGTATATTTAAACCACTTACTGTCAAACCAAGTTATATTAATTTCCTTCCATTACATTAGGATCTTTTTACTAGTACCAATATATAAGGTATTTGTCGAATGTTGCAATGTTGAATATTAAGTAACTAACTTTATGCTAGGGTCACACATTCACAGATGACGGTCCCGGATGCAGTACGGACGAAACTGCTACGGATGGCGTCCAATTTTCTGCCATCCGTGCGTAACTACGGTATTGGTACGGTCCACAAAGGTTTGGTAAAGTTCCTTTACGGAGAAGTTATTTAAACGATCAGGTAAAAGAACGGATTTGCACGGTTCGCTACGTGCTAACACGGCATTGCTACGATAAAGTACCGATAAGAACGGTTTCTTTACGGAATTGTACGGATTTTCACAAAGTTTTTGTATTTCTGTAGTAGGAATCTTTTCTCGCTATTTTAGGAGAAAGTCTGCCGAGTGGGTCCTGGAAACTTCAGGTGAAACCTCTGAATGTCTAATTCCTTTTACTTCAATTTAAAAACACCAGTAAATCCTATTAACCGCGATACATTCATAACATGTAAATAAATTGTCTCATCCAAACTCCTCTCTTTTTTTCTCTTCTGATTTTAATTGTTGTCTAACATCTACATATGCTATATACCTTATGAAATATTTCTAACAAATATCAGTGAATCTACTCATTCGAACGCGATTATATGAGTTTATTCCATACTGCAGCTCAAATAAAGAGTGATATTCTTCGATATTTAGTCATATACATGTAGTTCTGAGGTAACATATGAATTATTTGAAAAGATTATTACCAATTTAAAAAAAATCTGCATTGTCATTTATTTTGCTTATCCTTCCTTTCTTACCCTCTCTCCCCCTCCTCCGCCAACAACAAAACCAAAAACATAAAGAATGATATTTTAAACGTCCCTCTTTCGTTCTCGGAATCAAAACGAATTATTGGACTAATTTGTAGATACAAATGAGACACCGCTACTTTTTGAATGTTGAATCTTGTTCTAGAATGTGGTTTAACATTTAAATGTTGAACGTTGAACCTTGTTTTAAAATTAAACTGCCTCTTTTGCGGATAAATTTTATTGCAAAATGACCGAGCATGTACGAGTACATATGATATTACTTTACACGTGAATATGGCATTGCAATATGTTTTCAGCTTGTTTTTTATCACAATAATATGGATCTTCATCAAAATATCTGACTCAAGATCTTCAACTGAGATTTAGAATTATCAGTGGTCACTGTTGTGCCTTAAAATTTCCCAACCGTTGCGATCCTTGAAAAACCGCAGCAATACTTCGCGATCCGTTCTTAACCGAATGGAACCGTACGAATCCCTTCTGAACCGTATGGACCCGTTTTAATACGCAACATTCACCGTGAATATCCGTAGAAATCCGTATTTGAACCGTAATATACTCGTACTGATCCGTACTAATACGTACCTCGGGATCAAGCTACGGGTTTGTACGTACGAATACGGTTTTGGTACGTTCTCAGTACGTGTTCCTACGGCTTTATAACGGGTCTTGATCCGTACTGGTTTTTTGAACATGTTCAAAAAAGCAGTACGGTGTGAGACATCAGCTACGGGTAATCACGGATCAAATACGGAGTAATACGGTTTTCTACGATGTTCTACGGTTGATGCCGGATTGAATCCGTGCTGGACCGTGATGCTCATCCGTGAATGTGTGACCTAGGCATTAGATCGCCCAAAAACTTTCGTATTAAAATACCAATTTAAGCTTTCTCGATATTTGGATGTTCATTCAGTTGTTTTATCAGTTTCACATTTTGTATGTATAAGATTAATCTGATTGACTGATCAGGTTTGGTAAAATATGACACCTCCATCCCAAGTTAACTGTCAGCCCTAAATTAACAATAATTATGGGGAGTATGTATCTGTACAAAGATACCGATGAAATGTGTGGTACGGATGCTTGATCTGATCTATAATTTTCGCTTTAGAGACGAGACAAGGTAAATTGCAACAGTTCAGTTCCCAACATCTTGTTTAGATATGCAGTGCTTTCGAGCTTTCTTCTTTTGAATAAGGCACCTCTTTATTTTCCTTCTTTTACAAAAAGCGGCATCTTTCTGATCGAACATATTTGGAATAAAGACAATAAAACTATTTATAGTGATACTGATTTATATAATAGATTAAATGACAGGAGAAATTGTATTTCGGAATTATGTAGATTGAAAAAAGCTATTCCAACAGAATACGTAGAAAAACTTAAAAGTAATGAAAATAGTGATAATTCGAATAATATAAATTTAGATGAAAACTTATTTATTGTAGACAAAAAAGGTAAGAAAATAGAATTTAAGAGATTAAAACTCTTCCGTATTTTAAAAGAATTAGTAAAAAAACGAAAATACACCAAAGACTCATATTAAATGGGAGAGAAGTTTCAATGCTAATCTAAAATGGACAATCATTTGGAAAAATTTAAATAATCCTTTATTATCTAACAAAGTAAAAGTCTTTCAGTGGCGATGTATTCATAAAGTTTTATATCTAGAAAATATAAAAGTTAAATTTGGCAATTCTGACGGAAAATTTCATTTTTGCAAATACTCTTTAGAGACAAATGAGCACTTATTTTTTGATTGTCAACTTATATAAAAAAAATCTAGTGGATTTCATTTTCACGAAACTATTAACTATTCTGCCAGAAATTACAAGTCTTACCACCAATTGAAAGAAAAATACTAATTTTTGGATTTACTGATGAAATTGATGATAAAAATATTCGAAGTATTATTAATTTCATTTTATTTTCAATGAAATGGCATGTTTGGAAATTAAGAAACGAGCTCAAATTTAATAAGAGGAGATGTAAATCTTTTGAAATTATTAATCGAATAAATTGGATGTTACGAAGTGAAATTATGTCTCCCCCCCCCCCCCCAACGGGGAGGAGACATATTGGTTTTGCCTTCGTCGTCCGTCCGTCCGTCTGTCTGTCTGTCCGTCTGTCCGTCTGTCACACATCGTGTCCGGGCTATATCTCCTGAACCGTTTGCCCGATCACTATCATATTTTAGTATGTTGTTGCTTATGACCCGAAGGTTTCACATCACCTTGACCAAAGGTCATGTGACCAAGGTCAAGGTCACTTAGTGTATTTTTAATGAAATTATGCATACATTCCTGTCCGGGCTATATCTCTTGAACTGTTTGCCGGATCACTTTCATATTCTAGTATGTTTTTGCTTATGACCCGAAGGTTTCACATCACCTTGACCCAAGGTCATGTGATCAAGGTCAAGGTCACTTAGTGCATTTTTAAAGAAATTATGAATACATTCCTGTCCGGGCTATATCTCTTGAACCGTTTGCCGGATCACTTTCATATTTTAGTACATGTATGTTGTTGCTTACGACCCAAAGATTTCACATCACCTTGACCCAAGGTCATGTGACCAAGGTCAAGGTCACTTAGTGCATTTTTAAAGAAATTATGAATACATTCCTGTCCGGGCTATATCTCTTGAACCGTTTGCCGGATCACGTTCATATTTTAGTATGTTGTGTCTTATGACCCAAAGATTTCACATCACCTTGACCAAAGGTCATGTGACCAAGGTCAAGGTCACTTAGTCAATCTTTAATGAAATTATGCATACATTCCTGTCCGGGCTAGATCTCTTGAACCGTTTGCCGGATCACTTTCATATTTTAGTATGTTGTTGCTTATGACCCGAAGGTTTAACATCACCTTGACCCAAGGTCATGTGACCAAGGTCTAGGTCACTTTGGGCATTTTTAATGAAATTATGCATACATTCATGTCCAGGCTAGATCTCTTGAACCGTTTGCCGGATCACTTTCATATTTTAGTATGTCGTTGCTTATGACCCGAAGGTTTTGCATCACCTTGACCCAAGGTCATGTGACCAAGGTCAAGGTCATGTAGTACAATTTTAATGAAATTGTACATGCATTCCTGTTCGGGCTTTATCTCTTGAACCGTTTGCACGATCGCTTTATATTTTAGTATGTTGTTGCTTATGACCCGAAGGTTTCGCATCACGTTGACTCAAGATCATGTGACCAAGGTCAAGGTCAATTAGTATACATGTATTTTAAATGAAATTGTATTTGTTATGTGTATTATTTATGTCCAGGCTTAATCTTTTGAACTGTAATTGGATCATTTGATATTTTAGTATGATGGTGCTGATGACCCAAAGGTTTCACACCACCTTGATCCAAGGTCATATTACTAAGGTCAAGGTCAAATATTACATTTTTTAATGAAATTTTAAATACTATTGAGTCTGGACTATATCTGTGGAATCGTATACTGGATCGCTCTGATACTTTAGAATGCTGTTGCTCAGGATTGGAAGGTTTCTTATCATCTTGACCCAAGGTCATGTGCCCAAGGTCAGGATCATTTAGTTCTTTTTAATGAAATTGTACGTACTAATCTTGTCTGGGCTATATCTGCTGAACCCATCTTACAATTGTTTTCATATTTTAATACGTTGTTTCTCAGGACTAAATGTTTCTTATCACATTGTCCCAAGGTCACATGATTAAGGTCACTTCTTACTTTGGTAATGAAATTGTATATGCTAATCATGTCCAGGCTGAAATTGTTATGCTTATCATGTTTAGGCTTTATATTTTGAATCGTGTATCCAATCGCTAATTCAGTTTTTTGTTGCGCATGATCCATACAATGTATTTTTCAGATCACCTATATCCAAGGTCATGTGACCAAAGTCAATTTCACTAAATATGAAATTGTATATGCTAATCATGTTTGGGCTTTACCTCAAACAATACAATGAATCACTTTCATGTTTTAGTATGATGTTGCCCATGACTCAAAGGTTTCACATCATCTTGGCCCAAGGTCAAAGTAACTTAGAGGGAGGGGGGAGACATCTGGTTTTTTTTTCTGAAAAACATTTGATTTAATTAACTTTATTTTAACATGCATAATTAGGAAGGATGAAATAAAAGAATTGTTAGATAATATCAAAGGCAATTGGTAATTATTTTTCATGCTGATATATAACTAAAGATTTCATAAAATCATATCGGAAACTTGATTCCATTGATTTTCCGTCTCTAACTATGGATTTACTAACATTATAATAGTGCACAATAATATATAAGTACGCATTACGAATATACATATTGTTTTGCACGGATGAAATACATATTTGTATAAATATGAAATAAAATAAGTTTAAAAAAGAAAAGAAGAGAAAATGAAAGAAAAAAATGTGCGATGATGATACGGCTCATGAAATAACTATACAGTAACGCATTAATAATTCTAACTTCACGCACATTAGCGCTAGCCAAATTGAGGGGGGAGAGCCATCTACTGAGCACAAAAAAGAAAAAGAAAGAAAAAAGATATGCAGTGCCATTTTGATAACGTACGTATTCAATTTGATTTTTAAACATAAAAGTGTAAATTTATCACTTTAATGTGTAAATTTTACACAATCATTGCTTTAAATATAACACTTTAATGTGTAAATTTTACACTTTTTTCTGTAAATTTTACACTTTTTCTGTAAATTTTGCACATTTATGTGTAAATTTTAAACCTTTGTAAATTTTACACATTTTATGTGTAAATTTTGCTCCTTTTTTCTGTAAATTTTATACATTTATGTGTACATTTTTTTCTGTAAATTTTACACTTTTACATTAAATTTTACACTTTTTTAGCTAACCTGAGCGAAGCTCAAGTGAGCTAATGTCATAGCGAACCGTCCGTCATCCGTTCGTCCAGCGTTTACAAACTTGTTACATTTTCGACTTCTCCTCTGCAACCGCTGCACAGAATTTCACGAAACCTTACAGGAAGCAAGTACATTTGTATTCAAGGTCCTCTATCAAGTTTGTGTTTTTCGTGCCGATCGGTCAACAAAAAATATGGCCGCCGAGGGTTCTGATTTGGCTGACGTATTTTCGACTTCTCCTCTTCAACCGCTGCACAGAAATTCACGAAACCTTACAGGAAGCAAGTACTCAATGTCCTCTGCCAACTTTGTGTTTTGTTTTTTTTTGTTTTGTTTTTTTTTTTTGTTTTTTTTTTTGTGCCGATCGGTCACCAAGTATGGCCACCGAGGACTCTGATTGGCTGACCAATTTTCGAAATGACTTCTCTGGAACCGCTGCTAGGAAGTTCACGAAACCTTACAGGAAGCAAGTACTCAAGGTCCTCTACCAAGTTTGTGTTTTTCTTGGCGATCGGCCAACAAATATGGCCGCCGAGGGTTCTGATTGGCTGATGTATTTTTCGACTTCTCTGCAATCACTTCACAGAATTTCACTAAAAAAAAAAAAAAAAAAAAAAAAAAAAATTATAGGAAAGGTTCTCCACCAAATTGTCCACTATCATTCTTTTGTCTGTAACTCAGGTGAGTTATATGGCCCTCTTGGGCATCTTGTTTTCATAATGGGAGGGGTGTTCTTTTTTTTCAACTGGTTAATAACCATAGTCATTGGCGAATCTAGAATGATTCCACTGAGGTGGTCAATCCTATCCCGCAAGGGGGGATTCAATATATATAAAACAACAGAATAATATAAAGCATTTACAATTAAGTGGCAAATTCCAGAGGGAGGGACCTGTTGACACATTCATTGAATTCATCACCCATGACGAAAGCATGTATGATCCATGATTGAATGATGACCTCAATCAACGCAATCAGCTGTGCATGTTGTGATTTCCTAGGATCCCTGACCAGTCACGTGACTTTTGTATTGTCTCCGAGAGAAGTGATTAGGATTCAAGTGTGTACATAAATGAATTCCTTTTGAAACGTGACCAGATCGGACCGGGAGAACAAAGACATCAGCAAAGATGAAAAAGACGAAGCAAAAGATCTGCTTGATAGCGATAAAAGGTAGGTTTATTTATTTTCTATTCTTTTCAAAGCTTCACATCTCATTTTACGAGTTTTTGGTGCGGGATCGACCTGCAACTGCTCATGACTTGAATTTGGCGGGTAAGTTCACGATCTTTTCGGTGTCCAGACCGTATCACGTGTGTAAGTGGATATGCACATTGGACAAGACAAGATTTAAAGTCGGCATGGTGAAGTACTTAGGAGAAAGGGGGGGGGGGGGGGGGGGGGGGGGGGGCAGCGGGGGCACATGCCCCCTTTTGAAAAGTGTGGGGCACAACCATGTTTGTGCCCCCCCCCCACTTTTCAATCACAAAATTTTATGATGCATTAACATTGTTTAAAATAGCAACATTTTGTACCATAAATCTACATTTTTTGGTCCATTTTCAAAATTTGTTTTAGGCTCGCTGTCGCTCGCCAGTTTTTGGCCGGATTGAAAAGCAATTCCGGTCTATGGATTGACGATGTCCGTCTGTCCGTCCGTCTGTCTGTCCGTCCGTCCGTCTGTCTGTCTGTCTGCCGTCAACATTTTGGTTAAAGTTTCTGGTTGAGGCAAAATCTAAGGAACTGTATGTAGTAGAAACTTTATATTATACATGAAGGTTGCCCATGACAAGACCTTTCAATTTATGCCGTAACATTTGACCTAGTGACCTTGACCTTGGACTTTGACCTAGTTAAAGATTTTGGTTAAAGTTCCTCAGGTTTAAGCAAAATCTATGGAACTGTATGCAATAGAAACTTTATATTATACATGTAGGTTGCCCATGACCAGAACTTTCAATTTATGCCGTAACATTGGACCTAGTGACCTTGACCTTGGACTTTGACCTAGTTAAAGATTTTGGTTAAAGTTTCTGGTTTAAGCAAAATCTAAGAAACTGTATGCAGTAGAAACTTTATATTATACATTAAGGTTGCCCATGATGAGACCTTTCAATTTATGCCGTAACATTTGACCTCTTGACCTTGGACTTTGACCTAGTTAAAGACTTCGGTTAAAGTTCCTGGTTTAAGCAAAATCTAAGGAACTGCATGCAGTAGAAACTTTATGTTATACATGTACGTTGCCTCTGACAATACCTTTCTATGTATGCTGCAATATTTGACCCAGTGACCTTGACCCAGTTAGTGACAAAAACTTACTTTGCAATCCGGCCGTACCGTCTTTAGCGGTGTTTTATTTATAGACTTTCTGAATAATTTAGCTATTCTGATCCATCCTTTATACATGCAACTTTATCAATGTACATGAAGACATCAGTCTTCGTGAAAACTCACTAGCCCGACCGCCCTGGCTACCAAATATTTCCTCGGGCTACCAAAATTTGATGCTGAACTAGCCCGACTGGCTAGTGACTTTACCGATGGCTGGCGATTTCTCGTCTTATACTTGGGGTAAAATCGCCGCCTTCTTTCCGTAAAAAGTACACATTGCGTCTCAACTTTTATCGCTGGTTAAGTATGAAATGTTTCTTTTATTGAACATGTTTCAAATGAAATATTATAACGTTTTCCTGTAAAATCTGTTTATCAATATATTGTCCTAAGATACAAGATAAATATTTCCGTAACAACAGTGCATTGCTTTCAGTGCGGCGTGACGGCTTATTTTGCGGTACTGACTAATTTGCGAGTATAACATGTTCATTAGAGCTGCAACGAGTCGGGAACTTCTCGATTCGGTTCGATTTCGATTTTTATGTCTCGATTCGGTTTTTTTTCGGTTCAAGTTTTTTACAATATAATTTTCCATGTATATTTTATTTTTTTCCTTTTATTTGAAAATTTGATTGAAAATCTCATCTCAATTCTAAACAAAAAAGCCTAAATCCCAGTCCATGTGTAAGCACTGTATGATATACATGTTTAAGTATCATGTGCCATGATGTGGAAATATTATTCAAAGACACCCCCCCCCCCCTTCCAAAGAACGGCCTTCTAGGGATATAAATTTGATACTGTGTACAAAAGATACATGATAACTAACCAGTTTGCACAAAGAAGTACATAGGTAAAATAATTTAAAGGAGGCAATTTTCAATTTGGGGTAGCACTCGTTGAAATGCGGTTAAAGTTGCAGGTTCGAATTTCCTCTGACCCTGTATTTTCTTACGAATTGCTAGGTAAAATGCACTTGAAAGGTTCACCTTTTATTCTAAATCACCACCTCAAATCATTCTTATTGGGAATCCTGCGATTAGTGAATACTTTAAAGTTGAAATTAGAACGTTTTTCTGCATTATTTAGACTATTCGACTCGAATCGCTTCTGACCACTCGAGTCGGCCCAGCTAAGAATCGCGATTCTCGGTGCACCGCGGTGAATAGTTGCAGCTCTAATGTTCATTTAAATATCTAACAATTTCAAAAATCTCGACTGAACACTGAAATGAAAATTCTTACGAAAATTTTATAACTAATTTGGCCAAGCGCCGCAAGCAACGACCGGCCTTTTAGCGAGTATGATTCAAATAAGTACTTTTTTTTCTCCGTTTAACTTCGTTCGATTTTTATGTATACTCTTAATATTTGTGTGAATTTTTGCCAACTCAACAGACCGTGCTGAGGAAAAATTGGTTCTTTATAGCATTTTGATTTTTCTTCAATGGCTGAGTGAAAATTTTGGGTGGCTAGTAGATTTTGGCACTCAACTAGCCCGGCTGGCTAGTGGTCAAAAAAAGTTTTCATGAAGACTGAGACATTTAACTCAAACTATATAGAATATTATTTCATGTACTGATTAATGATAGAGGTTATAGAAAGTATTTTCTGATAAGTCAATATTTTGCTAAATACATTTCCTGGCTAACTACCGCTCGCCAGACATTTAATTCATGTACATGTAATTCAAATTTAGAACTGCACCAGAAATGCTAAAATTTGTGCATACAGAACATGAAACCCCCACATTTTTGTTTGAATCTCTTCTTCCCCCCCCCCCTCCCCCCTTTTTTATTTTTTATTCTTACGAAAATTTTATAACTATTGGCCAAGCGCTGCAAGCAACGACCGGGCCCTTTTAGCGAGTATGATTCAAATAAGTACTTTTTTTCTCCGTTTAACTTCGTTCGATTTTTATGTATACTCTATATTTGTGTGAATTTTTGCCAACTCAACAGACCGTGCTGAGGAAAAATTGGTTCTTTATAGCATTTTGATTTTTCTTCAATGGCTAGTGAAAATTTTGGGTGGCTAGTAGATTTTGGCACTCAACTAGCCCGGCTGGCTAGTGGTCAAAAAAAGTTTTCATGAAGACTGAGACATTTAACTCAAACTATATAGAATATTATTTCATGTACTGATTAATGATAGAGGGTATAGAAAGTATTTTCTGATAAGTCAATATTTTGCTAAATACATTTCCTGGCTAACTACCGCTCGCCAGACATTTAATTCATGTACATGTAATTCAAATTTAGAACTGCACCAGAAATGTTAAAGTTTGTGCATACAGAACATGAAACCCCCACATTTTTGTTTGAATCTCTTCCTCCCCCCCTCCCCCCTTTTTTATTTTTTATTTATTTATTCATTTTCTTTTGCTTGGATGTTGTGCCCCTCCAGTTTTTCAGACAGAGTTACGCCATTGCATTCATAGAATTACTGGATTGCAAAGCATATTCTGATCTATAGATTGACTGTGTCCGTCCATCTGTCCATCCATCTGCCATCTGTCCGTCCGTTCATCTGTCTGCAGTCAACATTATGTCCATCCATCTGTCTGTCTGTTCATCCGTCTGCAGTCAACATTTTGGTTAAAGTTTCAGGTTAAAGCAAAATATAAGGAACGTTATGCAGTAGAAACTTTATATTATATATCATATAGGTTGCACAGGACAAGACTTTTCAATTGATGTCGTAACATATTTGACCTAGAGACCTTGACCTTGGACTTCGACCTAGTTAAAGATTTTTGTTAAGTTTCTGGTTCAGTGGTTGAAGCAAAATCTCAAGAACTATACGCAGTAGAAACATAATATTTTATAGGTAGATTGTCCTTGACAAGACCTTTCAATATATGCCTCTATTTTTGACCAAGTGACCTTGGACTTTGATCCAGTTTCTGACAAAAACTTACTTTGCAATCTTTAGTGGTGTTTTAATACCTCTTGACCTTGACCCTAAATAGCATTTTAGGTTAAGAAGTTTTGAAAGCAGATTTCTTTCATACAGTAAATAAGAGGTTGATCATATTTCATACTCACTTTCACCACAAAGGACACTGCATTCTAGCATATACTCTTCAAAAAAAGAAACGCATAGTACACTATTATAATGTATTATTATTTATATAATAGTGTTAGGTTTAGTGTTCACTATGCCGAAATAGTAGTCAGGGTTCTGGCACATAGTGCACGACCCGAAGGGGAGTGCACTATGTGCCAGAACCCTGACTACTATTTCGGCATAGTGAACACTAAACCTAACACTATTGTTATTATTATGCTGACTGTTTTTGATAGTGTATTCCCTTCATAGAAAACGTTTTCAAGATATATGTTATGAACATTGATTGCAGGAGTTACCTCTCTTTCAAAAACTCTGTGTTACAGACAAACATATTCTTGATTTACCCCTCTTTGACTGTAAAAGATCTATAGTGTGGTCTTTTAGTATAGGCATAATTTAACAAGAAAAAATATAGCAACATAAATTTGGCATTAATTTTAAAGGAAAAAATAACTATCTAGGAACATTTGTTTTTGATAGTGTATTCCCTTCATAGAAAACGTTTTCAAGATATATGTTATGAATATTGATTGTACGAGTTACCTCTCTTTCAAAAAACCTTGTGCATATTCTGGATGTACCCCTCTTTGACTGTAAAAGATCTATAGTGTGGTCGATTAGTACAGACATTATTTAACAAGAAAAATATAGCAACATAAATTTGGCATTAATTTTAAAGGAAAAAATAAATATTTAGGAACATTTGCTTGGGTATGCAAACAAATTTAACTAAATATCTTGTATGAAAACGACATGTCTGTATATATAAACAGGTCAGCATCATTTATGTTAAGAACACTACTGTGGAAAGACAGGGGTGCACTATTAGGGTGATAGTGCACACCATGAAAGGTGATAGTGTACACCTGAACCGTTCTCTGTCACAAGATGGTAGAGTAGAACCTATCATAGAAGGAACTCACTGGAAGCATAATAATATTCAATATGCACAAGCTATTGATTATGTGACCTTATTTGTTTGTTTTAATGATGGTATAGGATAGGACAAACAGTTAAGGGCTAAAGTAAGATTTTTTGATTATCAAAAAACTCTTTTAGTTAAAAACATGAATTTTTGAATTTTCGACTTTTTCATGTTTTATGCATTTACCATGTTAATGAGCAATTTGTTTTTTACCCAAGCTTAAGTCAAAGTTCATTGATGCCCATGAAAAAATTTTGGACTTTAACTTCTTTGGGTGACTTCCGCTTTAATGTAATGCATGCTTACAATACCCGATGTCATGTGTTTGGACAATGTGACGTGATCGTATGATTCCTACTTGTGAGTTAGTGAAACTGTTTAAAGTTCAAGGATCAAAAAGTCAAATTTAGAGGCTTTTCCACCTTATGAAACAAATTTCTCTCGACGAAACTGATTCGCAAATTTATGAAATGCGGCGAATTTTGGATGACGTTGTAGAATATAACATCATAATGCGTCGTGATATCGCCATTTTGAGGTTGTTTTGAGATTGTTGCTGTTTAGTATGCTGCATCCGTTTGTCCTTTGAATCAAAAGATTTTCAAGTTATACGGAAAACGAGCGTATACGGATCTCCGAAAAATACACAATTTTGCCTCTAAAAGAACATCGGGGCATACTGTTTTTAGCCATTTTAACTAACATTTAAAGACACGAAAGAGTTTCCCGTTGAAAACATAGGGTCTCAGAATACCATTATGTGCATTTGGTTTCATCACAGTTGTCTAATAACATGATAAATGTGGTTATCTTATATGTGTACTCAGGATGAAGCGAACAAATACTATGCGTTACTTTTTTTGATGAGTATATTACTTCATTTTGACCTTTACTGCAGGGCTATATTGCATTTTAGGTGAAGAAGCTTTGAAAGCTGATTTCTTTTATACTTTCAATGGTGAGCCTTTCACATTCTTTACAAGAAGTACTACATTTTGTTACTATGACATTTGAACTCTTGACCTTGACCCTACATAGCAATTTAGGTTTAGAACTTTTGAAAGCAGATTTCTTTCATACGGTAAATAAGATGCCTTTCATATAGGTATGTCATACTCACTTTCACCTCAGTTACAATACTAACTCTGTCTGTCTGTCTGTCCGTTAAACATTTCTTGGGGTTTCAAGCTCTCTGAAACTATTAATGATGGAAAGTAAATTCTTTTTGCATATTGATGGGTCTATGGTTTAGTTGTGCACCTGATAGTTTGTTTCAGCCCCTGACCCCCAGGGTCTTAGAAAATGGGCATGGTCATTTCTTCCTATGTAACTCTATGTAATCTTGTGGTCACCATTTCTAAGAAAAGGTTAATGATAGAAAGTTGATTCTTCTTACATC
The DNA here is from genome assembly GCA_033119305.1 of Pinctada imbricata. Classification (NCBI taxonomy): domain Eukaryota; kingdom Metazoa; phylum Mollusca; class Bivalvia; order Pterioida; family Pteriidae; genus Pinctada; species Pinctada imbricata. The sequence goes on from VSWD01000009.1 coordinate 26,753,228, forward strand.
ATGATTGGTCTTTGGTCTAGTTGTGCACTTGGTACTTTGTTTGAGCCCCTGACCCCCAGGGTCTTAGGAAATGGGTGTGGTCATTTTCTCCTATATAACTCTTATGTAACCTTGTGGTCATCATTTCTCAGAAAGTAAAAATGATAAAAAGATTCATTCTTTTTGCACCTGATGTTTTGTTTGAGCCCCTGACCCCCGGGGTCTTTAAGGAAATGGATGTGGTATGATTTTCTCCTTTATACTATAAGTGCGATAAAAAGAACATTCTTTTTGCCTCATGATGGGTCTTTTTTGGGTATCATCCGGGTGTATCGATACTTGGATCATGAAACAAAATATCACAATGCATTGATGAATCGGAGTCAGTATCGTCCCAGCCCTACCAACAAGGGAAACATTTGCTGATCCAGACAGCTGCGATTTGGTCAAATATTTGAGTATGGGACAAGCACTCCAATTAGTCATTGTAAGATATTCATGCAGGTTACCAAATAAGGAGAGCTGAATTTTGATTACTGTAAATTGCTTTATTTTCGTCAGTACCAATTTTCGTCAATTCATTCAAAATGACAATTTCGTCAGTACGTAAATTCGTCATCCAAGGGTCCCTAAAATGTACATTTGTCTGTTCAAATACCAACTTAACATTCAGATAGGCTGTATGCGTTTGTTTTCATTGTTTGTATAACAATTATTGGTAAACAAACAAGTAGAGACATGTATACCACTTACATGTAGTTTGCTGTGAAAACATATCATTTGGTAATTTGGTACATGCGACTTTGTGTGGGTATTCAGCTTTCATTAATTTATCATTTGTCTGTCGTAATAACTCTTTAAGATTCAATTTTTCCTTTTTACACTATATTTTGTCAGGAGTATTTATATTTGTCGGTACGTAATTTCGTCAAAGGAGGCACTGACGAAAATTTGTACCTGACGAATAAAAACCAATTTACAGTAGATTGTTACAGATTAGCTTTATCCATAATGACCTAAAAGTCTCCATGAGAGCAATATTTGGCGTCAACTTTTTGGTAAGCTTGCGAAGTAAAAATGGCTTAATGACTGACAATGTCTGTCCGTCCATCAGTCTATCTGTTGATGTTTTGGGTTTCATCCTCAGTAGTAGAATGATAATTGATGCAAGCTTTATACTTGACATGTAGAAAGACTATGATAAGTACTATACTCAGTTCTTATGATTTTTGGGACCTTTATTTTGCATTTCCCACTTCCCAAATTTTGTTACCCTTTAGGCTAATGATTTGTTAGCTCACTGGGAAAAAATGTCATACCCTTGGCAATGGCATCATAGTTGTCTGTAGACAAAACTTTAACCTGGGCTGTATCTCTTGAACTATAAGTGGTAGGGCTTTGATATTTCACACGTAGATACTTTGTGATAATACCTTTAATTTGAGACCATGACCTTTGACCTAGTGACCTTGACCTTGGATTTTTACCTACTTTTCAAAAACCTTAACCTTGGCTGTATCTCTTGAATTATGAGGGGCATATCACATGTACAAAATGTAGATACCTTGTGATAAGACCTTTCATTTTAGACCATGACCTTTGACCTCTTGACCTCAGACTTTGACCTACTTTTCAAAAACTGTAACATGGGCTGTAAAAAAATTTGAACGATATTAAAGGAAAGGGCTTGATATTTCACATGTAAATTCTTTGTAATGAGACCTTTCATTTGAGACCATGTCCTTTGACCTGGTGACCTTGACCCTGGACTGGAGCCTTCTTATCAAAATTTTCAACCTTAGCTATACCTCTTCTACTATAAGCCTAAAGTACTAATAGGTTCTTAAGAAAACGGAAATTTCCCTTTCATTTGTAAACGGCAAAAAATTCTTACTAGAAAATTAGAAATGGTAATGCAGAAGGAAAAGCACTATTTAAAAAAATAGCTTTTTTAACCATATAAGACATCATTTTTGGTGTACTCATAGGAAAATGCTCAGAAATTATCTAAGTCGTTTTTCTAAACAAGGGTCGAGTATATTAAATAAAACGGCAATACCTATTCATACAGGTAGATATTCACTGATCATTCAGGCATAAATCTATGTGTACAACTATGATTATGGCTATTGCATTAATCAAACTTGACCAGTGTAGGTTTTAATGACTAAGTGCATGGAAAAGATGATTCACTGTGCTATTTTCATATGTGTATAGGGTAAACGCAAAAATGATACCAAAATAAAATTTTATTTTCAAACTGTGCTCTGAAAGTTGAACATTTCTCTCGATATTCATATGTGTCTATCTCAAAGTATTTTCACGTAAAATCAAAATTTCTGTTTTCTAAACTGGCTGTTAGGACTTTAATAAGGGGTAAGGTTTTGATATTTCACATGTAGATTAAGATACCGTGTGAGGAGACCTTTCTTTTGAGACCATGACCTTTGTGACCAAATGAGTCGAATGATCTTGACCTTGAACTCTTACCTACTTTTGAAAATTTAGTTTGCATGGTCTTCATCTCTTCAACTGTAAGGGAAAGGAATTTTATATTTTATGCATATATTTATCATAATCAAGACCTTTTATTTGAGACAATGACCAATATTGTAGTGACATTGACGGTCGACCTCAACCTTTAACCTACTTTTTAGCTTGCTGGGATGAAAAAGTCCGGAGAGCTAATGCCATACCCTTGGCGTCGTTGTCGTCATCATCGTCCGTAGACAAAACTTTAACCTGGGCTATATCTCTTGAACTATAAGGGGTAGGGCTTTGATATTTCACATGTAGATACCTTGTGACGAGAACTTTCATTTGAGACCATGACCTTTGACCTCTTGACCTATGACTTTGACCTACTTTTCAAAAACTTTTACCTGGTTTCTGACAAAAACCTGTATAGGCGAGCTATGTAATCTTTGATTACCCTATGTTTGGATACTTATACTCTGACTGTATTGTAAGCTCTTCAAGGGATAGGACTAATATTGGATACTTTTTGGATTTTAGAAGTCATTAATGTCATTAATGACAAAAACCTGCTACCACTAGCTATGTATGATTTTTGATTACCCTACCTTTATAAGATTTCTCAAATTTATTTTATTTTCAATTTACTTATTAGTTTATGTTCATTTCGTTAAAAGACCTGGATATACCTCATTCTAGGTAGTTGATCAGTGGACTGGTGGATCTAAAGGGGCTACAGGGGTGGAGTACAGAGATGGGTCAGCATGGTGTTTGTGTGGGGGGCTGAATTCAGCCCCCCATGCAAATATCATGGGGAACAGAGGATGAGGCTCAGGAGGACCGAAGTCAGCGGTGGATCTAAAGGGGCTACAGGGGTGGAGTACAGAGACACGTCATGTGTCAAACCATTTAAGGCTCAGGAGGACCGAAGTCAACAGACCAGACTGAAAACAGTGTTAGCTGCACTTTGAAAGGTATAATAAATAGTCTTAAGAACAATATTCTATTGAATTCTGTAAATGTATTGCATTATAATGCTATAGGCCAAAAAAAAAAAAACCTTTGTTTCCCATCACCCGACCGACCCTATTCAAACCCGCCGACCCTAACGTTTTTTTTTTCCCCGATTTTTAGTTGCATTTAGGTATTTCTTCGCCAATATTTACGATCGTCGCGCTTTACGAAATGTGTGCCAGAAATTTTAAATCTACCTATTTTGACGAAATCTTTTGCTTTTTAGCTCGCCGGGACGAATGTCCGGAGAGCTATTGTCATACCCCCGATGTCGGTGTTGGCGTTGGCGTCTGCGTCTGCGTGCGCGTGCACAAAAACTTTAACCTTGCTTATAACTTTAAAACCAATACAGATTGGGCTTTCATATTTCACATGAGTATTCCTTGTGACAAGACGTTTCCATGGATACCAAAATTTTTGACCTTGTGACCTTGACCTTGGAGATGATTGACCTACTTTTGAAAAACTTTAACTTGGGCCATATTTTTTGAATGGTAAGTGATAGGGCTTTGATATTTCGCATGTGTATTCCTTGTGACAAGACGTTTCCATGGATACCAAAATTTTTGACCTTGTGACCTTGACCTTGGAGATGATTGACCTACTTTTGAAAAACTTTAACTTGGGCCATATTTTTTGAATGGTAAGTGATAGGGCTTTGATATTTCACATGTGTATTCCTTGTGACAAGATGTTTCCATGGATACCAAAATTTTTGACCTTGTGACCTTGACCTTGGAGATGATTGACCTACTTTTGAAAAACTTTAACTTGGGCCATATTTTTTGAATGGTAAGTGATAGGGCTTTGATATTTCACATGTGTATTCCTTGTGACAAGACGTTTCCATGGATACCAAAATTTTTGACCTTGTGACCTTGACCTTGGAGATGATTGACCTACTTTTGAAAAACTTTAACCTTGGCCATATTTTTTGATTGGTAAGTGATAGGGCTTTGATATTTCACATGTGTATTCCTTGTGACAAGACGTTTCCATGGCTACCAAAATTTTTGACCTTGTGACCTTGACCTTGGAGATGATTGACCTACTTTTCAAAAACTTTAACTTGGGCCATATTTTTTGAATGGTAAGTGATAGGGCTTTGATATTTCACATGTGCATTCCTTGTGATAAGACCTTTCATGCCGTACCATAAATTTTGACCTAGTGACCTTGACCTTGAAATTTTACCTACTTTTTGTTGTTGTTGCAATTTACATATGGTTGCCACCGGCGAGCTATGTTGTCATTCTGACAAGTCTGGTTAACATTATCTATCACCTACCGTTTTATATTATTCTATAATGATACGCTCTTAGAAATTGTAAAAATAATCTATAATTCTCTCTCGAAACGTTACTTATTGTACAGCCCTTTCGGACAGGTTTTGTTTTGTTTTTTCCAAAAAAGGCGTACTGATTAATAAAAACGCATTACTAGGGTTTTGATGATTTGGTAGTAATCATTAATTTACCAAGTATAACCTAAGTAAATATTTGAGGTCATGCACGTGCCGGTCGTTTCATTTCACGCAAACGTCTTTTGTAAAACATGTAACGATGTTTCCTACGGTTTATAAAATTACGTATAAACTGAAAAATCGAAGATTCAAATAAAAGATCATCAATAAGCTTGGTGAGAACAAATTCGCAAATAGTGCAGCAATTTTATATTTGTGCGCGGCTGCGCGCTTGTCGATGATTTAAAAGACCCATCTTGTTCACATTTATATTGTAAAACAACGTTTTTGTATTCGAATAACGCTAAGACGAAAAAAAAAAAAGGCATACAGGATAAGTTTTAGCAAATCAGTCCTTAGACAGCGGATGGTTTGATATTTTATTCATAGAATATTTTTTGTACGGCATCAACGAGATAAACTTACAATATCTATGTTCAAGCAGATCTAACCGTATTATGCTTCTATGCCTTGACGACGGATTAAACGTCTCACTCTGACAAACCAAAGCCCTGATAATTAAGTATTTCAAGCCGACTTCCTCAATAATTTAAACCCCCCCCCCCCTTGCAACGTATTAGTGAGCGTCATTCCTGTCCTTCCGTCACACTTTTCCACATGATAACTTGTCTTAAACTCGAGATCCAAACTGATTACTTGCTTCTGACGTTATGTTTGCGGCCAGTAAATGCTGTTTTTTCTGCATGTAAAGCGGATGTTTGCACCGTGAAATCAGCACTTACCGGTTGCAGACATAACGTCAGAAGCAAGTTACTCCCATTCTGATGCTATTTCTATTTTCGAAAATTCAAGACAAAATGGTGACGTTTACTTTTAACGGCGAGTATGTTCTCGTTTTATGGCCGTACACAATGCAATTTGGCATTATTGTGACGTTGCATTTCAATATAGGGATCAATATGGAAGTAGGCCTATTGATTTTTGGGTAAGGTCAAAGGTCTACGTCCTTGGTGTAGGAAATATTCATTTGAAATATTGGTATCCAAGTGATAACTCAAGAACCTTTCCATCTAGCCAAACCAAATTTGTGGGGATCTGCTAGTCAGAAATACCCGGCCAAAGCAAGCCTTTGATGACTTTTTGGGTGGTATGTGGCGTGGCTGGGTTGGCAGGCCAGCTTCCATTCTCCAAAATAATCGTCAAAGGCTGGATTTGGTATTAAGATATCTTGGACTAGAAATACGTTTTTTTTATCAGGAGGAGAAGCCTTTTGATTTGGTGTAATTAAGTCAAAGGTCATGGTCATTGTTAGGAAAAAAACAATGAGCTCTAGATAGATAATAAAAATCCAGATTCAAGGTCACCATGCTTGGGAGGCCAGTTTTAAGAAGAGTAATATCATTTAAAAACATTTACTATTTCCCAAAGATTGCAGGCACAAAATGGCCTCCTTTCCCCCTTTTCTAAATCGTTAAACATTTCTGAATCTTAGTGTCAAACAGACTATACATATTTGAGGGTCATGATTCCATTTTAATCCCTTAAGATCTCTTTTGAAATATAATTATAAACATGGCTAGAAGAATAAATAATAATAAAAAATCAAAGCACTAAAGGTACTGAGTGCGAATAGCCAGAATGATATCACTTATAATGTATGACAAAATATTGTGTTTTCAAAGTTATATTTGTTCCTGAACACCTTCGTAGGCCAGTTTATGGATGTATAAAGACAGAACGAAAATGCAAATGCATAATGTTGTCGTAATGAATTGAAAGATGATGTCTGACAGTGAACATGAAAATTAAATAACATCACATTAAATCTACCCCTCCCCCCTAAAAAGATTGATGATTCCATATACAAGGAAAGATGACGAATCTTATTTTCTAATTTGATGCCCACTCTCTCTTCAACCCTTTCATGTTCAATGTTAGGTGTGTGCTACGAATTTGAAGGAAAATTCACTTCTTTTTAAGTATATAAAAACATGATACATCCTAAACAGGAATGTTTTGATCTTTTATTTTTCATAATTGTTAATATCATATATCATGATGGAAGTTCCTAATTTTTCCTTGTATACAGATTTTATTTTGTGAAGCAGGGCAAAATAAGCCTACTTGAAGTTAGTTTTACGTTTCAATGATTCAACTTAATATCTTTATAATCGATAGCACCGTTTCATTTATATATTGTCCACTAAAACAGATATTCACCTGGTAATGGAAAGGGGTTTCCAACACACAGCCTGTGTTCATCTCAGTACATACAGATGCAATTTTTCATTAGGTCATGCATGTACATAACACGACAGCTCGATTCATATAGATATAATTCATTGATTCAGACAGTGATCAGACTTTATACCGATCATGACTCTGACGCAGTCCCAAGGTACATGTAAACAGAGTAACATCGTTTATACATACTCAGTAGACGGGGCTCCCATGAGTGAAGAAATCAGGCAATTGCTATGTGCTATTCGCACAAAAATTCCAAAAAAAAAAAAAAAATCCGACCGACCTACCCTATTTTTTTTCAGCATGTTATGGGAAACACACACATTTTTTGGCCTAATCTGTAGGTCATGCAAATGGATTTTCAGGGTTTAGGATCAAAGGTCAGGGTCATTATGGACCCTACTTTTAAAACTTGCTGACAGCATTAACCTCAAAGCAATCGTATCACTATTTGTTGTATGGTTTGATAATTGTAATAAGTACAATTAGGGCTGCAATGGTACACTATGCTCACAATATGATATGTATCACGATATTTACGTTTGGTACGATTCGTATCATAATTCTTTGATTTCTCACCTAAAAGATGAAATCAGACTTAATATTAGGCTTTGGGCCATCTTAAATTGTATTTGCTTTTGGTATAAAAGAAAACCAATAAGAGAGCAGTACTATGAAGTGTCAATCCCCTTGATTTAATAACTTGAATGTCTTTATATAAGTTCATTAATACATACAATGTAATCTATGTCTTCTTCTTGTGTTTTAAATGAATCGAAAAAGCTCGATACATAGACGTTGCCATACCATGGATTGAACCGCGGTTAACCAGTTCACTCCACGGTAAATCTGCTCCATCTCGACCGGTAACTCTGCCATTGCGAGCACGTCTTGTATTTCGTTTTGAATTATAGTGAAAACGTTTTGCACTGAGATCATTTCGCGTCAAAGAAACTTCAACAGCGACAATCGGTTATCAAAACCAGTATGGATAGTCAGCGACTTTAACGTTTCATTGACAATAGCGGCTACATCGGCCACTGTCGTTGTAACAAAACTAAAGTTGACCTTGAATGATTTCAGTCATTTTCAGCTTACATATGATCACTATAAATCTGGAGGCTGATTTGTTTATTATCTTTCAGGATCAGAAATTCACACAGCAGCTATTTATTCCATGCTGAAAGAAGACTTTATGGTGTCTCCTTTTGATCTTAAAGGTAAGTATGTTTTTATATTTCTTGGAAACGTGAACAAGTGTTAGTTTTATATAGGGCTGGGATGATACTGCACCCAGCTGATCCGATATGTATCACGATTCCTGATATCCGAAACGATGCGTATCGGGATACTAAGTTGATTAATAAAATCTTCTAAAAAGGTCTTTATATTCATCACATAAGTAACTTTTTATTGAACATGTCATATTATTCAATACTAGCTTTCTGTCTACAATAAAGTTGAAAAAAATAAATAAAGGGTTTGCTATTTGACTAGAGGAAATGAAAAACAAAATAATTTAGAATAACAATTAGAAGTTACAATGTATGGAAAAATCATTTTAAAAATCTATGGTTCTTATCATTTTGTTATGTTATATTTATATGTAAATTGAGAAAAAGTTGGATTTAAACCAATGAGTGTTTGAAAATCCAGAAAATTGAAACACATAATTTTTTTGTAAATTTTAACTTGGGTATTGTCGGGTTGTATTGATACTTGGATCGTTGAAAAAATTTCGCGATGAATCGGAGTATCCTCCCAGCCTTAGTTTTAGGATATATTTAAGGGAACGCCTATGTAACTCTGTCTGTCTGTTTTTATTATGCCCTTGGAATCAAAGATGCGGGGGCATAAAGTTTTTGGCCTGTCCGTCTGTTTGTCTGAAAAACTTTTCTTGTGATAAGACCTTCCCATTCAGATACCCAAATTTTTTACTTTGTGACCTTGAGCTTACTTCTTTTCAAAATCTTTAACACGAGGCATAACTTTTGATTGGTAAGTGATAAGGCTTTGATATTTCACTTGTGTATTCCTTGTGACAAGACCTTTATACCAACATTTTTAACCTCGTAACCTCGTGACCTTGACCTTTCACCTTCTGAAAATGGTGTAAATACTGACAAAGATGCCGACGGGGGCATTCATGATTCATGAACACAGATTTTATTAGCCGAGTTGCAAAACTCGGCTCTTAATTTGATGTGAGACGGGCGGGCGGTTGGGCGGGCGTCTGGGCGGGCGGGCGGGCGGGAGGGCGTCAACAATTGGTTTCCGGACTATAAGTCAACTACGAAAGAGGCTATAACAATGAAACTTCATACACTTACTCACCATTAGTCAAGGATGAGTCCTATTGATTTTGGGGTCAAAAGGTCAAAGGTCAAGGTCACAGGACTCAGATGATTGAAAATGGTTTCCGGACCATATTTTAGCCTGTATTGCACCTATAATCATGAAACTTGCCAGAAATGTTTCCCTTGAATCAAGGATGAGGCCTATTGATTTTGGGGTCAAAAGGTCAAAGATCAAGGTCACAGGACTCAGATGATTGAAAATGGTTTCCGGACCATATTTCAGCCTGTATTGCACCTATAATCATGAAACTTGCCAGAAATGTTTCCCTTGAATCAAGGATGAGGTCTATTGATTTTGGGGTCAAAAGGTCAAAGGTCAAGGTAACAGGACTCTGTTGATTGAAATTGGTTTTCGGACCATATTTTAGCCTGTATTGCACCTAAAGTCATGAAACTTGCCAGAAATGTTTCCTGTGAATAGAAAATGACCACTTTTGATTTTGGGGTCAAAAGGTCAAAGGTCAAGGTCACAGGACTCTGATGATTGAAAATTGTTTCCTGGCCATATTTTAGCCTGTATTGCACCTAAAGTCATGAAACTTGCCAATAATGATTCCCATGAATCAAGAATGACCCCTATTGATTTTGGGGTCAAAAGGTCAAAGGTCAAGGTCACAGGACTCCGATGATTGAAAGTGGTTTCCGGACCATATTTCAGCCTGTATTGCAATTATAATCATGAAGCTTGCCAGAAATGTTTCCCATGGATCAAGGATGACCACTATCAATTTTGGGGTTCAAAGGTCAAGGTCACAGGACTAAGATGATTAAAAATGGTTTCCCGACTGAATTTGAGCCTGTATTGCACCTATAATCATGTAACTTGCCAGAAATGTTTCCTATTAATTTTGGGGTCAAGAGATCAAAGGTCAAATTCATAGGACTCGTTAATTGAAAATGGTTTCTGAATTATATATGAATGTGGATCAACCTGAAACATGCTAATAATGTTTCCCATCTGTCGAGACCATATTCAAATCATGTATATTTTACTTATATTCAAGTTTTGCAACTCGGCACTTTGCATCTTTGATGCATTTTAAGCTTATTTGTATTTAATTTATTGGTATGGAGAGTTATTATATAATTCACCTTTCAGAAACAAATGGTATTGGGACAGATGACGTATTACTAGTGTAGAGTCGGGGAAGACAGATTCCAGTTTGGCTATAATGCATGACAACTCCACAGATGACATGAGGTTATATATTTCAATCATTTATATGAATTCTTATTTCAAATTGGAACTCTTAAGGGCTGAAAGTGTAGAATGGTCAATGGTCGCTTTAATCTATGATTCACTCTTGGTAAAAATTCACTCAATTTGTCTGTCTGTCTGTCTGTGTGAGTGTCTGTCTGCATGACTTGTGTTATTTAAGCTATAGTTGAAGTTTTCAACATTTATTTATCAACTTGTCTTCTTTCAATTTAAATGAGGACATTTTTAGCTCACCTCGACAAAGTGGAGGGGGGCTAATGCTATTGCGTCGGCATCCGCACTATAGGTTAAGCAAAAAGGGACAGGTCCATTCCTGCCAAACTTTTAAGTCCTACATTAACCAAACTTGCATCTGAGGATGCTTAAAACAATGTATGGTACGGAGGCTGCATCTGATCCTTATTTCATGTTTGAGTGATCAGGTTAGGTAAATGGGACTTTACTATAAGTCCTAGGTCATCCAAAGTTGTGTGGTTGATGCATCTAAGGATGCTTACAACAATGCATGGTACGGGTGCTGCATCTGACTAACATTTCATGCTTGAGTGACCAGGTTTAGTAAAATGGGACAGGTCCATTCAAGCCTTCTATAAGTCCTGCATTAATCAAACTTGTTTGGATGATGCATCTAAGGATGCTTAATGCAATGCATGGTACAGCAATGAGCAATCAGGTTAAGTAAAATGGGACAGGTCCATTTCCAGCCTATTTAAAGTCCTAGATCAATTAAAAAAAACTTGTGTGGGTGATGTATCTGAGGATGCTTACTGCAATGCACTGTGCAGATGCTGCATCTGATCTATATTTCACGCTTGAGTTACCAGGTATGGTAAAATTAGAATCTTCATTTCCAGCCTTCTTTGAATTTTTATAAACCAAACTTATGTGGATGATGCATCTGGAAATGCTTTGTGCAATGTAGGTACAGATGCTGGTCATGGGACAATGATGCCGTCGAGGTGAGCCCTGTCATCTCTGATGGCCCTAAGTCTATGTTTATAAGATATTTCTAATTTATCTTATTTTCAATTTACTTAATTGTTTATGTATCATTTTGTTTAAAGGCCTCTGTATACCTCGTCCTAAATAGTTGATTCATGGTGGATCTAAAGAGGCTTCAGGGTGGAGTACAGAGACGCGTCATGTATCGAACCATGTAAGGCTCAGGAGGACCGAAGTCAACAGACCAGACTGAAAACAGTTTTAGCTGCACTTTAAAAGGTATGATAAATATTCTAATTCATTCTGTTTGTTTCACGCATTCTGATTGGTCCACAGCATTTCCACAAGCACGTATAATGACGATGTACATGCCGCAAACCGATTCACTTTATTACTTTTTAAAAAATGTATTCCTACTTAGCTTTGCAGGTTAGAAGCTTTCACTCAATTTGGTCTTTTAATGTCATTGTTCTTTGTGATCTTAGATAAAATGACGTCATCATGTGACGAATAGATATAGTTATGAGCTTCTTAACAGCATTCTTCATGTATAAACAATTTGCAAGTTAGTTCTTTTAAAACGGTCCACGCGTATTAGGCCATATAAAATTGATTGGTCGTTTCGCAGATACTGCTGCGCACTCTAAATTGTCGCAGACGAGACGTTTTATTGCAACTGCAGAAAAAAATACCCGCCATTTGTCATTTTGAATCATTATAAACTTAAACGCGAAGGAAGGTACATTGTGCCTCTAAAGGAGCTGTTAAGATAAGGCGTAAAATCAGCCCTGAAAAGTGGTATTTTGAAAATTGAAATTTCAAGAACCTTTTTTGGTAAAATGTATACCTATACGGCATCCCATCAGAATATGAAGTTATTTTTTAGCTGTTTTGCATAATATTGCTAATTTTGGGGTCAAAACTTATCTTTTTCTCATAGAAATCAATAGAAAACGGAAAAGTTTTATTGAACATTGTTCCCCCCGGATATACAGAAAGCCACTTTTACTGGAGATGTGTATCCATGATACAAATTTTTTGGCAAAGTGGGGTTCTGTATCTCCGGGGGGAACACTACTCCAGAGGCGAAAAACTAAAAATGGAAAGGGGGGTGCATTTTTTAAGAATCGATCTTTTTGACCATTAAATATAGCACATTTGACTATTTTTCCTCTTTGATCCATCAAACATTGTGTACTCAATATGATTGAATGAAAGATACAAGAATTAGGAACGAAATAAGCAAGAGTGATGTTCATTTCTCCGTCAATGTGTATTTCGCGCTAAAAGGCTTACATTGTAACCATTGAATGAAGAATAAGACCGTATTTTAAGTTCCGGATTTCATTATTTACCGATTAAAGGAGGTAGAACGTTCGAAATCTATTTCTGATACACAATGTAGACATATTTGATGTCTTTTAGCTTATATTTATCCATTTTAGACAAAATATTCAAAAATGTATACGTTTTTTGTCGGTATTATCGAATTTTCTATCCGAGCACCCCTACCTCTTTCGACCTTAATTTTACAACCTTAAGAGTTCCTTAACATAATGTAAAACATGTAAAAGTTCTGCAAATACATTATATTTCAAAAATGATTCATGTTTTTCTGTATACGATTCGCCATCCGCAAGAAAAAAGTCACGGGATTCAGGGCTAAATACGGCCCTTATCTTAACAGCTCCTTATCCAAACGGTACCTTATGATCGATCACGGAACATTCCGTAGTTACGGTTACGCTAGGACGTCGCTTTATTCACACGCCTTCAGTTAATATTTGTATAGCTATTGTACACGTATATAGCTACTTACCACGTGCCGACACGTGTCGTGGACGCTTAATAGGCCAGTTAGCGTGTTTAAAACATTTAGTATACTTTCAATGATTTAATTTTTAGTGGTCCCTATAGAGCATTTGTAATCTTGATACCGAACAATACCAGCTATTAAGTATTGAAATTCTGACATTGCCAAGTCTATTGATAATGACGTTGACTGAAAGTAAACACAGACTGCTGATGACCCCTAAGAGCAATGTAGTTGAAAGATCCTTACATTTACGGATAAAAGAAAGCACTTCGTTCGATTTCTAATGCAATTAGATTCAGCTTCATCTAGACTTGGCTTCCAAAGATGATATGGGCTGAGATTTTGACCTAATAAATGGACCCAGCGAAGATGCGAGGGTTGATATGGGGTTGACACGCCAATCGAGACACCAGGATTTAATCGAACTTTGCTTAAACAAAACAGACTTTGACTCTCTTACGTGACGCTTCTCGCGGCATTTAAAACGTGGCATACATAACGGAAAACTTGTCTGTGATGGACTACGTCTCTCCATTCTCAGGAGGATGTTTTAAAAAGTAAACTTATGTAAAGGAGAGTGGAGACTGTTATAAATTTCAATGTACAATTATTTTGACTGACGGTTCAAAGATAATTAATTATGAAGAATTTTCTATGAAGGAAAATAAGTGGGTGGGGGGGGGGGGGGGGGGGGGGGGGGGGTTATAGCAAGGTACAAAATTTATTTCATTCCAGGTTAAGAAAATGTTGTTGAGTTGATTTGCAATTCATTTGGATAAAAAATTTCTAAGTAAATAAAATGTTTTAAAAATTCTCACACATACAAAAATAAATAAAAACCCAGAGTATATATTAAACAGTAAGCTCTACATGAATAGTGGGAGTACCCTTGATTAAAAAAAAAAACCAAAATAAAAACCCTACCTACCTTGCCACTTTTTTAGATCCAATTATCTGCGAAACAACTATTTATTTTTACATGGATTTATTGTTCAAAGTTTGATTTCTCGCAATTAAGAAAAACAGGGAGCAGTTTATGCATTTAAGATTTTGGAGGTCGTTGTTCGTCCTCCTTATGTCACATAAATTAGAATAGAGATAAACGTACTGTGTTTTGTGGTTCCGACAGGTCGAGCAAGGAACCATAATTTGCTGGTGACCATATTTCGCCGTTTCATTGTTAATTGCTTCTCCTTTGTTATTGGCATTGTTTGTAAAGTTTATTTTTCTATATCCTATCAGATATGACCGTAGCAGTCATGTTTTTATATATTGTGACATCTCCTGTATTCAACTGTGATAAAAAATACCATGAAATGAGAAAATATTGATAAAAACACCAAATTTTAGACGTAAACATCCGAAATTTTTACGAAAACGTGCGAAAAAATGAAACAAAGAAAACATTTAATTGGGTTAATTTCTTAGAAGTATAGTAGTGACAAAAGAATTCCAAAAAACAAAATTATAATTTTGTCCGTTTTCTGTGCAAATAGGAATTACTTATCAACAAAAATGGTGAAATATGGTCACCCCCCGAAAACATGGAACAAAATATTTTGACGTTTATAAGAAACAGTAAACTGGGTAAAATAAATCATTTTTGTAGCATTTCGATCGAGAATGGAGTTTAATTATATTTTAGCAATACAAATCACTGAATTCGCCTTCAAGTATGGAAAATTTCTCGAAAATATATGAAAAATGCTGCGAAATATGGTAACTTGCTCCATACTGTTGGATATACTGTTGGAAACATACGTTATACTATACTTAAGATACTGTTATTACTTTGCTGAAATTCTTGTGTAATAACAATTTTGCTTTCAAGCTTTACAGTTAAGTTGACCTTGAATGATTTCAGTCATTTTCAGCTTACATATGATCACTATAAATCTGGAGGCTGATTTGTTTATTATCTTTCAGGATGAGAATTTCACATAGCAGCTATTTATTCCATGCTGAAAGAAGACTTTATGGTGTCTCCTTTTGATCTTAAAGGTAAATATGTTTTTATATTTCTTAGAAAATGTGAACATTAGTTTTAGGATATATTTTAGAGAAGCCTATGTGACTCTGTCTGTCTCTCAGTCATACTGTTTGTTTAGCTTTAAGCTCATATCTAACCTGATAATATATGTGCCAAAATAAATTAAGAACTCAAACATGAGATGCTGGAATACATTGTCCTATAGGAATTACCCATTATGTGTATCTGTCTGTTGATACATGTGTCCAACAATTAATTTTCTATAGACTAAAATCTTAAGTTTCAAAGTTAGAATTTTACCTTCATTTTATTAGCCGAGTCTTAATTTGATGTGAGATGGGCGGGTGGGCGTCAACAATCGGTTTCCGAACTATAAGTCAAGTATGATACATGCTAGTGCAATTAAACTTCATACACATACTCAACATTAGTCAAGGATGACCCCTATTGATTTTGGGGTCAAAAGGTCAAAGGTCAAGGTCATAGTACTCTGATGTTTGAAATTGGTTTCCGGACTATAAGTCAAGTATGATACATGCTAGTGCAATAAAACTTCATACACATACTCACCATGAGTCAGGGATGAGCCCTATTAATTTTGGGGTCCAAAGGTCAAGGTCAAAGTACTCCAATGTTTGAAAATGGTTTCTGGATGATATAAGAGAGTATTGCACCCATGATCATGAAATTTGTCAGAAATGTTTCCCATGAATCAAGGATAACCCCTATTGATTTTGGGGTCAAAAGGTCAAAGGTCAAGGTCATAGTACTCTGATGTTTGAAAATGGTTTCCAGATGATACAAGAGGATGTATTGCACCTATGATCATGAAACTTGCCAGAAATGTTTCCAATTAATCAAGGATGACCCCTATTGATTTTGGGGTCAAAAGGTCAAAGGTCAAGGTCATAGGACTCGGATGATTGAAAATGGTTTCCAGACCATATTAGAGAATGTATTGCACCTATGATCATGAAACTTTCCAAAAATATTTCTCATGAATCAAGGATGACCCCTATTGATTTATGGGTCAAAAGGTCATAGGTCAAGGTCACTGATAGGTCAAGGTCAGATCTCTGATGTTTGAAAATGTTTTCTGGACCATATTAGAGCCTGTATAGCACCTATAATCATGAAACTTGCCAGAAATGCTTTGCATGAATCAAGGATGACCCCTATTGATTTTGAGGTCAAACGGTTATAGGTCAAGCTCATATCTCTGATGATTGAAAATGGTTTCTGGATAATATTTGAGCCTGTATTGCACCTATGATCATGAAATGTTCTGGAAATGTTTACCATGAATCAAGGATGACCCCTAGTGATTTGGGCATCAAAAGGTCAAAGGTCAAGGTCATAGGACTCTGATAATTGAAAATGGTTTCGGGACCATGGTTGAGCATGTATTGCACCTATAATCATGATACTTGTCAGAAATGTTTTCCATGAATCAAGGATGACCCCTATTGATTTTTGGATCAAAAGATCAAAGGTCAAATTCTGACATAGGACTCAGGTAATTGAAAATTGTTTTTGAATTATATATGAATGTTTATCAACCTGAAACGTGCCTGTGAAGTTTCCCATTTGTCAAGAACATTCAAGTTTTGCAACTCGGCACTTTGCATCTTTGATGCATTTTAAGCTCATTTTATTTCATACATGGTTATATTTTGATTTGACCTTTTGAATAGTCTTATCAAGGCCATTCTTAAGATCCAGGCTTCAATACTTATACATATGGTAATGAAACACATATTTTTAAGGGTATTTTAAAGGTTTTATAAAATTTGAATTTGAATTGTTTGTTTACTTTGTTTTTACATTTATTATGTTACATTTCAGCAAACTCTTCAAAAAGGAGACCACCATAGATTGTAATAGAGCAGAGCAGAGATGTAAGATGGCAGTCAATGAGTGAGAACAAAGTTTCAGGGTTGAATTACAAGGACCCATGAACGCATTCGATCACTTGTCAGGAAGATCAAGCAAAGTAAAGATTTAAATAAATACAGCTGTAGGAAGGAAATCGAGATCAGCTGGCAGAACTTACATGTTGAAGAAATGGCTCACTGATCACAGACTGACCACTTCATTAAAGAATAAAAACACAGATTGAAGAAGACAGAGGCAACATGTATACACTAGAACAGCTATTAGAATATATAGAGGAAGGCAGGAACTGCTTGTAAAACATAAACATAAATATATTATATAGAGGAATGCGAGACCAGCTAGTAGAACATAAATGGAGGAAGGCAGGAACAGCTAGTAGAACATAAATGGAGGAAGGCAGGAACAGCTAGTAGAACATAAATGGAGGAAGGCAGGAACATCTAGCAGAAACTACAGAGGAAGTCAGAAACAGCTAGTAGAAGTTACAGGAAGGCAGGAGCAGTAAGCTGACCATACATGGAGGAAGGCAGGGACCTATCAGTATATAGATGGAGGAGGAGGCCATAATACTACTATATCCAAATAGTAAGTTGAAACAATAAATAAGATATCATTTATTTAGGTGGATATCTGAATGAAATTGAATCATATTTGAACTGTATTAATAGGCATTCTTCTTCAGACTTGCATCTGTAGCTCAGATGCAACGACTACTTTGCAATAATGAATTTAACATGCCTATTGTATTTTTGGTATGAATGAATGCTTCAATGTTTTCATAGCATTTGTAGTTTTTAAATTGTATACCTGTCAACTATTCCTCTTTTGAAGGGAGACTCCCTCTTTTTGACCAAATCTCCCTCCTTGGCATTTCTCCCTCGAGGGAGACCAAATTCTCCCTCTTTTTTACCCAGTCTCCCTTTTTCTCCCTCTTTTGGCATATTTACCAAAGTAGAGCATTTCATGAGAAATTGCATGAAAAAATGCAAGAAAAGATTTATACAAAGCAATAAATTATCGATACATGTTTCATTGTTTATTTATAATGTTTTTGCTTTGAAATGCCAGCACAATGAAATTATTTAAAAACAGGTTTTGCATAAAATGTCACGATTCATTAAAAGTGTAACAAAATGGGCTCAAGCACAACCTCCCTCTTTTTCAAGTGCCAAGGAGGGAGATTTCCCTCTTTTAAAAATTTCAAAGTTGACAGGTATAATAATATACAACATATGATTTGGCTTTCATATTTCATAATTATGTTTTCCTTATAATATAAACTTTTTATTGGAACCAATTTTTTTAACTTTGACCGTGACCTTGGAGTTTGACCAATTTTTGTGACTAATACCCAAAATTCAGACCTGCCTACTTTTACGATTTTGGTGTAATTTTTTACGATTTTCAACCTTAAATTTCGCCCTAAGCTTTTGCTATTCCATTTAACTCCGAAGAACTATATTATGAGCAAATTTGTCAACATTTTGAGCCCTTTATTTAACAAATGTTTTCCATATCTTTTCGTCAAACAAATAAGTTCTCAGATTTTTTTATGCCCCTGGAATCACAGATTCGGGGGCATATGTTTTTGGCCTGTCCATCTGTTTGTCTGTTTGTCCAAAAAATCTTTAACATTGGGCATAACTTTTGAATGGAAGGTGATAGGGCTTTCATATTTCACATGTTTGTTCCTTGCGACAAGATCTTTCCATTGATACCAAAAGTTTTGACCTCGTGACCTTGACCTTTGACCTAATTTTCAAAAACTTTAACATTGGGCATAACTGTTGAATGGTAAGTGATAGGGCTTTCATATTTCACATGTGTGTTCCTTGCGACAAGACCTTTCCATTGATACCAAAAGTTTTGACCTCGTGACCTTGACCTTGACCTTTGACCTAATTTTCAAAAACTTTAACATTGGGCATAACTTTTGAATGGTAAGTGATAGGGCTTTCATATTTCACATGTGTATTCCTTGTGACAAGACCTTTATATTGATACCAAAATTGTTGACCTTGACTTTTCACATACTTAACAGAAAATGAAGTTTATACTAACAAAGATGCCACCGGGGGGCATTCGTGTTTCACAAACACAGGCTTTATTCTTTCTCAAAATTGCATCAGTGGTTTATATTCAGCTTTAGTCATCAAAATCACACTTTCTCTAACTAAATATTACACTAATGGTGAGATACAGGTAGGGAGGTCTGAAAATTTGTCATTCTTTCCTTGTTATTTTGTAATTTTAACCCGATTTATTCAAAGCTCTTTTTAAATTAAGAATTTATTTATTTTAGGTAGCTGATACTGAAATAATGTGGATGTAAAAAATGTGGGCAACATAGCTATCCTTGACCAAAGTAAATGACATGGGCAAATAACTCTGCCATACAGTGAAGTTAATTTGATCCAGTCTCTGAAGAGGAAATGGATTCTGCCGATAGAAAACAGTGCTCCTGGTTAGTGTGCAGTTGTCTGTCTTATCGTCAAAAGACAGACAAACAGACGACTGCCTGTCTCGTCTTTAGACAGGTGATGTCGTATTCTCTTCTTGGCATGATTTTGGATTTTCTGAGTGCAAGACAAAAGGCAAGTTAGTCTTTATTTCTCTGTAGTCTTTGTGTTTTTTGGTTTCCAAGACCTGGCAGTGGTTACCAGGATTGATTCTGAGTGACCTTCACACTTGACCTTGATCAACATGAGACACTTTCCTTTCATCATGGGATGAAGAAATGCCAATTTCAACCATTTCAGAACCTGCAGCACAGACCACAACTTGCAAGGAATATCCTCTTATAGAGTTACCCCTTGATCTTGATGGTAGGTTGATCTATGGTGAGTGGTGGAGTAGGAAAGGGAGGCAAATGTTGCAATCAATCAGTAACAGGGCTTCATATGAGGAATGTAGATTAGGCAGACATTGAAGCAGCTCAGATAGGGTGTTCCTATTAGCTTGATCCAAGGTCTTACTAGACTGAACTTGGTTACATTTAGGTCTGTTTGGTTTTTTTTTTCAATTTTTTTCCTTTTTAAGGTGGGTCAGTTTGGGTAAGACTTGGTGTGGCGTGCTGGGTAGACTGATGTAAACAGGCCCAGTTAAGGTTTTGGATTATAAGCTGTAGAAATATCCTGCCTGAGCTGTCTCAATGTCTCTCTGATCTATAGATTTCTTGTTTGAAGTTTTGTTACTGGTTTATTACAACATTTGATGAACTTTTCAATTTCATTATACTCATCACAAATTAATTGAAATTTAGATCAAGGGGTAACTCTGTAAGAAGATGTTCCTTGCAAGATGTGGTTTGTACTGCAAATTCTGAAATGGCTGAACTTGGTGTTCCTTCATCCTATGGTGAGAGGAAAATGTCTCTTGTTGATCAAGGTCAAATGTGAAAGTCATTCTGAGTCTTTCTGCTGGTTCATTGCTTGGTCTTGTTTTAGTAACACAAAGATTATGGAGGGTAAAGTTACTTTCTTTACTTTTGGCTTAATCAAAGAAATTCCATGATTCTGTTGTGAGGGGAATCTGCCTTCCATGAAGTCCTCCAGTGTCCTCATTCATCATATGACAGTTCTTGAAGCCTGTGATAAGATGATCAAGGATGTAACAAGGTGGCTTACTCCAATAAGGATAATAAAGAAGCTTAAATAATGCAAGAAGTTACCAATGAAAAATTTCAGCCTATGGTCAGGACTTTCAGAAAGTTTAGCAGAAATGAGTGCTAAGAGAAACCATTGATAAAATTCAGCTTATGGAGGGCAGAAAGTATAGCAGAAATGCCTAGAGTAATCAGTGATAATGTGAAGTTAACTAGAGAAACTAGTGATAAAATTCATCCAAGGGAGGACAGAAAGTGAAATAGAATGAAATACTTAGACTGAAACCAGTGATAAAATTCAGCCTATGGAGGACAGAAAGTGAAATAGAAAGAAATACTTAGACTGAAACCAGTGATAAAATTCAGCCCATGGAAGACACAAAGTGAAATAAAACGAGTTCTTAGACTGAAACCAGTGATAAGATTCAACCTATGGAGGACAGAAAGTGAACCAGAAATAAGCAATTAAAGAAGCCATTGATAAAATTCAGCCATAGAGTGGACAGAAAGTAATTTAAAACAGAGAGGAGAAAAATCAGTCATTGTGATAAAGTATAGAGAACACAGAGTTAACTAGAATGGAATACATGTGATCAAACTGAGCATGCTGAGCTCTTAAAGGACAGAAATTAAAGAAGAAAGAATTCAGTTTATGGAGGACAAAGCAGTTCCTAGAGAAACCAGTTAATGGAGGATAGAAAGTAAAGTATAAAGGAGTTCCTAGTCTAAGAGTAAAACTGCAAAGCACTGAAAGATTTCATCAAAAGAAAACCTCAAGGTTAGCAGAATTTGGAATAGCATTTACATTTTTAGCAAACTTCAAATTAAGTCACAACATTATTCATTGCTAACATTTTGTCTGTAGAGCAGAACTAATTTCCCCTGCATTGATTTCTATTACAAATGCTTACCTGTTACCAATAAGGCTGAGTGGTTTTATTGTGGTACCGGTAGATTGTGATATGAGGCTTCGCAATACATACCACGATATTTATACCCCCCGCAAGGGGAATCACCCTGTCCATCTGTTTGTCCGTCCGTCCATCTGTCTGTCTGTCTGTCTGTCCATCCAGTTAAGAAGTTTTGAAAGCAGATTTCTTTCATTCTATTAATGATAGGCGTTTTATATTTCATACACACATTCACCATAAAGAGTACTACATTTTGGTACCATGACTTTTGACCCTGTGACCTTGTGACCTTGACCTTCACCCTATACAATATGTTATATTAAGATGTTTTGAAAGTAGATTTCTTTTATACTATTAATTGTAAGCCTTTCATATTTCATACACACATTCACCATAAAGAATACTACATTTTAGTACCATGAATTTTGACCCTATGACCTTGTGACCTTGACCTTCACCCTATACAACATGTTAAGATGTTTTGAAAGCAGATTTTTTATACTATAAATGGTAGGCCTTAGACATTTAACACAATTTCATATTTCATACAAACATTCACCACAAAGAGACTACCACAGCTTGGTATCATGACATTTGACCTTGACTTTGGACTTATGTTGCAATTTAAGTTAATAAGAAGATTTGAAAGCAGATTTGTTGCATACTATAAATGGTAGGCTTTTAACGTTGAATCATAAATGGTCCCATTTATAAAGAATGTCCCGCGGGGGTATAATTTGTCCACTTTAGGGCAGTTCTAGTTATTTTCAAAAACTGGTTTTTGATTATATTTTTTCGTCTTATATTTTTATATTGTTTCTTTGAAAATTATGAGCAAACACGAATTACTACAGTAGTGTCCATACTATGCTACACAGCCTTATAGATTCCAAAATCTTGTTTGACCTTTTTAAAAATCATACGTCAAAAAACTGCACATGATTGACTTAGAATGTTTATAGGAGGGCTGTCAAATTTGTCTGCACATGTCCATCATTATTAATGTATAAATGAAGACATTTTCAGATTTTTAAATAAAAATTTGAAAGCAAAATTGAAGTAGGAAAATGAAAATCATAGGAAATCTCGATGTTATAAAATATTGCAATATATCGCAATATTTTTCAAAATATCGCAGTACAAATTTGACACGCAATACTCAGCCCTATCGTTACCAAAGGGTGTTTCATAGCCTTGAATTAAGTTATCCGTTGTACAATAGCGTCATTTTACATCGCGTTTTAATCATCTCCATTGTGAAGTATGGTAAATTTTATGCCTGGTAAGGTACTATAAACTATATATTTTCTGAAAGGTAATGATGCCCTGAGTACAGATATAAGACTCTCGGGTCTTAAAAATCAAAGGGGAAAAACTCTTGCACAACTTTGTCATTTTGCATAGGTTATATAGAGAAAATAGACAATTTAAATGCTTCACCAGTTATTCCCCTTTATTTTTCTGACCCCAAAATTATTATTTTTGAGCAGTGGGCATCATATCCTTTCAAAAAATATATAGTTTAGGCGACAGAAATTTAATTTTTAGTTTTACGGATTTTATTTTTTTCAAAGTAGGATAGGAGGAGGAAATAAAAATAAAATAAAAATCAATAAGCTTCAACATTTCATGTTTTGTGCCACGATCACGATCTTTTAATTCAGCCTGTTTATCATGTTTTCAAAGCCACATTCTCTTACAGACTTGTACGATAAAGATAAAGTGAGAATGAAAAGTTAAAACCTATGATTTGGATGAGCCGAAGAAAAAATTGTACAATCAGTTCATTTTATTTTTTTCCAAATTGTTGTAAAATTAGGGTTGGCGGATCTGAAAAACTAAGAATTAAATTTGTCGCCTTACAGTACCTTACCAGGCATGGAAAAATGCCCTATTGTACATCGGATACCTTAATTTATATGTTAAAAGGCTAAGGTCACAATAGATTGTTACTTATGAAACCTTTAATTGTCAGGGTCAATTCTTCCCCTTTGGATATATTTCAATGATATTTCACAGAATTGTAACTTTGGTGCCAATACGGCTAATGAGTGTTATGATATTGAAGCAATGTCATATGTCAAAGGTCAAGGTCACAGTAGACTTTTTGTGTAAAACCTTATATTAGAATATTCAGTGTGAAAAATTATAGTTCAAATCTATATTGTTAGAATAACTCTGTATCCACAAAGTCTTCCTGAATCATTTGTAGCTCACCTTAACGAAGTAGAGGAGGGCTTATGCTATCGCCCTGTCATGGACATTGGTGCCGGCGTCTACACTATAATTTAAGCAAAACGGGACAGTTCCATTCTCGCCAAACTGTAAGTCCCACATCAACCAAACTTGCATGGATGATGCATCTGAGGATGCTTACAACAATGCATGGTACAGGGGCTGCATCTGACTTACATTTCATGCTTGAGTGAGCAGGTTAGGTAAAATGGCACAGGTCCATTCCCACCTTACTATAAGTCCTACACCATCCAAACTTGCATGGATGATGCATCTGAGGATGCTTACAACAATGCATGGTACGGAGGCTGCATCTAACCTACATTTCAGGCTTTAGTGAGCAGGTTAGGTAAAATGGGTCAGGTCCATTCTGGCCTTACTATAGGTCCTACAACAACCAAACTTGCATGGATGATGCATCTGAGGATGCTTACTACAATGCATGGTATGGAAGCTGCATCTGACCTACATTTCAGGCTTTAGTGAGCAGGTTAGATAAAATGGGACAGGTCCATTCCTGTCTTACTATAAGTCCTACATCAACCAATCTTGCATGGATAATGCATCTGAGGATGCTTACTGCAATGCATGGTATGGCAGCTGCATCTGTCTCAAATTTTACCCTTAAGTTAGCAGGTTAGGTAAAATGGTCTATTTCCCTTCCCGCCTTACTATAAATCCTACATCAACTAAACTCGTATGGATGATGCATCTGAGGATGCTTACTACAATACATAGTACAGAGGCTGCATCTGACCCACATTTCATGTTCGAGTGAGCAGGTTAGGTAAATGGGACAGGTCCATTCCTACCCTACTATAAGTCCTAAGTCATCCAAAGTTGTGTGATTGATGCATCTAAGGATGCTTGCAACAATGCATGGTACGGAGGCTGTATCTGACCTATATTTCATGCTGTAGTGACCAAGTTAAGTAAAATGGGACAGGTCCATTCCTGCCTGACTTTAAGTCCTACATCAACCAAACTACTGTGGATGATGCATATAAGGATGCTTAATGCAATGTATGGTATAGATGCTGCATCTGACCCACATTCCATGCTTGAGCAATCGGGTTAAGTAAAATGGGACAGGTCCATTTCCGGCCTATTTTTAGTCCTAGATCAGTCAAAAAACTTGTGTGGGTGATGTATCTGAGGATGCTTACTGTAATGCACTGTGCAGATGCTGCATCTGATCTATATTTCATGCTTGATTGACCAGGTATGGTAAAATTAGAATCTTCATTACCAGCCTTCTTTGAATTTTTTATCAACCAAACTTATGTGGATAATGCATCTGGAAATACTTTGTGCAATGTAGGTACAGATGGTCATGGGACAATGATGCTGTCGAGGTGAGCACTGTCATCTCTGATGACCCTATGTTTAGAGTTAAGTTTCAAGAATGTTTTGGAATAACTTTTTTTAAATGATAATTAAACTTTCATTCAACAGGAAGAGATGACATTGGTACATACTATGAAACAGAAAGGCCAGTACATTAAAGCACACTAAAGATGTACACAGCAATAGATAAAGGTCCAGTCATGGAAAGGGAGCACAAAGAACACACATACACATGTACAGCAAGTGATAAAGGTCCAGTCAAGGAGAGGGAGCACACATACTAATGTACAGTAAGGTCCAGTCATGGAAAGGAAACACAAAAAGTGCACATACAAATGTACAGCAAGTGATAAAGGTCCAGTCAAGGAGAGGGAGCACACATACAAATGTACAGCAAGTGATAAAGGTCCAGTCAAGGAAAGGGAGCACAAAGAGCACACATACAAATGTACAGCAAGTGATAAAGGTCCTGTCAAGGAAAGGGAGCACACATACAAATGTACAACAAGTGATGAAGGTCCAGTCAAGGAGAGGGAGCACACATACAAATGTACAGCAAGTGATAAAGGTCCAGTCATGGAAAGGGAGCACACACATACAAATGTACAGCAAGTGATAAAGGTCCAGTCAAGGAAAGGGAGCACAAAGAGCACACATACAAATGTACAGCAAGTGATAAAGGTCCTGTCAAGGAAAGGGAGCACACATACAAATGTACAGCAAGTGATGAAGGTCCAGTCAAGGAGAGGGAGCACACATACAAATGTACAGCAAGTGATTAAGGTCCAGTCATGGAAAGGGAGCACACATACAAATGTACAACAAGTGATGAAGGTCCTGTCAAGGAAAGGGAGCACACATACAAATGTACAGCAAGTGATAAAGGTCCAGTCAAGGAGAGGGAGCACACATACAAATGTACAACAAGTGATGAAGGTCCAGTCATGGAAAGGGAGCACACATACAAATGTACAGCAAGTGATAAAGGTCCGGTCAAGGAAAGGGAGCACACATACAAATGTACAGCAAGTGATGAAGGTCCGGTCAAGGAAAGGGAGCACACATACAAATGTACAACAAGTGATGAAGGTCCAGTCAAGGAAAGGGAGCACACATACAAATGTACAGCAAGTGATAAAGGTCCTGTCAAGGAAAGGGAGCACACATACAAATGTACAACAAGTGATGAAGGTCCAGTCAAGGAGAGGGAGCACACATACAAATGTACAGCAAGTGATAAAGGTCCAGTCATGGAAAGGGAGCACACATACAAATGTACAACAAGTGATGAAGGTCCTGTCAAGGAAAGGGAGCACACATACAAATGTACAGCAAGTGATAAAGGTCCAGTCAAGGAGAGGGAGCACACATACAAATGTACAACAAGTGATGAAGGTCCAGTCATGGAAAGGGAGCACACATACAAATGTACAGCAAGTGATAAAGGTCCGGTCAAGGAAAGGGAGCACACATACAAATGTACAGCAAGTGATGAAGGTCCGGTCAAGGAAAGGGAGCACACATACAAATGTACAACAAGT
The DNA here is from genome assembly GCA_033119305.1 of Pinctada imbricata. Lineage (NCBI taxonomy): Eukaryota > Metazoa > Mollusca > Bivalvia > Pterioida > Pteriidae > Pinctada > Pinctada imbricata. The sequence continues at coordinate 26,780,221 of VSWD01000009.1, forward strand.
GATGAAGGTCCAGTCAAGGAAAGGGAGCACACATACAAATGTACAGCAAGTGATAAAGGTCCAGTCATGGAAAGGGAGCACAAAGAGCACACATACAAATGTTCAGCAAGTGATGAAGGTCCAGTCTTGGAAAGGGAGCAAACATACAAATGTACAGCAAGTGATAAAGGTCCAGTCTTGGAAAGGGAGCACAAAGAGCACACATACAAATGTTCAGCAAGTGATGAAGGTCCAGTAATGGAAAGGGAGCACAAAGAACACACTTGTCAAGCAGAGATAAAGCCCATGTCTTTGAATCCTCACTAGGTATCCAGATGAAGATTTTGTCAACAAAGCCATTTGAATTTGGAGGAAGGAGAAAAGCCAGCACTCTGAATGGTTAGTTAACTTCATTTTCATAATCATGACATCAAACAGATTCCGTAAGCTCTGCATTTTGTTAAAAATATTTTGTATACCATTGTCATCCCGTAAAGGCTTCTATTAATGGAAATATTTTTGATGGTTAATAATTGTTGTATCTTTTGCTTTTTATGTCAAAGATTTTGGGGCATACATTTTTTTGGTCTGTTCGTCTGTTAGTTCATTGCAAAAACTTTCAACATAAGGCAACTTTTTAATGTTAGGTGTTAAAAAAACTTTCATATTTCACATGTATAATTTCCTTGTGACAAGACCTTCCCATTAATACCATTTTTTTGCGAGCCGTAACAAATGTCCGGGGGGCTGATTGTCTACGGCAATGGTTGTGTGGACAAAACTTCACCCTGGGCTATATTTCATGAAGTATTAGGGGTAGGGTAGGGCTTTGATATTTCAAATGACTTAGTGACCTTGACCTTTATTTTTTATGAAATTGCTATTTTACTGTCAAAAACGTGCATAGCAAGTGATGTTGTCTGGGGAGCTATAACTTCATAGCCTGATCATTGGTGTCAGTTGGAAAAAACTTTAACCTTAGCTATATCTCATGAAATTTAGGGTCAGCTTGATATTTCACGTGTGGATTCCTCATGACCAAACTTGAAATTTGAGACCTTAACCTTTGACTAAGTGACCTTAATTGAACTTAGAGTTTGACCTACAATGCACTTTTAGAAAACTAACCTGGGTTAAATTTCATAAACTATTATGGGTAAGGCTTTTATATTTATGTCTTCCCCCAACGGGGAGGAGACATGTGTTGTTGCCTTTGTGTCCGTCTATCACACATTGTGTAAGGGCTATATCTCCTGAACTGTTTTCTCAATTTTCTCAATCCACACTTTTTAGCTCACCTCGACGAAGTTGAGTGAGCTTATGCTATAACCCCACGCGTCCGCGTCCGTGTCCGGGTCCGTGTCTGCGTCCGTGTCCGGTTAAGAAGTTTGGGGTAGCTCAGTATCTGACAAAGTACTAATGCTACAGTAACCAAACTTGCACAAGTGATTCATCTTTGGATGCTGAGGTGAACCCATGCATCGGATGCAGCATCTGACCTACATTTTCCGCTTGAGTGACTTGGTTAAGAAGTTTGGGGTAGCATAGTATCTGACAAAGTACTAATGCTATAGTAACCAAACTGGCACAAGTGATTCATCTTTGGATGCTGAGGTGAACCCATGCATCGTATGCAGCATCTGACCTACATTTTCCGCTTGAGTGACTTGGTTAAGAAGTTTGGGGTAGCTCAGTATCTGACAAAGTACTGATGCTACAGTAACCAAACTTGCACAAGTGATTCATGTTTGGATGCTGAGGTGAACCCATGCATCGTATGCAGCATCTGACCTACATTTTCCGCTTGAGTGACTTGGTTAAGAAGTTTGGGGTAGCTCAGTATCTGACAAAGTACTGATGCTACAGTAACCAAACTTGCACAAGTGATTCATTTTTGGATGCTGAGGTGAACCCATGCATCGGATGCAGCATCTGACCTACATTTTCCGCTTGAGTGATTTTGATAAGAAGTTTGGGGTAGCTCAGTATCTGACAAAGTACTAATGCTACAGTAATCAAACTTGCACAAGTGATTCATCTTTGGATGCCGAGATGGACCCATGCATCGGATGCAGCATCTGACCTATTTTTTCCACTTGAGTGATCTCGCTTTTAAAAGCCAATATTGAGCAAAGTATAAGTGCTACATGTACCAAACTTGCATATTGGATGTATCTTTGATCAAACTTTCATAAAATGACCTTGACCTACTTTTTCCACTTGAGTGATTTTGCCTTTAAAAGCCAATATTGAGCAAAGTATAAGTGCTAGATGTTCCAAACTTGCATATTAGATGTATCTTTGATCAAACTTTCATAAAATGACCTCGACCTACTTTTTCCGCTTGAGTGATTTTGCCTTTAAAAGCCAATATTGAGCAAAGTATAAGTGATACATGTATCAAACTTGCATATTGGATGTATCTTTGATCAATCTTTCATAAACTGACCTTGACCTACTTTTTTCCGCTTGAGTGATTTTGCTCTATAAAGCCAATATTGAGCAAAGTATAACTGCTACATGTACCAAACTTGCATATTGGATGTATCTTTGATCAAACTTTCATAAAATGACCTTGACCTACTTTTTCTGCTTGAGTGGTTTTGCCTTTAAAAGCCAATATACATGTACTAAGAAATATGTTTGAATTGAATTTTGCTGTCACGAGATGAGCTTCGTAATCTGTGATTACCTATGTTTTTTTCAGTTACAACTTCCATCAGATCACAGAGGTAGAACCCACACTGAGCATAGCGGTATAGCTTCATCAGATCGAAGAGGCAGAACCCAAACTTGTCAGCGGTATAGCTTCATCAGATCACAGAGGCAGAACCCAAATATGTCAGCAATATAGCTTCATCAGATCACAGAGGCAGAACCCCAACTTGTCAGCGGTATAGCATCATCAGATCACAGAGGCAGACCCCAAACTTGTCAGCGGCATAGCTTCATCTGATCACAGAGGCGGAACCCACACTTGTCAGTGGTGTAGCATCATCAGATCACAGAGGCAGAACCCAAACTTGTCAGAGGTATAGCTTCATCAGGTCACAGAGGTAGAACCCACACTTGTCAGCGGTAAAGCATCATCAGATCACAGAGGCAGAACCCAAACTTGTCAGCGGTATAGCTTCATCAGATCACAGAGGCAGAACCCAAACTTGTCAGCGGTATAGCTTCATCTGATCACAGAGGCAGAACCCACACTTGTCAGCGGTATAGCTTCATCTGGTCACAGAGGCAGAACCCACATTTGTCAGCGGTATAGCATCATCAGATCACAGAGGCAGAATCCAAACTTGTCAGCGGTATAGCATCATTAGATCACAGAGGCAGAACCCAAACTTGTCAGCGGTATAGCTTCATCTGATCACAGAGGCAGAACCCACACTTGTCAGTGGTATAGCATCATCAGATCACAGAGGCAGAACCCAAACTTGTCAGCGGTATAGCTTCATCAGGTCACAGAGGTAGAACCCACACTTGTCAGCAGTATAGCTTCATCTGATCACAGAGGCAGAACCTACACTTGTCAGCGGTATAGCTTCATCAGATCACAGAGGCAGAACCTACATTGGTCAGAGGTATAGCATCATGAGGTCACAGAGGCAGAACCCACACTTGTCAGCGGTATAGCTTCATCAGATCACAGAAGTAGAACCCACACTGAGAATAGCGGTACAGCATAGAGTTGGTGCTCACACTTGTTATGAACAGGTAAGCTGCAGTCAAAGAAACGTCTCATTAATAAAGACAAAAAATTAATTCTATTGGAAATACAGAAAGGTATGTTATTATCAAAAATGCAGCTTTCAATTGAGTAGAAAATTGTCAACTAGCAAAATTATTTACTCTCATTTTTTCTAAACTTTTCCAAATTTTTTCCCTAAAATCTTTATAGCATGAATTTCAAAATATTTTTATTTTTGTCATCATCTTCATTAGATAACAGAGGCAAAACACACACTGAGCATAGCAGTATAGATTCATCAGATAACATAGGCAATACCCACATTGAGCATATCAGTATAGCTTCATCAGTTCACAGAGACGAAACCCATATTGAGAATGAAGGAAGGCAGAAACAGTTAGTAGAACATAAATGGATGAAGGCAGTGGCAGTTGGTAGAAAAAAAGTTGTAAGAGAGCAGGTACTGCTAGTAGAACATTAATCAATTCATTAGATGGAAAAAAAGGTTAGATGACAGCTATCAAAACATATGTGGAGGAAGGCAGGGACAGCTTATTATTGGAGGAAGGCAGGGGCAGCCAGCAGAACATAGAGGAAGGAAGGGACAGTTAGTAGAAGATAGATAGAGGAAGGTAGAGACAGATAGCAGAAGTTAGAAAGAGGAAGACAGTGACAGCTAGCAGATGATTAAATACAGAAAGTCAGTGCCAGCTTGCAGAAGAAAGAGGAAGTTAGAGGAAGGCATGGACAGCTAGTAGAAGTTAGAGGAATGCAGGAACAGCTAGTAGAACTTAGAGGAAGGCAGGAACAGCTAGTAGTAGTTAGAGGAAGGCATGGACAGCTAGCAGAAGATTAAATAGAGGAAGAAGAAAGAGGAAGGCATGGGCAGCTAGCAGAACGCAGGGACAGCTAGTAGAAGTTAGAGGAAGGCAGGAACAGCTAGTAGAAGTTAGAGGAAGGCAGGAACAGCTAGTAGAAGTTAGAGGAAGTCAGAGACAGCTAATTTATGGAGGAAGGCATGGACAGCTAGTAGAAGTTAGAGGAAGGCAGAGACAGCTAATTTATGGAGGAAGACAGGGACAATCCTATCAGTATATAGATGGAGGAGGAGGTAGCAAGACAACCAAGATTTTAATGGTAAGTTGATACAATAAAGTAGATATCATTTATTTAGGTGGATATCTGAATGAAATTGAATAATATTCGAACTGTATTAATAGGCATCCTTCTTCAGACTTGCATCTGTAGCTCAGATCAAACAAGTACTTTGCAAACACCATATAACCAGTAATTTTCGCAGGTATTAGATTTCACGATTCTATGGTAAAATAAGGCACCGTGTCTTTTTTTCGGGGGTACAATTTTATGCAATTCTTAAATTACAAACAAATATGTGCATATGATTTCATTGTTTTATACCCTCTGTTATTGAAATTGTAGTTATTTCTGTCAAAAGATATTACTCGATTTACTTTTCCTTATGTTTAATCAAGATATTGTGAAGAATGACATATGTACAATAATAACAAAATGTCATTATTTGTTTGTTAATCATAATTTCATTTTCATCTGTTCAAAGCTCTTTTTAAAGTTAGAATATTATATTGAATCCTTTTTTTAGCTGATTTGCAAAACTCGGCTCTTAATTTGATGTGAGACAGGCGGATGGGTGGGTGTCTGGGCAGGCGGGCGTCAATGATTGGTTTCCGGACTATAAGTCAACTATGATATATGCTAGAACAATGAAACCTCATACACTTACACCCCATGAGTTAAGGATGAACTCTATTTATTTTGGGGTCAAAGGTCAAGGTCATAGGACTCTGATTATTGAATATGCTTTCCATACGATATAAGAGTCTGTGTTGCTTCTATGATTATGAAACTTACCGAAAACGTTTCCCATGAATCAAGGATGAACCCTATTGAATTTGGGGCCCAAAGGTCAAGGTCATAGGACTCAGATGATGGTTTCAGGACCATATAGGAGCCTGTATCGCTTCTATGATGGTGAAATCTACCAGAAATGTTCCTCATGAATCAAGGATGATTCCTTTCGATTTTGGGTTCAAAAGGTCAAGGTCATATGACTCAGATTATTGAAAATGGTTTTCTGACCATATTAGAGCCTTTATAGTACCTATGATCATGAAACTTGTCAGAGATGTTTCCAATAAATCAAGGATGATCCCTATTGAATTTTCGGGTCCAAAGGTCAAGGTCATATGACTCAGATGATTGAAAATGGTTTTTGGACCTTCTTTAAGAGCCTGTATTGTACATATGATCATGAAACTTGCCAGAAATTTCCCCAATAAATCAAGGATGATCCCTATTGAGTTTTAGGGTCAAGGTCGTAGGATTCAGATGATTGAAAATGGTTTCCAGACCATATTATATCCTGTATTGCACCCATGATAATGAAACTTGCTAGAAATGTTTCCCGTGAATCAATGATGATCCCTATTGATTTTTTGGTCTGAAGGTCAAAGGTCAAGGTCATAGGACTCAGATGATTGAAAATGGTTTCCAGACCATATTAGAGCCTGTATTGCACCTTTTATCATGGAACTTGTCAGAAATGTTTCCCACGAATCAAAGATGATTCCTGATGATTTTGGGGTCGAAAGGTCAAACTCATAGGAATCTGATGAATTAAAATGGTTTCTGAATCATATATAAATGAGTATCAACCTGAAATGTGCCAGTAATGTTTCCCATCTGCCGAGATCATATTCAATTCATGTACACTGCAAGTCTGCATATTTAACTTTCATTCCAGTTTTGCAACTCAGCACTTTGCATCTTTGATTTATTTAAAGCTTATTGAATTCTATTTTAGGTAGTTGATACTGAAAGGTTGATGCAGAAGCTCTATACATAGAACCAGAGATAAAACCCTTTCTGTGTACCAGACAAGAGGACTCCGTAATTGGTGTAAAAATTGTGGGCAACATTATAGAATTCCACCAAAGAACAATGGGCAGAGAATTCTTTACTGCAATAGACGGGCATATAATTCCGCCATACAGTAAAAGTTAATTTGATCCAGTCTCTGAAGAGGAAATGGATTCTGCCTATAGAAAACAGTGCTCCTAGTAGTGTGCAATTGTCTGTCTTATCGTCAAAAGACAGACAAACAAACGACTGCCTGTCTCGTCTTTAGACAGGTGAAGTCGTATTCTCTTCTCGGCAGAATCTTGGATTTTCTGAGAGCAAGACAAAAGGCAAGTTAGTCTTTATTTCTCTTTAGTCTTTGTGTGTTTTTGTTTCCAAGACCTGGCAGTGGTTACCGGGATTGATTCTGAGTGACCTTCACACTTGACCTTGATCAACAAGAGACACTTTCCTTTCATCATGGGATGAAGAAATGCCAATTTCAGCCATTTCAGAACCTGCAGCACAGACCACAACTTGCAAGGAATATCCTCTTATAGAGTTACCCCTTGATCTTGATGGTAGGTTGATCTATGGTGAATTGTGGAGTGGGAAAGGGAGGCAAATGTTGCAATCAATCAGTAACAGGGCTTCAAATGAGGAATGTAGATTTGGCAGACATTGAAACATCTCAGACAGGGTGTTTCTATTTGCTTGATCCAAGGTCTTGCTAGACTGATCTTGGTTACATTTAGGTCTGTTTGGTTTTTTTTTCTTTTTTTTTTTCATTTTTCAGGTGGGTCAGTTTGGGGTAAGACTTGGTGTGGTGTGCTGGGTAGACTGATGTAAACAGGCCCAGTTAAGGTTTTGGATTATAAGCTGTAGAAACATACTGCCTTAGCTGTCTCAATGTCTCTCTGATCTATAAATTTCTTGTTTGAAGTTTTGTTACTGGTTGATTACAACATTTGATGAACTTTTCAATTCCATTATACTCATCACAGATTAATTGAAATCAAGATCAATGGGTAACTCTGTAAGAAGATGTTCCTTGCAAGATGTGGTTTGTACTGTAAATTCTGAAATGGCTGAACTTGGTGTTCCTTCATCCTATGGTGAGAGGAAAGTGTCTCTTGTTGATCAAGGTCAAATGTGAAGGTCATTCTGAGTCTTTCTGCTGGTCCATTGCCTGGTCTTGTTTTAGTAACACAAAGATTATGGAGGGTAAAGTTACTTTCTTTACTTTTGGCTTAATCAAAGAAATTCCATGATTCTGTTGTGAGGGGAATCTGCCTTCCATGAAGTCCTCCAGTCCTCCAGTGTCCTCATTCATTATATAACAACCAGTTCTTGACACCTGTAATAAGATGAAGATGGCTTACTCAAATTAGGACATTAAAGGTACCTAACTTATGCAAGAAACCAGCGAAAAATTTCAGCCAATGGAGGACTTTCAGAAAGTAAAGCAGAAAGGAGCGCTAAGAGAAATCAGTGATAAAATTCACCCACCTAGAGAAACTAGTGATAAAATTCAGCCTATGGAGGACATTTGGAAAGTAAAATAGAAAAGATGTGCATAGAAAACTAGTGATATAATTAGAAAAGATATGCCTAGAGATACCAGTGATAAAATATAGCCTATATGGAGGACAGAAAGTAATGTAGAAAGAAGAGCCTTAAGTGACAAGTGATAAAATTCAGCCCATAGAGGACATAAAGTAATCCAAAATTGAACCGAATGTCTAGAAAAATCACTTATATAAAAATCAGCTTATGGAGGACACAAAGTGAATTAGAAAGGAGTACTTGTAATCAATATGAGCTTTTGAAGGACAGAAAGTACAGTAGGAAGAAGTACCTATGGTAACTATTGATTAAATTCAGTACATTGAGGACATAGGAGTTCCTAGAGAAACCAGCCAATGGAGGACAGAAAGTAAAGTAGAAAGGAATGCCTAGTCTAAGAGTAATACTGCAAAGAACTAGACGATTTTATCAAAAGAAAACCAAGGTTAGCAGAATTTTGAACATAATTATGATATTCATTTTAAAGCCACTGTCACACCTTCGCGTTCTGGCATGGCGTTCGTACTACGACCACCAAAATTGTACAAAACGTGGCATGGACGTAGTAAGGATGTGGGGAATGTAGTAAGAACTCGCTGATAAGTATTAAGATTGTAATAAGGACGCCAACGAACGTGCCCATACGCCGAGCAACCACGACCGTTTTGAACTGTTCTAAACAGTCGTAGTGAGGACGCGCTGATGACAGAACATGTTAAGTACTGCATGTACTTGCGAACGTATTGAGAACTTCATTGACGTATTAGAAACGTGTTGCGAAGGTAGTAGTGTTGTAAGTTGTAGTATGGACTGCTAAAGCTTTTACATATAATCATATGGAGATCGTCACATCTCTGCCGTCCTTACCACGTTCTCGGTTTTAGGGCTTGAAAAAGTCAAAGTAGACCTGGTCCAAACCATTCTTCCCTTGAATGTGTTATGATTGTAGCATGAACGCAGTAAGGACTTTGAGAACGTAGAATAAACGCAGTACTGTCATAACACAGACGCCTTTGTGGTCGTGTGAACTTGGGGCAGGTCGTAGTGGGAACTTGACTAAACATATTAAAGACGGGAAGGACTCACTGCTAATGTGTTACGGACACTGAAGGTCGTGTTGCACACGTAATGGAGTTGTCAATTATTGTTTTGGAGAGCCCTTCCAAGTGAAAAATGCCACATTCTCACTACGTTCATGAAAATTTTAAGGACTTCAAGGACATAGTAAGAATGTCTTGAGTTAACATGTAGGTGTGACAGGGGCTTTAGCAAGCAATGGGTTTTAATAATATTTCATAAAATTGTTTATTAGTATCCATAGTTGTCATGACTTTTAGCAAAGGTCAAGGTCACAATTGACTTCATTGTTAAAACTTTCTGGGGAACAACATTTATTATGCCCCCATAATCGAAGATTCGGGGGCGTATACTTTTTGTCCTGTCCATTTGTCTGTTTGTCCAAAAAACTTTAATCTTGGCCATAACTTTTGAATGGTAAGGGATAGGGCTTTGATATTTCACATGTGCAATCCTTGTGGCAAGACCTTTCAATGGATACCAAAAATTTTGGCCTTGTGACCTTGACCTTGCAGTTTGAACTACTTTGAAAGCTTTAACCTTGGCCATAACGTTTGAATGGTAAGGGATAGGGCTTTGATATTTCAAATGAGTTTTCCTTGCTACAAGACCTTTCAATGGATACCAAAATTTATGACCTTGACCTTGCAGTTTGACCATTTTACATTTTTACTGACAAAGATGCCGACCGGGGCATTTGTGTTTCACAACAAGTTTTTTATTCGCTCTGCATGGATTTCAATAATATTTTACAAAGTTGTTGCTCAAGGTCACTGGAAAAAGTTAAAAGAAAAATTGTATACAACTTAGAGGACACAGTTTTGATTGGATCTTTACCAAACAAACATCAAAATGTTAATTCACTTATTCCTCTTAGCAATTGATTTTCAAGGTCAAATATAGATTTCATATTCAAATATGTGTATTCCTTGTGACAAGACCTTTCCATTAATATGATTAATACTGAAATTATAACCTTGACCTTTGACCTACTTTTGAAAAAAAATAAAACTTATCAAAATTGAGATACTTTACAGAGAATGGTATTTATACTAACAAAAGATTCCAATAGGGGCGTTCATGTTTCACAAACTCAGTTTTATGGAAAGTAATACTTTCATAGTTTAGAGTACTTCAACAATTTTGTATGTTGAAAATTTCACTTCGATGATGAATACATTTTTAGCTCACCTCGACGAAGTTGAGTGAGCTTATGCTATACCCCCGCGCATCCGCGTCTGGTTAAGAAGTTTGGGGTAGCTCAGTATTTGGCAAAGTACTGATGCTACAGGAACAAAACTTGCACAAGTGATTCATCTTTGGATGCTGAGGTGAACCCATTCATCGGATGCTGCATATGACCTACATTTTCCGCTTGATTGACTTGGTTTAGAAGTTTGGGGTAGCTCAGAGTGGCTTGGTTAAGAAGTTTGGGGTAGCTCAGTATCTGACAAAGTGCTGATGCAACAGGAACCAAACTTGCACAAGTGATTCATCTTGGGATGCCGAGGGGAACCCATGCATCGGATGCTGCATCTGACCTACATTTTCTGCTTGATTGACTTGGTTAAGAAGTTTTGGGGTAGCTCAGCAGGGATGCAAATAAGCAATCGCCCACTCGCCAATGCGACTAAAAATTCAGTGTGGACTACCAAAAATGTTTTTCTGATCGCCCACTTGGCGACCGTAAAATTCCGATCATAATTGTTTTCTTGTTTCGTAGTTGCCGTAACTCACGTTGTGAAACAAAAACTCATGGGTATTTGACAAATTTTCGGTTCGCTTTGTCGCGGAAAATGAATAGATCTCCCTTATTTCCTTGTAAAGACGTAGCGTAATTTTAAATCAGTATACCAAAATATAGATACATTGTAAAAATTCTTAAGTGAAATTTACGTGGAAAATTACTCAAACTGATTTGATGGAAGAACGGTGTTGGAAAAAAGAGCGCTGACCTCAAACGACTGACTGCAATTATCGTTCAACGTATCAACATTGTCAAATAAAATGGACATGTTAGGATGTACACTGGTCTCTCTCATTTTTGGCCTTCATTTCGTACATGGTTCACCTGTACGATGGCCTTGACTTGATACTGAGAAGGAGAGAAGGAGGGGGTTGAATTCAAAAATATTATTTTAGGTACGTTTTGATGTGGGCTAATTGTTTCTGATGTGGGCGCCTAAATTTATTGACTTGGGAGCCCACTTAGCCCCTGAAAATTTCAAAGAATTTTCATCCCTGCTCAGAGTGGCTTGGTTAAGAAGTTTTGGGTAGCTTAGTATCTGACAAAGTACTGATGCTACAGTAACCAATTTTGCACAAGTGATTCATCTTGGGATGCGGAGAAGAACCCATGCATCAGATACAGCATCTGACCTACTTTTTCCACTTGAGTGATATTGCTTTAAAAGCCAATATT